>JAOQGH010000008.1:6314783-6356436 GCA_025769975.1 Gallinago jamesoni | reverse complement strand
GGTGTCCCTGCCCAGGGCAGGGGGTGGCACTGGGAGGGCTTTAAGGTCCCTTCCAACCCAAACCATTCTATGATTCTATGATTTTATTTTTACTGTCATCTATTAGAGATTTACAACGTTAATGCTATTTAGAATAGTATTTTAAGGCATTTAAAACAAGTAATAGACTGGAGAAGAATTGCTTCTCAAGATCTGCAGCCTGTTCTGAGCTGGATTAATTCAAAGAAAGCAGGGAGAGGAGTCCTGATGCTGCCACAGGGCTCCTCGGTGACCTTGGGCAAGGTGGTGCACCTCTGTGTGCCTGTTCTCCTGTCTGCAGATGGGGACAGGGACATTCTCCACCCGTCTTTGAGACCCGCAGATCAGAAGTGCCAGGTACCATCTCTTAATTTGATTGGTTTTTTTAAAATTCCTTTTGTTTTAGCGCTGCCTGGATTGACAAGTGTCGCCCGGATTTATTAATCACCGAGTCCACCTACGCCACAACTATCAGAGATTCCAAACGCTGCAGAGAAAGGGACTTCCTGAAGAAAGTTCACGAGACTGTAGAAAGAGGAGGGAAGGTACGGCGTTTTGATAACCCAAGTGATGTGTTTTTTTCCTCTGTGATGCTCTTGTTGGCTCTGTAGAGCTGTGTAATTAATAATTAACTCTGGCACCTGTCTATTGGTACCTCTTCTTTTCTGCCAAAACTGCAGGAGAACAGATTCCTGTGGAAGGAAAGATCAGCAAAAGAATATGAAAAAGGGAGAGGGAACTGTGGGGCTCGTTCAGAAATGCTAACACTGCAGGACCATTTACGTGCCATTTCACAGACTGTAAATTCCATCTCACTTGCAGGTTCTCATCCCAGTTTTTGCCCTTGGACGTGCCCAGGAGCTTTGCATTTTATTGGAAACTTTCTGGTGAGTGCAGTCTCCTCTGGGCGTGTGCCACCTCCCTTCTGTCCTCCAGCTCTGGTTTGATTCCTTCATCTCTGTTTAGTACAAATGTCTCGTTGGTGTTCCCCTGCACGGCAGCCCGTGCTGGCAGTTGGGGAATTACTTCTTTCCGTGTATTTCCCAGGGGTTGTGGCTCTAAACAAGACACCATTTTCTTATCCAGAGTAATTTTCTGCTCCACCCAGGATCAACTGTCCTTTAAAAAAATGTGATTGCATCTTTGCCGTGGTGTCAGACTGTTTGCACGGGAGGGGAAAGGGGGATGAACGAGCATTGAAATGACATTTAAGCATTGTGTGGAAATGGTTTTGAAAATACCAAATGCTCCTGCTTTTAGTTATTCCCCGTAGCAGAATAATTAATACTTGTAATGGCAGGAAGTTGTCCTTAGTGGGTGGGAAGGAGGATTGGCCTGATGCCTGTTGGTAGTAAGTTAATGCTCAGGGGTGGAGGTTTGTCAGAACAGTGATTTCTAGCTCACTGGGAGTCGGGTGTGAACAAAAGAATCTTGGGACTTCTCAAGAAACTCCGCAGGTTTCTAGAGCTTAAACATGGATACCCGGAATCCTGATTTGGCCTTCATGAGTTTCTGGAAATGCTTCTTTCTACAGGGAGAGAATGAACTTGAAAGCTCCAATTTATTTTTCCACGGGACTGACGGAGAAGGCCAACCATTATTACAAGCTCTTCATCACCTGGACTAACCAGAAGATTCGGAAGACGTTTGTGCAGAGGAACATGTTTGAATTCAAACACATCAAAGCCTTCGATCGGGCCTTTGCAGACAATCCGGGGCCTATGGTAGGTGTGTGCTGCCGGGGGGGCTGGTTTTGTACCACTCTGTTCCCCCTGGATACCAGCATCCCATCCGAAACCCTCGTCACCCTCTGAGTGCTTTTATCTGTGCAACTATTAATGATCTTTCTGGCTTTATGTCAGTAAAGGTAAGATACCCAGGGAAAATAAAACAAAATGCTCTAACATGCTCTAGGCAATTCTGCTTCAGCAGGGGAGTTGGACTAGATGATCTCTAGGGTCCCTTCCAACTCTAATAATTCAGTGTAAATCATTGCACGTCTATATAATCTATAGCTCTCAACCTGATTCAAACCATAATTTTGACAGTAGATTCTTGGGACTTAAGTCAGGAGACAGATCCTTTATGACATAAGCTTTTATTGGCAGTTTAATTTCTGACTGGTTAATTAGGCAATAGCTGAAAGAGGAACCTGTCGAGCATGACAGCAGCATTATAAAATCATCCAAAATTTTCATCCAATGCTGTGGATGCTCACAGAAATGTCCTAAAGCAGTACAATTTACTTGAAAATTAGGCAAGGTAGGAAAAATGAAATAGGAAAATTAGAACTTTGGTGTAGTAAGTAAGTGTGCTGTGATGTGTGTTAGTGGATGCTCACTCAGTTTTAGGATATTTATATATTATACCTAATGGGAAAAATGTTTTCTGTGGTGATTCTTGATACATCTTTGCATTCCAGGTGGTGTTTGCGACCCCCGGCATGCTTCATGCAGGACAGTCCCTTCAGATCTTCAGGAAATGGGCAGGGAACGAGAAGAACATGGTAAGAAGTTCTGTTTCCTGAGTGCTGTTTGTGTTCTCGTGCCAGCGGTGCTGACACAGGTGTGAGGACAGGGGCTGCAGGAACGCTCCTCCCGAGCATCCAGGGCTAAACCACACGAGTCCTTTAGTGACCCAGAGCAGAGCTCTCGCCAGCTCTGATTTCTCTTTGCAAAGTGTGACTTTTTATTTTCAGAATTGCTTTCATTAATTTGAAGCTGTTTTCAAGACATTTTTAACTCATATTAATTCTTAGTGCTGTGTAGATTTGAGCAGTTTGCTTTCTAATTTCATTTTCTCGTGTTTGTTGTGGAGTTGGGCGTTCCCAAGCTGCGGAACAAAGCAAGCAGCTTCCCAGGGCAGGATGAGAGTACGTACTTGGGGCAAAACACACATTTCTGTTATTTGTGGCTGTTGTTATGATACAGTACGTTAACAGCAGCCGTGCTGCGCACAGTCCAGGTGCAGAATTTTAGATTTTTCTGGTTTCCTTCTCAGGTCATCATGCCGGGCTACTGCGTGCAGGGAACCGTGGGCCACAAGATTTTGAGCGGGCAGCGCAAGCTGGAGATGGAAGGAAGACAAATAGTAAGTTTTATTGTCAAGAGGGAGAACCATTTGGGGCAAGTTCTTCAAACTTTAGGCGGTAGTTGGAGACCATGTACTTGTACTGGGACTGTGCTGGAGATACCCAAGTAACATTTTCTTTGGGGTTGGACTAAGGGTTTTTTCTCCTTTGCGCTGGCACCAGTGTGTATTTTTTTTCTGTAAGACTTTGTCAGGAGCATATTTATAATGTTTAATAACTAGGCACCATTAGTTACATAAGTAAAAATGAAACATTTTTAGGCAGACGGGGATATTAAACTTGATACCAACTCTCTTTAAGCATTGGCTTGTTTTGGCAAATGGGCAGTTTGACCCTGTAGGTTAGGGGAAGCTTTTCTGTACAGCATTGTGTTCAGGCTCTGGTCAGCAGCTCTGGTTCCAACCTCATTGTCCAATTTGGGTGTTGCTTCCTTCTTTAAGCTACACTGGGAGGGGTGAGGGGTGGGTGGCACAGAAGGTGCAGTGAGGTAGAGCGGTTCCTGAGTAACGAAGCCCGTGCTCTCTGCTCCCCCGCAGCTGGAGGTGAAGATGCAGGTGGAGTACATGTCCTTCAGCGCCCACGCCGACGCCAAGGGCATAATGCAGCTGATCCGCCAGGCAGAGCCACGGAACGTCCTGCTGGTCCACGGGGAAGCGAAGAAAATGGAGTTTCTGAAGCAGAAAATAGAACAGGAATTTCGTACGTATGGTGCTGGTAGGGGGAAGGGAAGGGTGGTAGAAGGAAGGTGTTAAAATTCACATATTTAACCCACTGGAGCTCAGCACAGAGTCAGGCTGTCATTTACAGTTCAGCAGTCACCCTGGGACTGCAACATTCTTAACATGTTACACCCATTTAATTTTAATTTTAATGCCCATTTGGACCTGATGTAAAAGGTGTTTTGTTACGTTTATATTGTTGTCATTCAGCACTTACTGAATTTATATTTTATTTCTTATATTCCTAAAAGCAGCCGAGGCAGGCAGGGCACAGCGGCCGCTCTGAGTTAGCAGCTTCTCTTGCTAACAGGGAATGGGCTCCAGAAAGTAAATACTAATTAATTCCTTAAGCTGCTCTTAAAGGCTGATTACTCACTGTCTGCAGCGGGTACTGCCCCCAGCGGGGTTTGATGGTTCCAGTGGGGTTGTTGGCCAACTCCAGGGGGGAAACAGGGGTCTGGGAGGGAGGTGGTGCCGCGGCAGAGCTGACAGCAGGGGTTTGCCTTGCAGATGTCAACTGTTACATGCCGGCGAACGGAGAGACCACGACGATATTCACCAACCCCAGCATTCCCGTGGACATATCCCTGGGACTCCTGAAGAGAGAAACGGCAATAGGTAACGCAGTTTCAACCAAGAATTTAATCTTTTTGGCTCCGTCACTCTGTTGTCTAGGACTTGTCTTGGGTGGAAACAGCGGTGAAGGGCTGGTTGTAGAAATGGTGACTTAGAGCAGTGCTTCCTGTAAGAGAATGGGTTTTTAGGAGCATTTAGTGGTTGAAAGGGCTTCCTGTGAACTGAAGTGGCTGCTGTGCTCCCAGTGTACAGTCAGGAGTGTTTAAAACCAAACCCCGCCACGTACACTCTACTTTGTTTGCTACTTATTGCCTGTTCGCTGTGAAAACAAAGTCTGTGTGTGCTTTTGCTAGGTAGGGCTGTCAAAACTGGAATTACTTTTATAAACCCAATTTAAGAAAAATCTAAAAGCTCTCAAATCAAGCTGTGGGAAGGGAAGCACTCGGTGGGTATCACCGAGCTTGATTTCTTAGGTGTCTGGAGCACCGATAATTTTTTTTAAGCACCTTTGTTGTGTCTGTTAAAGCACATGATGTAAATCTCAGTCTCTGCACCTCAGCAGGGACTCAGAAATCAAATCTGTTAAGTCTTTTAGGAGTGATGTGAAAAGTAAAGTGCATCATTGTTAACCGTGTCATCTTTCTCTTCCACTGGCCTCGGTTTAGGTCTTTTACCAGATGCCAAGAAGCCAAAGCTAATGCACGGGACGTTAATTATGAAGGATAACGTAAGTAAAAAACTTCTTGCGTTTGTCTTGTGTCCTCTGGTGAAGTATGTTGTTACAATCCATAAGTGATGTCTGGGTGAACAAGGAAGTTACTAAAGGAAAGCAGTCCCAGTCTCCTGGGAAGAGCCCCACCTGGGAAGATTAACGTGTAAGACAGAGTCTTTACCTTGGCAGTTGTCCTCACTGATGGTCTTCACTTGTCCCACAACTTCAGAATTGGTGTCTTGCTATTCAGGAGCAGGGGTTGCTGAGGCAGAACGTCTACTGCTCAGTCCCAGGAACAGCTCATTTCAAGAGCTGCTTCTCTTCAAAGTCTGGTTTTCACCCAAGCCCTCGTGGCTACAGCTGTTGCGAGGTGGCTGTGGCACCAACGTGTGTCTGATTCCCTCTGCCTGTAAAAATCAAACAAATCAAGCAGCAGCCTGTTGTTGGTAGAGACCTCAGCTTGTTGGACAAGGATGGGATGGTGCCAGGGAAGGAATTTTGACTCTCTAACCCCACGTTTAAATAATAAACAAATAATTCCCCTGATAAAGAAATTGAACCAGCTTCCATTTAAAGAGCAACTTTAATTTGGGGAAATAAAGCATTGGCGTGATTATTTAGGTGGACATTTTGCCACCTTTGCTGTCCATGATACACTCGTACCCAGCTGTTACTGCTTGTAACTAAAATGTGCTGAGACATTTTGGTTGCAAAGGAATGATCTGGAATTCGTCGTGATGGACACATACCTGTGAGCAGCCGACCACGCAGGAGGAAGAGAACTTCAGAGAGCACAAGAAGAGCTTGTGATGGATTTGTCTTTCTCCTCTGCAGAGCTTCCGCCTGGTTTCTCCCGAGCAGGCTTTGAAGGAGCTGGGCCTTGCAGAGCACCAGTTGCGTTTCACCTGCCGCGTCCACATCCAGGATCCACGGAAAGAACACGAGACGGTGCTCCGTGTGTACAACCACCTCAAAGGGCAAGTGTTGCCTCCCCCTTCCACCCCCCCAGGAATGGACTTGAGCTTATTCTTCTTAGACGAAGCTTAAAAGCTCTTCCCCCTAGGCAGCTGGTCTGTCCTGAGACGGTGTTTTGCGGAGATGAAGAGGGTTCAGGCCGGAGCTAGAGCTATTGTGAAAGCCAGAAATAAATTCTGTGGGAAATCCTACGTGATTAGTAAAAGTAATAAAATAATCAAACTATGAATGGGTCCCATTCTCCCTCCCTTGGGCGGTGGGGGCTGGCTCAGAGACACAGCTCAAAGCAGTACCAAGGTCCTGCTGTCACGGAGTCGGAGAGAGAGGGGGTGAGGGGGTGACCCTCCCTTCAGCTCGTACCCACCTCCCGTCCAAAATAACCCCTCTGGCTTCTCTCTTACCAGGGTCCTGAAGGATTATTCGGTGCAGCATCTCCCCGACGGGTCCATAACGGTGGAGTCCATTCTCATCCAAGCCACGGCTCACTCAGAGGACCAGGGAACCAAAGTCCTGCTCGTGTCCTGGACCTACCAGGTAGGAATCCTTGAAAACGCGCTTTTCATGCACCTCTGATCTTGGCTCTTTACAGCCCAAAACTGCCCTAGACAAAAATCAGTGTGTTTTCTTCCTCCCAAAAGTTTAATTTCTAGGGCTGTATTTTTAAAAGCTTTCTTTACAACAAGAAAATGCCTCCTTGAAGGCAAAGCAAAAAAAAAAAATAAAAAAAAAAATCAATAGTTCCATATTCTCTGCTTTCAATAAAAATGGTCATTCTCCTCAAAAGAGAGACCTTGAGTCCAGAGACCTTCTTTGACAAACAGTTCTATGCTGCTGTTTTGAAAGAGCACCCAGAAACCTGTTTTTCCATTTTTGAAGACTGCCAACATTCGATTCGGATGGGCCCGAGAATGGTTTCAGTCTGTTTCTACGGACCAGAGGTGAATTTGTTGCCTCAAATGCAAAAGTCAAGCCGGAGGTTGCTTTCATCCCGCTCCTCTCTGTTCCCTGCAGGACGAGGAGCTGGGCAGTTACCTCACAGCCCTGCTGAAGAAGGGGCTCCCACCGAGCACCTCGTGAGCGACGGAGCAGCAGCGCAGCCGGGTTTCCCAGGGTCAGAGATTTTATTTTGTTTACATTGTCAATGTCCTCTTTTTTTTCTGGTTTTGTTTAATAAAGGAGTGACTGTTTGTCCAGTTACTCAGCACCAGCATCAATTCTTCAACAGCACCTAGGATCCCCTGTCCAGGAGCCGCTTCTCCCATTTCTGGAGTCCCCAGGGACCACCTTTGGGTCACAAATCAGCATCCCCCCTCCCACATTTCCCTCAAAGCCTCAGCGCCGCTGAGCAAAACGAGGAGCTTTTAAAGCTTCGCAATTAAAATACAAAGTATAAATAAAACAAACAGAGGCAAGAACACAAAGCTCTAAAGGCACTCTACCCAGCACTTTACTCCTTGCTGGAGTCTCTAATCACAGTTTCCCTCCCTCTGTCCAGAACGTAAAAATTGTGCTCAGTTGGAAGGACCAGTCCCTCCAGTGCTGGGAGGTTTTTCCATAGGCTATAAATGGGATAAAAATAGCAGTATCTCATAAAAGGTAAAAGATTCATTTGTTCTAATGCTCCCTCTGAGGCTCTCGTCATCTCCCTTTTACAGCTGGAAGGATTTGCACTCGTCTTACCCAGCCCCATCAAGCAGAGGAACACAGGATTCATTATTTTTCACTATTTTAGAAGAGTTTGAGCAGGTTTTCTCACCAATATGTAACCAATTCCTCCAAGCCAAGAGCACGATGTGAGGGAGAGCTCAGTGACCGACCCCTCAGCTGTAGGAGGTGTCCATCAATGAAAGCACCTGTGCCAGTGAAACCAGGCGGGCCCATCCTGGGAAACAGAACCCTGCACCCACAAAAGCAGCTTTTCTTACAAACCTTTAGCTCTGTGACAGTAATTCCAGCTCTGCTGGTGTTCATTCATTCAGCTCGGGTGCTGAAGTGGGTCATTGCTTGGCTTTAACTGAGCCATTCAGCCTCCCACGCTCAGCATCTCGCTCACCGTCATGATGTCTGGGGTTTTGGTTTTTTCTTCTCCACAAACCAAGACCCCGACATCCTCCTCCACCCACACGTCTTTTAATTTTCCGAACCTCTCACCTCCTGTCCTTCACCAGGGCACAGACAGTGGCGTTGGCCGAATATGGGCAGAAGCTGTGACGTCCATCGTGCAAAGAGAATCGTAGAGAGACCCCCCTCCTTTCTCTCCCCACACCCTCTGAACCCCACTCCCACCCGTACGGTCCATGGCAGTTCCTGTCCCATGTCCAACAGTGCCACAAAACCCGGGCACCCCGGCCCGGCCAGGACAGGGAGTGACTTTCAGCCTCTACTTTGCACATTTGGAACTGGAAATACTTTGGTCCCTGTTACAAAGACCCAATTCCCCTCCTGTTCCCAGCCACCCACAGCAGGTATCGCTTCATAAAGTTTGGGGGGTGCTGTGGGAAGGAACAGAGCAGTGGGTCTGCGTATCCGTTACCAAAATCACATCCTTTTAAGTAAACCCTCGGCTTGGAAGCAGCTCTGTCAGCCCAGCCCGTGGTTCTTCTGGTGGCTCCAATAACTCCAAAATGATAAAGTCTCTCTGAAGTCTCATGTTTTGCTGCGTGGAATCAGCAGTTCTCGGGAGGTGAGCGGGTCTGTAACGCAAGAGGGGGTGACATGGGTCAGGCACACCTTGTGACACAAACACGACGCCCGAAAAGAGCTTTGATGCTGGAACAGGAGCTGACACAGCTCCTTCCATGGTGCCTACGGTAGTGGTGTGGCCAGAGGAGCTCGTTTACCCCCTGCACAGCGTTAACTGACCGGTAAACACCCCATCTATTAGTCTAGAAGTGCATTCTGGGCTGTCCAGCCTGAATCCACAGGCAGGGGAACCCTGCTCTGAAGGGCTCACCCATCACTCCATGCGCAGGGAGGGACGAGAAGCCCTTATTTGGCAGAGGAATGTGGGCAGGGAGCAGTTTGTGAGCCCAGTTGGCCACAGGAGCCCTCCAAAACAGGGAAACAGCCCAGCAGGGCTGCCCAGAGCCACTCCACTTCAGCTCAGTGTCAATCGGGAGGCTGCTTTCTTTGACATAACCCTTTCCTGGGCTGTTCTGCCTTCCAGAAAAGAGCTCTGTGTCCTACCAACCCCAAAGTTCAACAAAAGGAGACCAAGACATTAACGTTTGAAAGAATGGAAGGCTTCCTGGGTTTGTTTTCAGAGAAACAGCTGGAAAGAGGAATATTGTACTTACTTTAAGTAGATCGGTTGATCCCATCTCCGTGTTTGTCATTTCCGTGTCCCTCTTGTACTTTATGAGCGCAGGAGGACTCCCAGAACTGCCGGTCGCAGATCGTGTACACGATTTTGGACCTGAACCTGAGCTTGAAGTTGCAGCGCCATCGCTTGCTGGAGGAGGAGAAGTAGTAGAGGAGGGGGTTGAGGCAACAGTTGACACTCACCAGGGCCAAGGTGACCCTGCGCATCTTGTAGATCAGGCGGGTAAAGGCCTTGTTCTGGATGACCTGGAGGCGCATTAGGAAGTGGAGAAAGTGGGTGAGGTGATAGGGGAGAAAGCACAAGGTGCAAATGAGCAAGATGACGGAGATGGTGCTCAGAGCCTTCCTCTTGCGGATGCTGTGCTTGATCTGGGAGACCCTCTTGGCGACGAGAGGGTAACTGATCAGAATGATGGAAAACGGGATCACAAACCCAAAAACTAAGGCCAGGATGTTGTAGGGAGCCATGCGGGAAGTCCAGCTGCTCGTTGTGAAGTTCTCAAAACACAACGTCGTGTTCCTCGCCCCGCTGTTGTGGAGGGGACCTCCCAGGATAAGTGGAACCATGACACTTAGAGCCACCAGCCAAAGGACCGTGACCACCACCACATAGTGGAGGACTTTGATCTGGATGTAGGTGAAGGGGTGCAACACGGCGATATAGCGATCCACACAAATGCAGGTGAAAAAGGCGATGCTCAGGTAGATGTTGATGTAGTACAAGGTCCCAGTCACCCTACAAGCCATGTCACCAAAGATCCAATCGTTCCGGTTCAGGTGGTAATGAATTTTAAACGGCAACACAAAAACAAACAAGGTGTCCACCAGAGCCAGGTTCATCATGTAGATGTAGGAATGGGAGGTGTGGGTCACTCTGCAGGACAGCAGGTACAGAACCAACACGTTTTCTATCAGTCCCAGCACAAAGACGATGCTGTAGATGACAGTGAACAAGGAATACTGGAAATCTGCTTCCAAGCTGAATTCCAAACTGGAATTGGCCACGGTCTCATTGGAGACTCCTTCAGTCCAGGCAATACCCGCCATGGTTTCTGCTGGAGTGTGGGGATATCCCATGTGGGATAAACGTCTCAGGCCACCCCTTACCTCAGGAGGTTCTTGAGTTCTAGTTCACCTCAAGTGGGAAAGGGCTAAAGCTCCACAACGGAGCGATGTTCCGGCTGGTGGAGTCTGCGGCTCAGAGGTCGGCACTCGGGATATTCAAATGGAAAGCAGTGTTGCTGTAAGGGAGAATAAATCTTTTAAAACCCGGGCATTTTAAAGTTTACCCCATAGACAGGTTATTCTCTGGCACCAAACTCGTCACAAGACGACAGTACCGCATGAGCAGAGGTACCCTGGTGGGTGCTTTCCAAAGGAAACTCTGAAATCACGCTTCCCCCCAACAGTTGTTTACCTGCTGAAGTCAAACGCACCCGAGATGGTAACTGGAACCTCGGAAAGGAAAAAAATGGTTTCACTTTAAGTAGGCGAGAACATATTCTGCTTACACAGGTCCTTCACCTGGCGGCAGAGGGTTTGTACACTCACACCCACACTCACACACAGGAGAATCAATACGGACCCAGGCACGGCTAAGCCCTGGCTTTAAGCAGCGCAGAACTCGAAACAACCTTTATCTCAAAGTTTTGCCAGAGCAAGAGCCACCAAACATCTGTCTTTTCTGCTAGATTAGGCAGAGGCTGTGGAATCAGGATGGCAAAGGGACCAGATTAGCTACTGCTTCTTACAAGATAAGACCAGTAAGGGCATCCCTGACACTATCAGGTCACAGCTCCAACACAAACAGCACAGACATCGTCCCAAGGTTCTGCAGAAGCTCCTGTCTGCTCGAGCTGAGTGACTGCTGTGGGACAGCAAAGTGAGTCTGGCCAAAGGACTCCCTGGTTCCACTCAGCCCCCCCACAGGACAGTCCCAGGCCTCCCACGGGCACACAAGCTGCTCACACCATGACCCTACCAACATCAGTTCCTTTCAGCACCTTTAGTTTCACTTAATCCCCTAAATCCCTCCCCAGCTGAAATAAGATCCCACTTTAGGTCACCAGTGGGTGACACTGACACTCCAGCTGCTGGGTGAAGATTGTCACAGCGAGGCCTGTCCCACCAGCACTCACTGTCCTCAGATACGGCCCATCAAGTACCATCAACCTATCTAAGCTCAACTCCAGCAGAAGTAAGGAACAGTGGAGGGGAAAGGGGAGGGGGGAGTAATAAATCCCTAAAATCAAGTATTTTACAAGTCTTTTAACAACTCCATCTCGTACCTATCATCTGCCATTTGATAATTTCTGCTTCTGTGGAAAGGCATTTGATTCACAAAACCACAGAAACACACACCAAGATTCCACTGGATTCTGAGTTCATTAAATTATTGGAAATGTTTTCATATATCACCAAACTTAAGCCTTTGAATTCTGGTCAAGCCTGTGCTTTTTCTGGTTTTAGTTTTAAAGCATCACTGCCCAAGAATCAGCTCTCCCCAAGCACTGGATGTCCAAACTGAATCAACTGAAAAGAATTAGTAGTGACATAAAAAGGAAAAGAATGCTAAATACCTCTTGATAATAACTAACAAGTATGAATAACAGACACCAAAAAATGATTCAGACAAGGAGTTTGTACTGAAGTTCTCTACTGAGGGTAGATTTTATGATGCCGAGACAGCGTGTTCTTTAATTAAATGACTTTAGGTTATTTTTAAACAGTTGCTGTAGGATTTATAAAATAAAACAACCCCCCTGCAACAGTTCTTTGTGCTGCCTGCGCTTAGTCTGCTTCCAGACTGCTGCCTGGGTGGCTGAACCTGCCCCTCAGTCACTGGATTTAGTAACAAGCCCAGAAGCACAAGAGGTTTTTATTGTAACCTGGAGTTGGGAAACATTTGCAGAAACATCAGTAGCAGGTATTTTTGCACTGCAACTATTAAAAAAACCCAAACACACACACACTCCAAACTAAAAAAAACACACACCCCACCAGCAATACCTGAGCCCGCAGTAGCGGTTATAGCTTGATTAACACCCAAACAGCATTAATGTTTGGTTTGCTTTTCTGCCCTGTAAAGATTCATAATAAATTTAGTCAGAAAGTTAACTTACCAGAGCTCAGACCATCATCTCTCACGCAGAAGCTGCAGGTGATTACACCGGCCCCTCCAAAGCCTCTGCACAACTACGAGGTCACTGCTAAGCTCCTCTGCAGAGAGCTTTACCAGGGGAGCAGACACCCTGCCGAGTCCCCCGCGTCGCTCTGCGGAGAGAAACCACAGGAAGCTAAGATGAAAAGCCCTTGCTCAGATCCCAGACTTGCCCCAGCAGTACAGTGTGTGTGTGTGTGTGTGTGTCCCCAGAACGGGGGACAGAGCACAGCACACAGCCTGGCCTGTGCTTTACTCCTCCCCGTGCACCCACTGCAGGAAGGAGGCACAACACTCCCCCCCAAAGCCACCCGTGACCACCTCCTGCCCTCCAGTCCCACCAGTCTGCAGAGCAAGACCTCTGGAACCAGGTAGCAGGGTGTGGGAAAGTAAGGGAAGGCTGGCGAGGAGGAGTGACTCACACGTGGGGTGCTGGAAAACACATCTATCACACTAATTGGTGCTTAGTTTTGGGTGCTCAACAAGTAGAACGTCTGCACTTAGATAACATGGGCCTGGGATGGATTCAGGGGCACCTTATCAAACATGCCTGAGACTCCTGCCCTGCTGCTGAAGAGATTAAAGCACAGCAGAAAACTCTGCTGGCCAGAATCCTTGAAATACAGGCCCAAAGAGCGAGTGGGAGCTCCCTCACTCCCTCGCTAACAAGGACTCTTGCTCCACAGTGCCTGCTTGCCTGCCTCTGCCCGGGTGCTGCTCCAGAGGTTCCCCTTGAGATTAAATTATTTGTTCTTTGCCCTTAATCCGTGGTTTTGTGGTTGTTCCTGCGTCCTGCCTGCATCAGCTCACACACAGGGCTTCAGTCTGCACTCTCACATCCCCTCAAGGGAAGGCAGAGCAAGATGTTGCTGCCACTCCATTCCAGGCAAAACGCTCTCTAAAACCCCTCGGGGACGTTAAGGTTGGGAACACCGATGGACAGGCCCCGCTGTTGTGTTAATGACTGCAGCGTCTGTGTTACAGCATCCCTGCCCCTGGGTACTCGCACCAGGAAAGGACAAGGAGGTACCAGAGGAACAGCACAGCAGCTTCAGCTCTCCTTTTCCATGGCAGAGACCTAGGGCTCCTCCAAAGCTCTGTCGTCGTCTTTGGGAATTAGTTCCTGAGGGAGTAACGCAGCTGGCAGTCGGCACGCTCCACGGGAAGGGAGAGAGAAACCCAAAGTGTCTTGTCTTTCCTTCTCACGCTGTCAAAAGTAGGTCTCTGCTAAAGCCGCTACCTGGAACAGAGCAAGGGAGAGATCCATCACTTCTCCTGAGGGGACACCCCGAAATGGGCTGTCCTCCTGTTCTGTACCAGGCCCACTCCCCAGCTGGAGCCCTACAAAGGCAAAGGTGGCCTTAAGAGAGGTCAAAAGGAACCACTGCCTCCCCCTCTGCCCACCCTGTGGTTCACCACCGTGCAAGCAGCACGTGGAAACTCCATAGTCTCTCAAGGGGTTATTAAGATTCTCCCTTTATTTATCTGAACACAATAGTCTGTATCACTGAATTGCCACATAACAAAGAACATCCTCTTACCAGACCAAGCAGGGAGCCTGCTCTGACAAACTGGCTTTCTCTGTCATTGTCCTCCTTTCATGGACCAAGGGGACATCAGTTATGGTGGTATCAAACATCTCAGTTGCATGTTGCTTCCACTGCAGGAGTGTTTAAATCAGGTATTGCTTCTTCTGTGAACTTCAGAAGTCAAAATTTTCATCCTCTTTGCTGTAACCTAGCACTCTAACAGTCATTTTATAGCCAAAACAGAAAGTCTGGTGTCATTCATGAGAAAAAAAAAAAAACAACCACAAGTTACCCAACTGTACATTTTACAAGCAGGCAAAACCTGAGGTAAGAGTGGTTTAAATAAAAAGGAAGAAAAAAAAAAAAGTTCTCTCTGCTCCCTGCCTTGCACTATGATTCACACTCCCTTAGATCACTGAAAGACTCCAGCATACTCTGCACTGCCCCTGCACCAACAACTGGAAGAGCAGGAGGTGGCAACCAAGAAGCAAATGAAGGCCCAGCAACAGCCACCTTCTGGCCCCAGAGCCTCCACTGCCCAAAGCGCTGCATCTCATGCTTCGGCTGACTCACCCCTAAGCTGTTCCTGTGCCACCGGGCCAGGCTCTGACCACTAAAACAGGTTTTAAGTGACCTCAAAGGAACTTTCCCCTGTAACACGCCACAGACACGACTTTGTCCCAGGGAAGGGGATCATGTCAACGCCACTGCCGTTCAGAAAGAGAGTGACTGGGTGAGGGGAGAAAACGACGAGTGTTTTCAAAGGCTGTTCCTGTTCCTCACTGCATCAAACAGCAACAGTTGTCCCTTGCACTTCACTGTACAAAGCCAGGGTTGCAGAGCAGAGGGGCAGAGAGGAAATGCTACATTCTCCCCCCTGTTCTCAGCCTGTATCCCTCCCACAAGCACACCATGGAAGGAAAAATCTCAACAAACCCCAAGCCCCACTCCTCCCTCCTCCTGCTTGAGACACATAGACAAGAGTCTGAGGAAAAAAAAAAGAAAAAAAAAAAAGGCAGTTATCTGAAAGCAGCCTGGAGTTGTTCTTCCGTTCCCCTTGGCAGCCTCAGAGGGCAAGAACAAACGATAGGAAGATGCCTACGGTCCCAGTCAATGATTTTTATTGAGATAGGAGGGTGTACTGTGTAAGGAGCGCTTGGCAAACCTCCATCCCGAATCCACAACAGTCCTTTCAGACACGGCCGTGTTCTCACAGAGCTGCTATTCTCCTGGGGCATCCGTAGTGTCCAAATCTGAGAGGAAAAAAAAAAGAAAACATTGATTTAGGGAAAAAGATGGCACTGAAAGCACCTGAAAGCACTTAAAAATATGGTCTTCATTTCCCGCCTGGGCTCCCTCCCCACTGGCACAGGTAGCCCCATGGCCAGCACTCTTAGGACAAGCTCTGCTGGAGAGGGCCCAACCCAGGACACAGCAGCCACCTTCTCCAGGCCGGGCCGAGAGCTCAGAACTCCATTCGAGCTCCTTCCACTGCTCTTCCCTTTCCATGTTCCTCAATCCCCAGCGTGAGCACCACTGCTGCCAGAGAAACATGCTTGGAGCCCACTCGAGGAGGTCTGTGGGCTGCCTGAGACATGGCAGCTTGGAGATGGTCTGCTGTGGGGTGGGAAGTCCTTTGTATCTACATCTCCCAGGCACTGGATTAATCAGGGAGGGATTAATCCTTGCAGCTTTAAATACCTTCTATCCCTAGTAGGGATGTCAAACTTTCACAACATCCATCTAGCATCTTCTGCAAATTTGCTCCCAGCCCTCCATTTATACTATTTTAAGCTAAAAAAATCAGATAATTTGACAGCATCTGATGTAAACCAAGAGAGCCACCGTATAAGCAAAAGGCTGATCAGGGCTCTGTCTTCCAGTCTGTTACAATCCTCTCGTAAATACCAAGGGAGAAGCAAGTGAACAGAAATGCATCTGCAGGTGCCCAGATACCACAGAAGAGTTGGTTTTCACACGTGGTCAAGGGATAGAACAAGAATTGATAAGAATTTAAAGTATCATTCACGTGACATCTCAACATCAGTGTCAACACAACTCTTTTACTACCCTGCAAGCAAGAGAAAGAAATCTAACTGGAAAAAAATACACGTTTTTTCCATAACAACTGCTGCAAACACCTCTCCAGTCCTGGGCACTCACCGTGACGTGGGTGTCAACGAACAAAGCTGTGAGCCATAGGTCAGGCAGCACAGAAAGGAAGGCTGTGGGTGTCACTGCTCCCTTTGGTATTAGATCTGACTCCTACAAAACAAATGCCATTTCCCCTGCATTCACCTACCTGCTTCATTATATTCCACTGATTTTAGGAAAAGTCCAGATGGTGGAGCCATGGCATTTGGTGGAAAAGCCCGTGAATCTTTCATCTCCAGTAACTCCTTTATTTGACGAGGTGTTAACTTTCCCTGGCCAACTGCAACCAGAGCCCCAACCATTCTTCGGACCTGGAAAAACAGAGAAGAAAGCTTAGGAGCCACCTTTGTAAAACTTAAAGGGATTAGGAAATACTGTCCAGAGTCCTACACTTGCGCTATCAGCAGTATCGTGCTGTGTCCCAGCCCACAGTTACTACTGATGGCAAGTCAAGCTAGAAAGCTCATCAGAGTTCAGTGCCTGTGACTAAGAAAAGAATGATACCTTCATGATTTCTCTACATAAGCCTGCTCCTGAACATAGGTACCTTACCTTGTTATTATTAAACCCATAGTTACCAGAAAGCCTAATTTCTGGTGTTCCTCTCCTGTTCCTAGCACTACTGGTTGTTCCCAGTGCCATGCACTTTGCTCCAGCTGGGCGTTCAGAAAGAAGCAAGCATTTCCCCATATGAAGAATGTTTGTCTCTTGCTTTAAGTGCCACTGAAGTGACCCAAATCACAGCCCAGACTTGCTCCTCAGGGTTCAAGCCAGTCCTTGTACTCCTCTGGTATCACACACCTCCAGGGAGCATTTCCAGTGCCCACTTTATTTCTGCAGAAAGATCCCACTCCCTTCATCCCTCAGCACGCCCCAGCAACCCCAGTCACCCCCCACAGTCTGCAGAGGAAAGGTGTTCTTTCCCCTTTTAGCAGGGATTATGTGGGCTGCTTAGGTTCTGTATTGACTGGGGTGACACGACAACCTGGAGCAGCTAAGCTTGTCTGCAACAAGCAATGGCACAGAATCTTCTAGTCACCAAAGCTGGTGGTGGGGAAGGGAAAAGAACTAGCAAAATTATCCCATTTCCTTTAAGTCTTCCCTCCCTACAACTAAAGGCATTCTTAAGAATGAGATGAGGACCTGTAATACAATGATCTCCAGCCACACAACTGGAGCAAGGCTTGTTCTCATCAGGCATGGGAAGAAAGCAGAGCAGAGGGTGGTTTCTGTATCAGAAAGAGCAGCAGCACCCACACATCCGTCTGTGGCAGGAAGCTCACCGCCTTGCTGGGAGAGCTGAGCTCACAGGTTCTTCATATATAAGCAACAGCATTTCCAGGTGGGACCTGCTTCTCTCTCAGAAAGCCAAAAAAGAGGAAAGAAAAAGCCCTAACTAGGACAGCTCGCCAGACAACAGCCCCCCGGTGCTGCAAACTGGGATTTCAAACACCTCTGCGTGTCACAGCTTCCATTCTCTCCCTCCACACAAATTTCACACCACTGTGCTCACCTCCTGCCTGAGCACCCCTCACACTTCACATCCTCTCAGCCAAAAAAACACCCTTTCCTCCTATATCCCTAGCAGATATGCTGCTCCAGGAGGGCCAAGACTTGCATCTGCCAATGCCACCTGCACACCGAATGCTAGTTCCCCATGACTAGCTATCACATCCCTGTGTGGTGCCTACATTTCATGAGCTGAGGGCATCCTTCCACAGGCAGAGCACTGACCACTCGTCTTCCTGGTACTTCTGATGTCAAGGCAGCCTCGTGAAGCTGCTGTCGAGGAATAACTGGCAAGTAAGTGCTCCTCAACTTATGCCAAAATTGCTCACTCTCAGCAAGGCACTCCTAGAGAGACTTTGATCCAGACACTAGTATAAAGGTAGTTACCTACTTCCCATGGGCATCAAGAAAGCTTGTACAAGAAATATCTGGGGAAACTAAGGACGAAGACAGAGAAGGTAAGAAGAGTTCTCCAGTCTCAATTTTTACAGGCAACAGCTGTACACGCCCATGAGGGGGAAACTGGTCAAGCAGACACTGTCCTCTCTGATTCACCTTCTCACACTGCTGCCAGAACACATCCCCGCTTGCGCAGGCACGGTCAGTCACTTGGCCTAAATAAACATTCATTCTATTAATGACCTTTCAAAGCACACCAAGCTCTTCAAAAACTTAAGTGTAGCGCTGTAATGAAGCATCGGTCTAAGCTTTTGATCCATTAATATTTACAAAAGAATAAACCAAAGCCACTAAGCAACCTGATAGTGTTTATCACCGCTAACGAAGAAGGTCCAACAAGCCAAGATATATTTATCCAAAGGCAAGCACTGTGTCTGTGTGCTCTGATCTTAAACTGCTCTGCAGAGTGCCAGGAGCCTGCCTTGAAGTAGATGGCACAGAGAAGCACAGATCCTTGACATATGTAATTTTATTCATCCCTCACTAGAGGTCATTGTACGCTGTGACTTTAGCTTTGATGTCTCCACACTGGGAGTTCGTTCCTGTAAATGCAGACTAATGGCATACGTGTGAAATAGCCACGTGCTTGGTGCCTCCCCTGGTGTCCAAGCTATTCAGCAAAAATACATACATACAGTTTCTGAGGCTGTTTAGCCTTTTCTCTAATAAAAACAGTGCAATTCTCTAATAAACAGAGCGTGAGTTCATTGTGTCCATCCTGTTCCTGCTCCTCTCCAGGCTGCCCGCTTGCTGTACGGCGGGTCAGAGAGGGCATTAGGCTGGGCAGAGCATTACATGTAACTCTTCTCTCTGCTCAATGTCACTAAACAGCATTTCCATTTTAATGCACTAAATGGGTTACCGCTATTTTCTTCTTGTCACAAAAGCATCTGATGAGGCAAATCCCTGCTGTATATCAAGCTCTCCTCAAGCACGTTGTTGTTCTTCCCTTGCTCGTATCCAGACACCCACTGTCAGGGAGCTTACAGAGCATTGCTTGGCGCAGGATAAAAACAAAATTTGGTTTGTCAAAACAGAATAAGAAATAGCTGCTTGCTGTTCCCACAAAACACCCCCTCTCTCCTCTGAAAAACAAGCCCTCTCTTGCCCATTCCCTGTCTCCAGAGTGTGACCACGGCCAGGATAGGCAGAATGAGAACAGCCAGCTCCTTCCTAACGAGGTGATCCATTAAGCTGTGGAGAGAGCTGTCTCCCCTGAGGATAGCGGCAAAAACCCCACTGGAGTTATTTCAAAGAAAACCCAGGGGAGACCAGAGGGCACGGCAGAGGGAAAGCTCCTGCAGTTCTGCCTGCGTAGCTGAATCAGGCCTTCCCACCTCTCCTTTGTGCAGCACTGAGAATTACTTCATGCTCCAAAGCCAGAAAGTAAAATTCCAGGCAGTCTTTGCTGGGCCCAGTGCCATTCAGCAGAGCAAGAACATATGTCTGTTGGGTTTTACCACTCAGACTGCAAGGACAAAGATTGCGGAAAACAAAACTTTCCATCCTCCCACACGATTCTGTGACTTTGGACATTCATTTTAGACACAAATTTAAGAGGTTCTGGTTCTACCGGGTAACACAGACTACAGAACCTCAGCTCTCCGATCCCAGGTCCCTGTGTGTGTCACAGCTGTAACAGCAGCTCTGCAACAGAGATGACACCACACAGGGATGCAACTCTGCTAAACCCATCAATAATTATAGAGGTAGCAACACTTCAGCGTGGCAAATACAGCACCCAACAGTACCTGTCGGTAAAGAAACGATCTGCTCCTGAACTTCAGCTCCCAAAACTCCAGTCCCCTAGAGAAAGGAACAAAAAAAAAAAGCATTTAAAAATCACATTTATCACATATTCTTTATAAGAACTGTACTGACGCTGACTATTCCAAGACTTCACTGACACTTGCATCTTCTAAATCTTTAGAGGTTGCTTTCTAAATATTTGTGTGGTTTTGGGGATGTTCTGGTATACCAACTCTAACACCCAAAGCCAACCTGCTCTCAGGAACGGTCCTGCAAGGAAGAACCGATATACACATTTCCGTTCTACAAATAAGAAAAACTTGATACATGCAAAATACATATATATTAAAAAAAAAGAAACAGACATCAGATATCATCTGATCATACATCAGCTATGCCAACAGAGCACAAAAAGGAGCACGTTTTCACTTCAGCACCTGCATCCCCAAGCTTCTACGCTACCAAGCAATCCTAGAAGCCATGTTGATAAAAGTAACAATAAAATAACAATAAAAAAACCTCTAAACAAACTCACTCACAGTGTATAAGTGCTCCTTGCATCCCACAGCCTTTCTACAGTGAAAAGAGACAAAACTTACTTGTATAATCCAAAAAAGCAGGTATTTCCATGCAAACCCTCTCCTCTCCCCCCTTGTAATGAGCCCAGTGACTGGGTATCTAAGGGCTATGGAGACGAGAATCAGGTGTGAACAAAGCACAGCTGCAACGCATTTGTCCAGAGGGTTCAGACAGATGGGCTGGGTTTGCTGGAAACACCTGGGTATTGAGAAAGGGGCTGCCCATTCCCTGGAAGAGGGGATGGCTCTTGAGAGCCACAGAAGAAAGATGAAGCAGGGACAACACGATTCCCAGGCCCAGACACCAGGAGAGATTAAGATTGGATATTCGGAAAAATTTCTTCGCTGAAAGGATTGTTAATCATTGGAAGAGGCTGCCCAGGGAAGTGCTGGAATCACCTTCCCTGGAGGTATTTAAAAGCTGAGCAGATAAGGTGCTGAGGGATATGGGTTAGTGGTGGCTGATGGTTGGACTCGATGATCTTAAAGGCCCCTTCCAACCTCAAAGGTTCTATGATTCTCTGGCCAGGGCAGGGTTAGCAGGAAGAGAAACTGTGACAGAGTCATTGCAGGGAGCAGCCACAAGCCGTTTTCTCACCGGATTTACAAATTACTGCTTTTAGCCCTCCCTGTTGTGTATGTTGGCATACGCAAAGGCAGCTCCTGCCCCCAGATTCCTCTTTATGTCAGGAAATGACAAGGTTTCTATCACTCGTGTATGGTCTGCTCTCCCGCCGGCTGATGCAATGGCACACAGACACGTGCGCTGCTGACACAGGCACAAATACCCAGCACATCGAGGTCATAACTCAGCTCAGATCTTTAGCAAAGATCAAGAGACAGTTTTTTTTTCAAGGAGGGACCCCCCTCTCACCAAATTACATGCACTTTCTTTAGCCAGGATTCTCCTGCCTCAGTTGTCTTGACAAGATATATTAGGCTACTAAAGATGGGTCAAGATAATGAGAAAAAATATCTTGTAGACTTTGAAAGAGAACAAGATATTTTTCTTTAGGAGGGAAGCTGTTTTTCTTGTCAATCTTACAGACAATTTTGCTTACCAGCAAAAAACCCAACTGTCTTTTTCCACTTGGCAGCAGAAGCCAGCACCTTGCAATGAATAAAACATATTCAGGTAGGAAAGAGGTGACAGAGCAATCGCTCCTCAGGAATAAGAGATGGGGCTAAGCCTCTGAACACATCCTGAGCATTCAAAAGCTTTTTGTACAGATGGGGCACTAACTCCACTTCCACTGTTGCTGAGCAACTGAGTTTGATGGAAGGAGTCATTTTAACAGTCAGCCTTTTAAACGGACAAGTGGTCAATTCAGAAGATTGGTCCAAGTTCAAAATGGAAGGAAAGAACAAGAAAGAAAAGCTGCATTATTGGACTAAGAGACCATGGTTTATCATTCTACGGATTCCTCCCTCTGAAACAGAAAATAAACCTCCTTAGATTAGGCCAAAGAAAAAAAAAAAATCTATTTAGCTTTTACTGCTATCCCAGCCTTTTCATAGCAGGAACAGTTCATTCTGCTACTGCAGTGAAGAAATACACGTGCACTTCAGGAATATTTGCTGTCTTACTTGCTGAATGGGCAAACTTACACGGGCTTCACGACTGCAACTGTTCTCACGGGGAGAGTTTGACAGATTAAAACTAGGACACTGTAATTAAAAAACCCCAAACAAACAAACAACAAAAAAAAACCCCAACAGCCTGTCACAAAGACCCAAAACCCACAACCTTTTTCTTTAGAACAGAAAACTCATGGTTGTGGTTATTACTAACAAAGAATTCTAAGAGAGTTAAATGCTAGTTTAATGTATTGAAAATAGGCTTCTCAAAGCCATCCCCTTCAGCCTAAACATCCATTAAATCAATTTATATTGACATATTATCAAAATGACTCGCTATAAAACACAACTTTGGCTGCATGTGTCACCAAAAGCAAAAATATTCCATCAGCAACTAGCTTGATGCTTTTGAGTTTTTAGGTTTACTCTCTCCCTTGTGAGCCATTTTTGGCCTCATGTGGGATGGGTTTATGTAGCAAGTTCTGCAAAGAATGGCAAATTCTAATTTTTACACAAAAACTGAAAACATAAAAAAGAGCTGATCCGTATAAATCTCAGGGATGAGCCAACTGACAATAGCAGGTCTGGATTTGAAAGGAAACCTGGCCCATATGCACTCACAAGTGATCTCACTTGTTATTTTCAGGTTATCTCAGGACTCTGTCGCTTATAATGCAACTTGTCATAAAGGACAAGATAATCCTGTGGATGAAGCATTTCACTGTTACTTCTGTCCCGAACCATAACCACGCTTGGCAGAGAGAGGCCAAGCTCTCCATCCAGCAACAGCAACCTAATGACAAACAGCAGGAATGCAGCCACCTGACAGCACCCATTTTCCTCTCCAGCCTTCCTTTTCCCATAGGAATGGTGTTTCTCAGCTGCAACAAGTGGGAAGTAAGTGCTTACATCTGGCACTAATTGCCTTTATGTGCGTACAGCAGAGTGGCAGTGGCAGTGCCATACCCAACTGGGTGGCTCTTTATAACGCGGCTGTGTGTTGACAGGCACCGCCGCTGAGCAGGAAAAGCAGGAATCAGAGAAGATGGGAGGAACTGGGAGGAACTGAAAGACCAGGGTTACTCAGAGCGTACAGATCTCTCTCTGGTTTTGCAGCTCCCTTTTTGTTTTCCTCATCCACTACTGCTGGCAAAATACGCCGTTCCAGGACGCAGTGAAAGAAACAGCGGGCTATCTGCAAACTCAGTGAAGCTCTGAAGCTTGGAGCATGGCACTTACTGTTACAGACAGCTCAGTAGGTATTCGGTGGGGAAAATACAAAGAAAAGTGTTTTCTCCTCATCAGAAAGCAGGAAAATGTGGTTTGGAGACAGACAACAGCCAGGTTTGCTTTCAAGCTGAAAAACAACTTCCATATATCTGTGAAAAGCCAGCATGAAAGCTAAAGTTCAGATGATAAATATCCATGATCTTTCTGGGAAAAAACTTCACTTTCTACCAGAGAGAGACTATATCAAGCCACTTAATTTCAATACTTGCAAGACCTGGTCCTGAAAGAACAACTATTTGCATATGTAACAACTGAGGAATATTGGACTTTCCTTCATCAACATCCCCTGGGAAGACAGATGGGACATAGGTGTTGGGTGGGGTTTCTTCCTTCTCTTTGCAGTCTTTCAGCAAAGCTAGGACAGCAGCAGGGGCTTGGAAAATTCCCATCCCCCGGCAGAGCTGGACTTTAGCAACAAAAACGAGTGTAAATGCTGGAAGCACCTCATAGGAATTGCTCTGTGCTAGATTCCATACACCAGTTTATAACATCCTGCCTTTTAATGTACAAACAACTGGAGCAGTTTCCTGCTCATCTTTCTCCCCGAGGACATTGGGGAGGAGAGGGAAAGAAATGTCCTTTCCGAGCTGTCACTAGGCAGAACCCCGCTGACACAGGAGGTCAGTTCTCAAAGCAGTGCTGGAAAACAGCATTTCAGGGAAAGCAAGCACTAGCTGAACAGAGCAGCTCCTCTGCTGAGCATCTGGGATCTCACCTGTGTTCATAGTGGTGGGACAGGAACCCAGAAGAGGGTCGGATGTCTGCCTGGAGGATGGTTCTGACTGGAGACTGAAAAGGTGTTTCGGAGTTAAGTGAGCGAAAGGTGCTGAAGTCGTGTGTTCCCAGCAGGAACTGTGCTGCATCCTGCATGGCAGGCACGTTCAAGTAGCTGAAATTAAAACATGCAGAGCAAATGGAAAGGCACATTAGGTGGGACAAAGTATGTTGGGGGCAGGGGGGGTCACAAATCCAACTAATTGATGAGAAGCTGAAAACTGGCATCCAAATTTAACACTGTAGCATCATGGAAGCACTTTTTGCAAGATGGAGTTTGTCTTGTCATAGCCCAAAGCACAAGCCAAGATGCCAAGTCACCTGAGGCCTGAAGGTATTTGAAACCCCAGGCGAGATGAGGGGTTGGCAGGCACATGCTTTTACACAAACCTTTATCCTGTGGTGCTTCTAATAACAGTTCAATTCAAATAAATCTATTCCAATTGCTGGCTAGAGCACAGGGCAGGAGAAACAAAACCCTTTGCAGTGTCTGGATCTTATAAACTGAATAAGATGTTGCCAGGTTGAGAAAATACCAAACACTATGATGGTTTTCCAAACCTTAGATTTGCAACAGCTGGAAGATGAAATTAGGAAGTAATAGAAATGGAATGAGTGAGCGAATCAGAGATGAAGCCAAGGTGGAGATACAGAAGGAAGGGTCAAAGGAAAAAACTCAGAATGTCAGGTGTCACTCAGATTTCTTCATTTGAAATATGTAGGTCTGTTCAAAATCATCTCAAGCAAAGAAACTGAGACAGATTTACTAATATATTTGGTTGAACAGATGCTTTTCTTTATTCTATTTTTGTGAATTTCTCCTAAGAAAAGCCTGAGCAAATAAGCATGATCTATGGCTTAAGTTTTTCAGATTTTAACAGGAGTCAAAACGTTTCTGAAGAAAACAAACAAACAAAAAAAAAATCAAGATGGGGGTTCCAACATAATTAAATTTTTTTATTGTGTTCAAGACAAATGACGAGCACTTACAGAATCCTGGTGACACTGAGAAGTGCTGGTGACACCTAGCTGGCAGTCTACAGAAGTTTAATGTGCATTATGTGTAATGTATATGCGTACTACACACCAGATGTGCTCAGCAGAGCACACGCTACGAGCTTCTCCACTACCAGCACTCCAAACATCCCACTTTTTAGTAAGACACCTCCCATTCAGCATTTCTACTATGGTCACCCTACCCTTTATGTGGTATTGCCATTTGAGAAAATTAACTGCAGTGTCTGGACTAAATTAAACAGTATTTCATAAAGCCTGAGATTAAGGTACTTTGTGCACATAACATCCAATTTTGCTATTTCGTATTTATTTTTCCCTTCCACAGCCCACAGAAAAGAAAGTCAGCAATGTAATGTTTGCAAAATGTCATCTTCATTCCTCTGCTAGAACAGTTGAGATTACATTTTTTTCCATTACCCACAGTTGTTATTCCAATAGTGGTGATGAAATTATCATAACTGGCTACAAACCTGTTTTTCTATAGTGTGGTGGAAAACCAGTTTTCTTGAATGTATGTTTATCTCAGTACAACATAAACTAAAAGGACGATAACAAATCATCTTCTGGGTTTTGTTTGTTTTTTCCTCACCCACTGCTTATCATGTTGGTTTTTTAAATGGCACAGAATTTATTTTTCTTCCCTTGCATACAAAAGCACTGATTTGTTATGACTCAGTGGCTACTCCAAGAACACAAGTGACTACTGAGCTAGATACACTGGTTTGTCATTGTAGGGTTGCTCAGAATCACTGGCTCTCCTCTATTCAAACACACAGAGGCTCAGATCGGGAACGAGAGCACAGATTTACATGGAGTCGGTACCAGAAATATTACTAAGGGAGAAAAAAAAAAAAAAAGAGAATTCTCAGCCCTCGTTCTTGCCTGCCTGTAAGGTCACACCTAAAACTCTGAGATCCGCCGTGCAATGCATTTCTGCCTGTCTGCATCACATCAGAGCACTGTTCCGTCAGCCAGCTGTCCAAATGGGTTTGCTGTATGAATTAGCGAGGTCATCTGAGGAAATGCTCATCACTTCCATGGGAAGGGACACACAAAGTTGTTGATGGACTCTACCTGGAGCCACTGAGTATTTCAGCAGGGCTAAGCATGTTTATTGCCGGTACAACTGACACTGCGATTAAAGAGAGCTGTAAATCTCAGGTCTCAGAGAACATCACTCAGTGCACTGATTTCAACAGGGAAATCTTGTCCATATGAACAGGGAACCTGGTCTCACATGTGGAAATTTCCCCCTCCCTGCTTCCCCCAAAAGCCAAGCCTTTCCGGAGTGTTGATGAGGTCATTCCCTGGAGAGATTTAACGGAACACTTACCCTCCCGGGGGGGCCCAGCAGAGATCCTTTTCGAACACGGGTATTTGAGAATGATGAGTGCAGCCCATCAGCAGCCGATAAACGTAGGTTCTTGACAGGGCAGAGAAGCGCGCGTGGAAGCTGTTGGCCACTCGAAAGACATTCAAGATGCTGTTAGGACAGAAGAGAACGAGTGAGATGAAGAAAAATGTCATGCACTATTTCAAAAGCTTTTGCCTGGTCACCACATAGATGGGAATTGAAACATACAATGGATTATTTGAGAAACTGCACTTACAATTAATTAAATATCATTTTCTCCTGACAGCCAACGACTAACCAGTGACCAAGGACTGGCATCTGTAGGCTGCCACAGGCATCTGTCAACTAGAAGGCAGCAAAAGAGCCTTGGCATCACCCCTGCCATCAAATGCACAGTGGAGCTGATGTGGGTCATCTATCAACACATTTTGGGGATGCTCAGACCATCACTAGAGACTAAGACCAATCGGTCCTTCAGTTGAGAAATGGCAACCGATAGAACAGAACCATAGAATCTTTTGGGTTGAAAGGGACCTTTGAAGATCATCTAGTCCAACCTTCCCTGCCATGAGCAGGCACATCTTCAACTCAATCAGGCTGCTCAGAGCCCTGTCCAGCTTGGCCTGGAATGCTTTCAGGGATGGGGCAACTACCACCCCTCTGGGCAACCTGGGCCCATGTGTCACCACCCTGACTGTAAAAAATTTCTTCCTTATATCTAATCTAAATTTCCCCTCCTTTAGTTTAAAGCCATTACCCTTTGTCCTGTCACAACAGGCCTTGCTAAAAAGTCTGTCCTCATTTGCAGCAAAGCAAAGCTGACTCCCTCCATCTCCAGCTGAGGGGAACACCTGACAGACACTCTGCCCTTCTGCTTTTGCAGAACCACGGTCCCAAACACATTCCTCCAACAGCAGCTACCTCTGTGTTCCCTCTCAAAGGCAGCTATGCAGCTCACTGCAGCAGATGGAGATAGATGAAACTAGGTCACTTCTCTCCTACCTTCCCCCCCATAAACTCCAAGACAAATAGGACTTTGCTGCAGCAATGAAAATAAAGGTACATCCCACCATCACCTAGTCTGAGACTATCTGAAAACAGCAGAATTCTGCCTGCAGACCTTGCAGGAACCCTCACATTTCACAGAGAATGGCCTCTGGGAACATTCATCTCTACTCATCCTCCACTGACTCTGGGCAGTTAACTTAAGAAGCAGCTTTCTAGGCAGCTGAACTCCTCTGTTTTCTTCTGCAAGCAACAGGGAGAAATTGCCTTGTTTCTCTAAGCCAATGTCACCTTCACCGTGGGACATAGACAGCATGGTAGCCAGAAGGGAGGATATGAAGGCTGTCAGAGAAGAAAGCACCCTTCTCTCTGACAATGGAGAAAACAGAACTTCCCTGGGTTTCTGCACCTCTCCCAAAGTCTTACCATCGATTTGAACATGTCAGCAGCAGTTTTTACTGGATTTGATTTTCCCTTATCCCAGAGTACTGGCTACTCACCACTATCACACAGACACAATCTCTCCGCAGGTGTTACTCTAGAGGATACCTCTCCTCAGAAGGCAGTTTTTCTCCTGCTGTGTGTCTTTTCTGTCTTTGGAGTTTGGCATAGTGAGGAGAAGGGACCCAGGGCAGTCAAAAAATAAGATACCATTTGGGACCAAGTAATAGACAAACCTATTTATTTTAAAAAGGCTGGCACTTCAAGGATATCTGCCAGCTCAAGTGCCTCTGGCTCACCTCCCTTGACTGCAAGGACTCAGACCACAGAAGAAAAAATTAAAGCTGAGACACAGGCCTCCACAAAGATTTGCAATAACAAGCCTGGGAGATTGCTCCACTGCTATGAACTCTCAGTAGAAATGCAGACTACATCCTCCAGGCCTGCAACGGAGCTTGAACCTAGGATGTCCAGCCTCTTCTAAATACAATAATATAATTATTACATTTATTTTCTTCTGTCTGCATGCCTCCA
This sequence comes from Gallinago jamesoni, assembly GCA_025769975.1. NCBI lineage: Eukaryota > Metazoa > Chordata > Aves > Charadriiformes > Scolopacidae > Gallinago > Gallinago jamesoni. Next base: position 6,327,893 of record JAOQGH010000008.1, on the reverse strand, counting down.
CAAGCATTTCATCTATCTTGAGCTTCTCTTGTTAATGCTTATGTGATTTTTATTAAGTAACTAGTCTGGTGCTCCCTCTGATAGAGTGATGCTTTCAGGAAAGCCTATTTATGGTCACATGCTTCTTCAGCACAGGCATCCTCTCCTGCCTCTTCTAGCAGATGCAATTACTATTATTGGCCCTTTCTAGTTAGGAATGTCTTTCGGCACTTCCTCCAGTAGCCACATTTCAGGACTTGTTAAGATCCAATTTTTTTGAAGGACTGCTGGTAAATAAAGACTCACAGAATTCCTTACCATTTCAACAGAACCCGAATTTAAGAGGAGGTTGAAGGAAAAAAAGCCTGAAGACATCTACTCAGAAATGGCAATGTATTAGACACAACGATGTCCTCCAGAAGTACATCCTTCTCTCTCCACTAACTACAGAAACTAAATGCCAATTTGCAGGAGGTGGGACAAATCCCAGCTCTGTCTTGTCACTCCAACAGCTTTTGTTGTGTGCTTACAAAGCTGAAACCCGAAGTAGAAGGTGTGAGTCTGCTGTATTAACATCCCTACTTAAGGGACAGCAAAGTCCTCCTAAAGTTACCCCATCCATAAAATACACTCTGATCTTTGTGAACAAGACCTTTGAAATATGCTTTGCAAATCTAAAAGACATATCAGTTGATAGAAGAGACCCATCATGCTACAAAGAAGGTTATTATTGCTGATGACACAGTCAGCCAGATTGGAATCTTGTTTCCCTTCCAAGCTCTATCGACAGTAATGTGTTCTCACAAAGATTCCTCTTTCCATCACCCCCTGCTTGCAACCACATGAAAGTGCCGAGTTTTCTCTTCAGCATTAGGAGAGAATTCTTCTTGGCAAAGTCATACTTACAGAGGGAAGGGATGGCTGCTGAATACTCTTAGACTCATGTCCATCACCAAGCTCCTTAATGGCAAGCAGCTGAACCATTTTTAAAAGGTTCAGCCCAAGGAAGGAAGGAGGAGCAGAGCTGACTTCACCCTGATAAACGCCGACACTCTAACTCATCAGAAGATACTACCTCCTGATACAGACCTGCCAGATCTTAGTGTGAGAAAAAAATCTTTTTACTTGTACTGAAAGTATTGAACTTATTCCATTAAAACTAGACAACAGAACTCAGGAGTTACAAGCCTAAACTGGGGAAAGACTGAGATTCAGTGGCTGTGACACATAGAACAGTCTGATTATTGCAGTGGTACCCTCTGGCTGCAAACTCAGCTAGTTTTGATGTCCAAACAACTGCTTTAGTCTTTTAAGGAGGGAAATTAAAACTATGACCTGTTTCATGTTCCCAGTTACTACCAGAACATCCAGGAAGGGTTTGACTTCCAGCATGCTTAGATTCTGACCTAGTTTACAGTCCGAGCAAAAATAACAATCAAAACCCCACAAAAGTCAAATTCTATTTCAGAATCATTTTTTTTTTAATTGACACAGCAGTCTGAAAAGAAATAATCTCCAGCTCCACCCCACAGCAGCTGCAGTAGACTCTTCACACGTATGTCAAAGAAGGTGAAAGCTGTCAAGAGGCAGCACTCACAAGTGTTAAGCACGCAACTTTGTTAGCTTGAGAGAGATTTGCTTTTATTTGGCCTCTCTCCGCAGACGAATCTTTCTGCTACTTCAAGATGCCAAGGGAGGAACTGGATTTGTAAGTGTAAAAATGTCAAGCTTACATTATCCTGCTAATATTCAGTCTCAGGCTTGGGATGCATGAGCTGACTTGTTACTGGAGGGCTGTCTGTGGGTTGTGTAGGAAAAGCAGGGAATTCAGTATTCGCTTTTCTTTCAGGTACCCACTGTGAAACTTTTGCTTTCAGAGGAAGACTCAACCAACTCAGCAAACTGTTAAAACACATTTTTGCAAATAAGGTACGGGGCGAGAGAAGTTTCCCTTACAGATTTCTGGGGATTGATGTTGCATTTCAAACAGCAGCCACACTCTAGATCAAGCTCAAGCAACACTAACAACCATCGCACGCTGCCCTCGGGCTGAGCTCACCCACAAGACATCACAAGGGGGTCTCGTGGAGGGACAGCTAAACTGACATGGGCAGTTGAAGACTTTTAGGATCAAATGGGAAAATCAGCACAGCCTTTTGCTGTTCCCACAGCTGTCCGAGTGTTGCCATCTGAGTGTTGCCAAAAGAATTGTAAACATCCAGGGGAAAAGGTCAGTTAAAACAACAAAATAAACAGCCACTAACAGGAACTATGTGCCTCTAGTAACACGGCTCTCACACTGCCTTCCTGCCCTCTTTCCTGAGCTCAGATTCCAAGGATTTTACTTCCTCTTCCCCTTCTCACCCTCTGATGCCTGCCCTGGTGCTTGTTTGGAGGTGAAGGAATGCAGCTGGCTCCGAGACAGTTGCTGCAGCTTCTGCTCCAGTCTCTGACCGAGCTGAAAGCTCATGGATAAAAGGTCCCACTGTGTTTAAACAAATGCAAAGCATCACTCATGTACAACTCCAGAAACACTGCAGGAAGCCACTGCAAAACCCAATCCTGAGGCCACGAGAGCTACAGGCACCAAACGCTTCTTTAGCATGGACCTACAGAAGGTACGTGGGTGAGATCCCAGTCACAATGTACCATGTTACAGCAGCGAATATCAAGTCACCACTGGCTCTCACGCATCTCTCTGCCAGCCAGAGGCAGGCAATTGCTTTGTTGCTTCTAAAAACAGCTGCAAACACCTTGGAGAGTCTGATGCTGGTGGCCTGGTTCCCAGATGTACTGAATGCCCACCACTGTAGTCAAAGCTAGAGAAGATTCTGCCACCCGGGACTGCTTTCCTCTGGTTCCTTCCTTTGCTTAAGGTTTGAATGCTTGCAATGCGCTCTGAAAAAGTCAAAACAGCTGACTGAACTGCAGATCAACACCTTCTGCAGAACATCCCACAGCTTCAACCAACTCTTACTAGCTCACTTTTCACTTTATACAGCATGTGGAACATGCATGAAAGACCTCCTGGAGAGAAAGTAACACCACCATTCATCTCTCCCTCCCTCAGACCCCAAACTATTTGAGCACCTGCACATTTAGAGAGCCAGGAGTCCCTGTTCCCTAAGCCCTGCAGAACTAGAATCCTCCCTTGCAAAACCAAGGCCAGATGCAAGTATGATGTCAGTCCTCAAATCCCAGGCCTTGCTATGTCAGCGTTTGGGTCAGGCCCTGTTTCACAAAGAAGAGATTAGAAAATAAAGCAGACTGGGTGAAGCGGGAAGGGGGAGTGTACTTCATACTAACATTGCTATTCTTACAACAATCCCTTCACTGGGTGGGGAGGGATGTGCTTTTTGTCCTGGGCCTTGCTCTGACACAGGGAATTTACCTCCATAATCTTCTTTCATGTTCGCAGCATCAGAAAGACTGCAGGAACGCGAAACGGAGCATCCCAGGCCACTGAGTAATTACCAACTGGTAATTACCAACTGGCATCTTGCATCAAAGTAAAAGATTGCTCACCTGAGTAACTCCTATAAATTACCCATCTTCTTGCACAACACACTGAAGTACTTTGACACACTCTTCAGTAACATACCGAGATTCGAGTCCTATTGTGCCAAATGCTGCATAGACGGAGACATCCAAGAGTTTTTCGTTTACCCAAATAAGACAAGAAAGAACAGAGTGCAGCAAAGCACCTTCTGGCAAGTGGCATGTTGATTCTGTGACATAGCACAGATTGGGCTTCTATTCTAAAAACCTCAGTGTTTCATTCAATTTACACTTTAACCATAAAAATGTCTGGGGAAGAACACAGAAACTGTTTGACAGCTGTACAACAGCTTGGGAAGAATAGCAAAAAACATGAAATTCAATCCACCTTTAGAGAAATTCAGAGTGCAGTAATTACTTATGTAATTGATGCAAATTCCTAGGAGAAACTGTTGGTTTAATGATCAGGTTTTTTTCTGCCTTTGAGTGTGGGCATTTAGACCTAGGCCTCATGCAGAATACGCTCACTCTGAAATTCTGCAAGAAGTAGTAACTCTGTCAAGAAGAAAGAAGAAAATAGGAAGAAATGCCTGTCCTGCTCTCTGTAGATTGCTGTATCAAGTTCCTCACTACATTCATACACAACTCTCCAAAGTCATTAACGGTTGAGTATAATAGGAAAAAGATATTCTATCCTATTGAGCAAAACATCAAGTCTTGCTACAAAAATATTAAACTGGAGTTTTTGATGTAACTTCTTCAAACCATATCAAGTGGTAGCCTTGGTACAGCAGGGAAGAGGAGAGGTTGATCACATCCCATGGGAAAGGAGGAGTACATGATACCAATGTTAACAGCAATTTCATTTGCTTGTTCTTCCTCTTTTTGCACAGACACAGGTGAGAGGCAATACTGCAGCCAAGATTTCGCTATGTACTAATTCAATAAACAAAGAAAATTAGGGAGTTTGGGGGATAAAGCAGCACTGAAAGTTAACATGCTAATGTCCTGGCTCATGTGTGAAACTAGAGTCATCCCAGTGGATTCAATACTCACACAGTGAGCCCAGTCTCTCACAGCTTGTGTTTTAGTGGTACCAGCATAGACGATCTCCTGATAACAACAATGGTGGAGTAAGATTGATCTTTAATGTGCCAGGGGTTTGGTGATAGCAGGAACACACCTGCGTAAGGGAGTGGTTTGCAAACACATAACAGGGGAAAATACATCTTGAGGGTGAAGATGGGAGATCACTGTTGCATTTCCTCCTTTACCAACAAGGGCAAAATAAAAGATTTTGACTTGCCACCAACTCACCGGATTGGCTCAGACTTCAGGTGGTAATTAAGACTGTAGATGAGCTGTTTCTCATTAAAAGCTGGCTTCCCCGGTGCCCTCTGGATGTCAAAGTGAGCAGCGTTGCAGAGTGCATGGACGCCAGTATCTGTTCGACTGGAGATGTAGAACTTGATGGGAACAACGGGTTTTAGGTTCTCTGCTGCCTTCTGAAAGCCAACATGAGATGGATTCATGAATAGCAGACCCACTTCAAGCTAGCTAAGAAAAAACATCCTCCTTATTGTTCACACAGAAAGCAGTTGGAAGTTTTATAGTAGGCTGCGAAGAAAGGGATGGAGAGGAGCCTGTTTGGGGAACTTCTCCTACCACCAGTGGTTTCTCACCTTTTGTCCTGAAACCACCCCAAACAGAACATCCAAAATGTCATGTGAGCTTCCTTACATACACAAAACAAAGTAAAAAAATATTCACCTTGTTATCCTTTGCTTTATGTCACTGGTTAAGTAGGAAAGTAGATAGAGGACTACACATTTAAACCCAGACACCACCTCTGCAATTTACTGCTAAGAACCAGACTTGGCTTGCTTCAGCAGCTCTTAAAAAACTGCAGAACCCAAGCCTTAAAGGGATGGAAGTGGCACACAGGGATGTCTGAATGACATCAGCCACGATGCCTGAAGGAGCTTAGGCTGCATCCTTTGCTTCCAGTGCAGGCCAGAATGGTGTAAAATACTGGGGCTTATGGCTGCAGCCAGAATTCCTTTTCCATCCACAATGGGAGCAGGGCTAGAGAGGGCAACACGCTTCCATTAATTGTTGAGAGCAGAGGAGGCAGCAGGGGACCAGCTGAGTAGTAGCACAGCACTGATGTAATGCATTTATTAGTCCCACTGAGAAATATAAATATAAACAGATCTAAGCATCGAGACACAGCTCTCATAAAACACACCAGTAGCTGAGGAGCTGACACTGAGCTATCCCAGCAGGTACAAATAACCACAGGACAAACACATGCCACCGGCAGTCACAAGATGGAATTTCCTTATATTGGCTGCTTCCACAGTTGTATTAACGGGGGACTTGATGAGGCTAATCCTCAAGCACTGCTCTCTTCAGGGGTCAGAGTTGCTTTAATATTCAGGCGATGTCGCACTCACACTAAGAGCTCTGCCATAGCAAGACCAAAACAGAAAATGACATTTACACCATCACAGAGTTCAAGCTTTACAGTCACAGCATTCAAGCTTTTTGGACCAAAAGGCCCTAAAATGACACTGCAGCTGAGAAGTACTTTAAAAATCAGGAAACTGTATTGCAACAAGCTGAAACATACTATTATCAACACAAGGGGAAGGGCAACAACTGAGATCCTCTAAGTTCTCCATGCTAATTTTGGAATGGATTTGCTGGACAATCCACCTGTGGATTGGATCCACTAGGATTGTTGTTTCCCTTTCTCTGCTGTTCCTCTCCACACAGCTGGCTTTTTCTGCCTGTTTCTGCCTTTCCATTCTGCCCACTAACAAAGGGCAGAAGATGGGTGAAATACTACAACTGGGTGAAATACTACAGGTTCCTTCTGGGAAAGTAAATAAAACCCTCTAAATGAGCCATTAGTATGGTGTCTTTTTATCAAGATGTGCACATAAAAGAGAGAGAGCAAAAGAGATGCCAAGGTGGTTGATTAGATGCTATATATTTAAGAGTCTGTCTAGACTGGCCTAAGTCTAGCAAAGCCAGAGTGGGTTTTGGTAAGGGCCAAACACTGGTAGGAATTATTGGAACACCAAGGTTTCTAATGCAATGTTAAAACCATAGCAGGTCTTACCCACAGTAAGGTGTTAAAGTAGGCTGCTGGAGCACTGCGAAATACAACTTTTTTCTTTGTGAGGACAGGCCCTTAAACAGAAAATCCAATGTAATTTGTTACAGGGAATGACTGAAGCATATCTGAAAGACTGAAAAACAGCGAAAAAAAGGCAGAAAAACAGATCAATGACTAGAAATGTCCTTCTCTTTCCCTTCTCCCGAGTAGTGAGCCCAGCAGTGGTCTTTATTACATTTTAAATTGGTACTAAGAGTCAACAAAGTTTGAACTGCTGAATCACAAATACCTTCCAGACTCCTACTATTTGAGCAGACAGGATTTTGGGCTCTCAGAGACGTACCATTAAAATGCATAGGGAGGCACGGAAAAAACGTAACCAAGCTGCAGGGGAAAGCCTGGGAAACAGAACAAAAATGACCTTAGTTTTTTTCCCCTTCCTAAACCTAATATTTGGAATTCACATGTGGTTACAATTAGCAATGAAAATCTTTATTTATCACCCTTACATAGAGAGAAGCAGACAGAAATTAAATAGGTTTCTGCAGCAGACCTTGGCTTGTGCCTCACAATTTGTCTCAAAGCAGAAGCTGCATTTTTAAGAGCAAAGTTTCTGCAAAGATACGTTTGGGTTTTGCAGGCTTCTCCCTTCCTCCACCCTCTTCTCCCCCTCCTTTCTCATCAGGCTAAAACCAGCCAGTGGGAACACAGTTGGGTGGGGGCAGAGGGAGAGAACATGGAAAACATCCTCCTTTCTTGTTCTGGGCTTGGAGAAGTTTGGATGCAGCACTCCTTTGGATTCAACACTGCATCCCATTTCAATCACTGCAGCTGAACAAAGCTGGATAATAGGAACACTGTTTGGATCTCTTCTCCTCTGCCAGCAGGAGCTGAGCCCTGTTGGAGAGCAGGCAGGAGAGGAAGAAAGAGAGGATTCCAGACTCCAAGGCAAATCTGGTTGTTTCCCCCGCTCAGGTCAGCCAATGAATCCACAGAGGTACAGGACTGAATGACAGGTTCAACAAATTGTATTTTCACAGCTGCCCTTCTCCAGCCCAATTTAATTTTCTCCCAGACACACCTCTCTGGAGAGATGACAGAAGGATGTATGTGTTGGGCATCCAAGGAGGAATGTGACTACCATCAACAACAAATCTCAGTTTGTGAAAGGTGAAAGCTTTGTTTGTGGATTCTTCCTCCAGTCTAACCAGGGTGCAGTTGAAAAATATACTATTAACTGCTGCCTCCAGTTTAAATTTTAATATTTCATTTAAATCCCATCCTAATTAATCTCCTTAAAGAGAGAATTTCTGAACTGCTGATCTTTTTTGCAGGCGATTCAGAAACAATCACTTCACCTATGCAAATGTCTCATATCTGTACCATCCAGGATCCTTTGAGCCTACACACAGCTGATAGTTTCCTCCTCTGGTTCCTATATACTTTAATCTGTTAAAAAAAATGCATTATTTACATTTAGTAATTGCTTGGATAGCAACCAGTTTTTCCTGCCCTTTCAGAACAACAAGAAGCCCCTAAAACAAGCAGGCCTTTCATCTGAGGAACTTTATTGCTATTAATCCAGATCCCTACCCTGTTGGTTATCATCTATGGATTCCTGGTGGGGGAGGCAGAAGTTAAGCCCTTTACCCATGGCCACCCAGCTAAAAAGCAATGGAGAAGATACAGGAATAAAGGAGCTGGGTTGTGGTCAGAGTTCACAGGTCTCTGCTCCCCTCTTTAAGCCACAGAGCACACAAATATCCTTCTCTTTAGCAGGTGTTACAAACACTCAAATCTTGGCTCGGCACCTGCTGTAGGCCTATCATTGAGCCGGATCTTGTCCATTTTCATTTAGTCTTTACTTCCCCAGTCACAGTCGTTCCAGACGATCATATTTCTGGAGCAGCAATAAGCATCCCAGGGTATCAGTTTATACCTCTAACACCCTGCATACCCGTCGTGCAGGGGAAAGTATTACTTGCATTTAGTAGGTCTGTTCTCCTAACAGGTTTCATTCACTAAGCACTTCCATATTTTAAATCACGCTGAAATTTCCACCATTGCGTGCCAGAATGATATGGATCCACATTCCAGATTGCTATTATTACTCACAGCTCTGTTCTCTCCTCGCTCTGTACAAATGCTGGAGAGGCAAGATGTAGAACAAGCCCATTAACGTGAACCACCTACGGTGGGAAAGCAAAAGTTCATCCACTTCTCTCCCTGAAGTCTAAATAAAAGAATCCTCAAGATATTCAGCCATCTACCTCTACAGAGCACCTGGGAACCACAAAAGGAGCCTGTGAAATCAAGTGTGGATGGGTGTGTTAAACAGAAAGTGGGCATTAGGAATGTTTGGGAAAAATAAGTGTCTATTTCTCTTTCACAGCAACTGCATCACTTACTGGTTTCACCACGCGCAGTGGTGTGAGTTGCACAGACAGGAGGGATTGCACTACGTTACCGAGGATACTGCACGATTTGTAAGTTGCTGTGCTCTAATAAATAACAACATGCAAGTTTCAGGTTGGAAGTCATCACAGCCTCCCCGATTCAATGGGTGCTACGCCAACTAATATCAACTAAAAATCTAACCCATTTTTAGCAGAATAGATAAAAGCTGAAGGGAAAGCCAGGAAGAAAAAGCTGTGAAAGTGGCTTCTGCTAGAAGAAAGGGTTTCCAAAGCAATTTCCTATGCCACTGAAATGATGATCTACCCAGGGATTGAAAATGACAGTTCTCTTAGTCCGTTTTCCTTTCTCTCTTGCTTTTTTTCTTTTGAAGGGGATTTGGGAGCAGGAGGTTTTCCTGAAGTTGCCTCGCATAGGAAGGAGTTTGTGTATGTCCTCTTTCTTTTTTCTCCTACTCCCCCTTTTCCTTTCATGAACAATAATATCTGGCTTCAGCACAAGGCTGCTGGCCAAAGCAGAGCTTCATGTGGGGAAGATTAGTTTTGGGCAGCATTTACCAGCACAATGGGAAACAGCACACTCAGGAGATGGTTCAAACCAAACATGAAAGGGAACCTAATTCTATAGATCCTCGCAGGCCTCACATATGGTGCCCGTTAGCACAAGCAACAGCTACTCACTTTAGCAAAAGGTGCTACACAGGAGATCTTCCTTTACAGCAGGGACATTTTCAAGAATTGAGACTACAGCATGAAGTGCTGCATTTTCTAAGTTTCCACAAGAAACCGCAGGGAGCCAAGTCACAGGATTCAAACTTCCCGATCCGGGGAAGCAAAGTCTGGAATTTTGGTTTGGACCCATCACTAGGAAGCTGGGCTCCCAAGCGCTTCAGGACAAATACGTCGTCTCCAAGAAAGAGAGTGTTGCCTGCAAAGCTCACCCCCTGCAAAGATATTTTAAAAGCTCCTTCAAATACCTACATCTGTCCCCAAACTAAAACAGGTCTCCATTTCCTCCAGGGGCTCTGTTACACAGCAGTGCTGAGGACTAGAAAAGCTTAGGGTGACAAAGGGTTATAGGCTGCTGAGCCCCAGTCCAGCAATTTTCCATTATCACACAGAGGGCTGCTCACACAGCAGTCCATTACACTTTTAATGGCACAGTTATCGAAACACAAGGTCTACACCTCGCAGGTTATTTGCTCGTCTGCAACTGCAAACAAATGTCTGAACATATTTAGCATACAATAAGGATCTCATTACTGATTTAATTTTGCCCTTCCCTTCAGTTGCCTTCCTGGATTTGCAAAGTTGTGAACTTCAAGGCTGCACAGAAATGGAGGAAGATAAATTCCTACAGGCCCCAGAAGTTTTCTATTAAAGTTGTTTTAAGACTTCCCATGTGGTTCTAATAGACACAGCCCTGCTCAGCAGTGCCCAGCATCAATACCACCACATGAAAGCAAAGCGCATATCCCAGAACTGGCCTGCAAAGTGCTGATACTGTGAAAAGACAACACCAAATAAGTTTATCTTTTCCTTTTTTTTTTTTTCTTATTCTTTTCTCCTTTAATCACCCATCCTACCCATTTGCCTATTAAAACAAAGTTACTCGGATAATGCAAAACAACTGCTGGGCTCACCCAAAGTCCGGCGCCTGGGGCTGAGACACTGGATGGTTCAGAGGATTAGATAGATGAGATAGAAAGTCCTTTGGGGCTCTTCTTTCAAGATTTGCACAGTATTTATACACTTTCTCCACAATGGTCTCAGGCAAGAGGCCATACAAATACACCCTGAGAACTCTTATTCAAACCATAATTCATCACACTTTCCTTCTGCAGACCGCTTAGCAAGAGCATGCAAGAACTCTCACCCTCACTCAGTAAACCAGGGGACAGAGTGGAAATATCTTGGCCACAGTCACTGAAGAGCTGGGTGGGACAGTAAATCTGCTCCCAGACCAGCTTTTCAACAGCTCTGCTCCTGCCCAACACCAGGACTGGAGCTAATGCAGAGCACAGACTATCACAAACAAACACAGTGGGCACACCACCTGTCATCTCAGGTTAGACAGTCTGACCGAACCAAACCCAGGAACAAAAAGGCATGATCTGACCTAAAGCGATCAGTATCAACCTCTTCAACAATCTCTTACCTTCTAAATAGGCACAAGCTTCACTGCAAACTACACAATGCTTCTAAGACAAGAGAGAAAAATAATGCAGTTTCCTTTTGATTCCTGTCCTGTACAGGAACATGGGGTTCACCAGCACTGCTCAAATACTGCAGCTCAACAGCAGCTTGGAATTAAATTGCCATGTTACAGAAACATCCAGGTGTGCTGAGCATTCCCCCAATGCAAGTAACCCACTTTCTACTTGCTAGTGTAACAGTGGTTCTTTTGCACTCCTATTACACACTCATTCCAAGTCCAAACAGCACTTTGGTCCTGAAAGCCACTCTTACACTCTGAGAAATCCCAGGAAGCAGCACCAGAACAACAGTGATGACAGGATCCTACCTTTTTTCACTGCCATATTAGAAGAACTCCAGAAGAATGGAAACTAAGCATTATTTTTTTTCCTTCAGAACAATGGATATCCTGCTGTGCTTTGTTCCATGTCTGAAAAAGTCTATCAGAAACATCCTCTCCTGAGGGGATGCAGCATCTAGTTTCTAAATCCATAAAGGACTTAGACATGTACTAGAATAGATAAACTAAACCTGCTCTGAACTGAGGCAGTTCTAAGAAAAAGTACAGGCAAAGCCGTAAGAGCTGATGAAGCTCACATGCTTAAGTACATCCAGGTGGGTCAGCAGCTGAGCAGGGACTCTCAGAATCACAGTTCTGGACTCAGATACCACAATTTCAAGTTCACTGAGTGGTTCAAATCTTTTTCAGAATCAGGATCTTAATGTTTCACTTCACCCTGATCTATTTCTCCCACCTGTATACTGTCATCATTTGTAAAGCACTCTGTTTTGAATATTATAGTGCTTAACAATATACAAGTGTCTTATTCAGTATCAATCTAAAAATAATATTTATCCTTGATAATATCTGTAGCTCAACAATGTGAACCAATGTGATTAATTTTAAAGACAGTATGATTTGCAAGCACGTACCTGCAAATAATTCTGGACTCCAACTATTGCCTGGTCATTTGAAGTCTCCATAACCCCACTGCAAAGCAAAACAAATACAATAGTTACTGACCCAAGGACTTGACACAGAGTCCACCAACACATCTAGAAGTTAATAGGGGACAGTCATCAAAACGTTTGCTATCGAGTGACCTGGATGTTTTTACAGAACTTGCAGGGATCAAACCTTTTGATGAATGGACAGGAAAACAGAAGCAGTGTTTATTTGCAAGAAAGGAGGCTGGAAATAAAAATCATCCTTCAAATGTTACTCTCTGGACTAGCCCCTCAGATGGATGGTGACATGTCGGGAAGGTAATGCAGACAAATTACAGTACCAAAGAACATGCAGATAAAATTATTTCAGGGCCAGGAGTTGGTCGCCAGTTGCAGGTCCATTTCCTGCAGGCCCCATGGAGGTCATCAAGGGACTAGAAGATTATGAAGACAGTTTGTGAAGAGCTTCCTTCTCTACTACAGAAGTCACAGCCATTCACAAAAGCTGCTGAAGTGCAGAGAGGTATGTCCCGAGGCTAAACCCAACCTACCTGCGACTACTTGGAGTAATTTAGGTCAGAACCCACAGTGACACAGCCCATGCACTGCAAAAGTCTCGGTTTTGGGATATGATGTTATTATTCTGTAAAAACCACACGAAGATAGGCTCAGCTCCATGAGCTGGGGCTGCACGAGTTCTCCCACACGGTTGTTGGGTTTTTTTTAAATGTAAACAAACACAGCTTTGTATGTGGGATGTTTAGGGCCTGTGGAAACCCAACCTCAGCTGCCCTCCAGGAGGACTTGGCCCACAGACTTTTCCACCTGCATCTCTTGGGCACCACAGGTTTCCCAACCATGGAGCTCTGGCTGCCCAGCAAACCACTACTGCTGCAAGAAACCCAGGAGCTCGCGGGGGGGGGGGGGGGGGGGGGGGGGGGGGGGGGGGGG
>JAOQGH010000008.1:6299504-6314773 GCA_025769975.1 Gallinago jamesoni | reverse complement strand
GCTGAAATAAACCCAGGTGCTCGCCTCCCCCCCACCCCAGCCTGATACCACAGCTTTGCCACCTTCTCTGTCCTTTGATGGTTTTGGTTTTTTGTTGTGTTTTTTTTTCATTGCCCTTTTTATGCATTTCCTGCCCAAACCATCCCCTTCCTAACCCACACAGCTGCAGAGTCCAGCTCCCTGCCCGCTCTCACATCCTTAAAAAGGGATTTACCCCTCACCAAAACCACCCATCCTTTCCCCAATCTTCTCCTTGTCACTCCCCCATGGCTGACCGCTCCCCCCTCAGGGCCGCAGCAGGCGCTGCCTCACTTCCACCGCGCCTGGCTGAGGTAGCTGAGGCACCTACCTATATTTAGTGCCAAAATACTGAAAGAACACTAGGTAGCGGGTTGGGGAAGAAACCATTTTTGCTGCCTAGGGCCTTACGGCGGAGGGGAAAGGGGGGACCCGGGAAACAGGCGGGCCGCCTTCCCGCCCCTTCCCGCCGGCGGCCCGCCCCCCGCCGCCCGCTTCCGCCGCCGTAGCCGCGCTGACTGGGCCCGGGCCCGGGCCCGCTGAGGCGATACGGTGCGGCCGCGGATCCGGGGCCTGGCTCCCCTCGCCTTAGGGCCCTAGAGCAGGCTTAGGGGGCCGCGGAGGAGGCGAAGGACAGCCGTTCAGCCGGGAGGCGGCGGCCCTGCCCCGGTACAGGCCGCCGTTTTGGCCCCGGGGCTCCGCACCTCCTGTCCCTGTGGTTTTCATTTTCCCTGGAAAACCACAGTTTCCCTGTGGTGGCGAGGGAACAGGCTCCTCTCGAATCCTAGACTTTATCGTCTCGCTTACCCTTCATGTCTTTGAGTTGTACTGCGGGCAGGCATCTTCCAGCAAGCGGTTTTGCCTCAGCATTTGCCACAAGAAACCACCCGGGCTGGACTTCTTGTTTGGGTGATTTTTTTCCTCAGTTTCTAATGGGAATTGATCTCATGGGCTGTTCCTAGCACAGTTCAGGGGCCTTCAGTTCCACCCGAGTCAGAGACGCATCTCCAAAAATTAAGAGTTAAAGTGCCAGAGCAGGAACGTAACTCCCACAGAAAAAACATACAGTACTTCCAGGTGGCTTGTAAGAGAGATGGGGACAGACTTTTTAGCAAGGCCTATTGCGACAGGACAAGAGGCAGTGACTTTAAACTAAAAGAGGGACGGTTTAGACTAGATCTAAGGAAGAAACGCTTCACACTGAGGCTGGTGAGACACTGGCCCAGGTTGTCCATGGAGGTGGCGGATGCCCTATCCCTGGAAACAATCCAGGCCAAGCTGCATGGCCAACCTGATGTTGAAGATGAAGACTGAACCAATTTGAAGATGTCCCTCCCCGTGGCAGGGGATTGGATTAGATGACCTTTGAAGATCCCTTCCCACCCACAATGTTCTATGGGGCCAGAAGTTCAGAGGGCGAGGCCCCTCACTCTCCATTCCTGCCTCTGGGTTACTCATGAGCTTGGGGTCATTGACTAGAAGGCTCCAATGTTCCCCACCTGCAGTGAATCTACCCCTCATGAAACTGTTCTGCCAACAGTTGTGGCAAAATCCCCACCAAAACCCAGCACAGGCGTTTGGGGCGAGCCCAGATTCATCCTGTGTATGAAAAAATGTGTGCAGGCTACCACTTGCCAAGGGTAAATAACAGCTATAGCGACAAAAACAAACTAAGAGAGCGATAATAAAGGTTGCAGATGTTCTTCCTGCGTTCTGTATTTTAAAATCTTTATTCATCCTTCTAAAATACTCAATTGCAATATCTATCTGTACAATTGATAGCCTAAAACCAGCATAAACAATCGCCCGACTCATTAGGAAAACAGGGAGAGCAACAGAAAAATCCCCGGCCCCCTCATACAAATCCGAGATCTGTTTTGAATGGAAAAATCCAACCAGCTTTCAACTCACACAATGGCATCCAGACTCTGTTACAATGAAACTGATGAATCTCAGCTTTAAAGAGCATAGTAATTGCTAATCCCTGAGCTTGTGCATACACAGGCAGGCAGAAACATCCACGCGCTTTCATCTGTGCTGGAAGAACCAAAGAAAATAAAAATTGTATTGATATGACCTTGATGAAACCACATAAAACAGAGGCCACAAGAGGTCACCTTGCCCCTTCTCCTGTACTGTGGTGATGAGCGGGGCTAATTCCCTTCCTGCGCTCCTCAGAACCCCCCCAGCGCCTGATAATTGTGTTAAATAAGTCCGACTCCTGCTCCCGCGAAGATCCTCTTGTCTGTGACTGACAACTCAAGCAGGTCTGGGAACTGAGATGGAAACGGGAGCCTGGCCTAGAGGTGGATCCGGGCTGCAGGTTGTGTTTGGAAATGGCACCGAACATCTTATTTCATCTCATTTCATCACCCTTCTGTCCATGGCTGAGGTAAGGCCTCAATGTGACATTTTGGCATGGATTCAAATCCCCCTGGCCCTGGTGTTCATCTGAGTCTTGGTTTTAGTTTAGGTCCACATTACAATTTCATTAAAATATGGATATTTACACTTCAGGCCCTTCTCCTAGTCTTAAGTTCATATAAAACTCGCAGTGAATGCTGTGGTTTATGCTGTTCTTCTGTCTGTGGTGCTCAATGGGTAGAGGGTCGGAACGAAGCCCACTGTAATTAGCCTCATTTATCCACACCACACTACGTTGCTGTGTCCTGTGGTAAACGGGATGCGTTCAGCTGGACACACAAGCCCAGATGTCTGCCCTCCTTGGGTGATGCCACTGGCTGCGGAGGAGTTACCCCAGATTTGCTGCATGGCTGATGGCAGCGGCAAATCCACTGCGGACAGAAAATTAAAAACTAGATTAAGCAGTAACAGGATTGATGCCAATCCTTTTGACACTGCCAGTATGGAACGGCACTGGGCATCTGTGGTGGTGTCCTCTCCCCGTTCCCCCCTCCCCGGCTCCTGCTCAAGCCATAGCAGTCGGTGGGAGTAGTGATGGGTTGTCCCTGGACTTTGGGGGGATGATGGCAACAAAGCCAAATGCTGTCTCGAATGGGGACCTAGACATCTTGCTGCTATGAAAATATGACTATAGGTCACCTTGGTCTATAAATATAATCATCTTATCTATCAATAGTGGGCAGCCCAGCACCCGTTGAGCTCTCCTGCGTGTCAGCAGCTGCACAACAGCATCTCCGCTTGAGCAGGGACGCCCACTCAAGGTTACTCCTCGAGGTCAAGAGCTTCCTTGCCACAGCAGATCCTCAGTAAGTGGTAAATCGCACGCTAAACTTTGACATCTTAGCTAAGTGATATAAAGGATTGATTGCACATATCTAATCCCTTAGAAATAAACCATTGACCAAGTTGACTAGGATTGGATCCTAGACTCATCTCTGAGAAGGAGTTTAGAAAGCAAGGGGGTCCTTTCTGAACCTTGTGACTCAATGGGAGGGTCTCCCTGACAGTTCTGTCTTACCTTGTCCTCTATGCAGTAATTAACCAAGTAGACCTTGCCATCCAATCTCACAAAACGCTGTTGCATTTACTATCAAACTTTGTTAAATCACTGTTTTCTACCAACAAATATTTCACTGCAGGGGGTCTCACCACAGCAGAGTAGAAGGGCAGAATCCCTTCCCACAAACGTGGTGTACGAGGCCGTGGCTAGTGTCACAGAAGTGGGGTGGCCCAGAGCAAGCTGGTCTAATAGGAGGTGTCCCTGCCCATGGCAGGTGTGTTGGAACTAGATCATAGAATAGTTTGGGTTGGAGGGGACCTTAAAGATCACCCAGTTCCATCCCCCAGCCCCAGGCAGGGACACCTCCCACCAGACCAGGTTGCTCCAAGCCCCTCCAGCCTGGCCTTGAACCCCTCCAGGGACGGGGCAGCCACAGCTTCTCTGGGCAACCTGGGCCAGTGACATGATCTTTAAGGTCCCTTCCAACCCAAACCATTCTCCGTCCCCTGAGAACCCATCCCCACCTCAAAACGGAGCCGGGGAAGGGAACCCCATTTCCCAACCCGACCGGAGCGGCCTAACCAGGGACCCCGACCACCGGGGGAAGGGACCGGCGGGCCCACCGCCCTGCCCTCCGCCCCTACCCTCGGGCGGCTCCGCGCCGGGGCCGGGGCCAGCGCGGCTCTTGGCGCTGCGGGGAGCGGCGGGCGGGGAGCGGCGAGCGGCGGGGAGCGGCGGGCGGAGAACGGCGGGCGCGGGGGGGCGGTCGCTCTCTCGGTCGCTCCCTCGGTCGCTCGCTCGTTCGCTCGCCCGCGCGTCCTTGGCTGCCGGCGGGCGATGCGCTTCCTCCGCTGAAGGCTCCGCGGGGCCGAACCGGCAGGATGACGGTGGAGTTCGAGGAGTGCATCAAGGACTCGCCCCGGTTCCGGTAAGCCCGGCGGCCCGGCTAACCCCTGCGAGGGAGCAGCGGGAAAAGCGGGGGGCCCCCCGCCGAGCTCCGCTAATCGCTTTAGGCGGCGGGGGGCCGCGGTAAGCCGGGGGACGGGGAACCGGGCGGGAGGGGCTTCCACCGGGCCGCGGTGGGAAGCGGGGAGCCGGCCCGGGCGACCCCCGGAGCCGGTGCTGGCGGCCCAGCGAGCCCCGCCCGGGGCTGGACAAGCCGCCGGCCTGCAGGCGTTGCCCGGCTCGGGCAACCTGCCCCTCCTGGGCAACCTGCCCCTCCTGGCCTCGTTGCCCCCGCTGGGTTTGTGGATGAAAAATTGCTAATTGTAGCGCCCGGCAGACAGCGCCGGGTCCCATTCGGAACGGGGTGAACTGGCATCACCCTCTGGGGGTCTGCTGGAAAGGGCTGATTTAACCCGCCTGAAGAGCCAGCGCTGAGAAATACAGTCATTTTCCATGCAGTCACATTCCCATCTCTGGGAGGGTGGATTTTTTTTAGCGGTCTTGAAGGAATCTGGGCTATGACAACAAAGACTCCGTCTTGGCCGTGCTGCATTTAAATCAGGCCGTTTCAGAAATGCCCAGGGCCGGAGAGGAGCCTCCACATTGTGGGTACAGATGCTCCATTGTGCCAGCAGCATCCTGGCTAGGTGTCCGGCTGGGCTAGGTTCTCCTGATGCTATAAAGGGCTATCAATCCCCTGCTGCTTGCAATACTGTGTCTGGATGGGGACAGAGGGAAAGACAGACAATAGCCTGCAGACGCAAGTTGGTTGGTCGTGTGTGCAACGGAAAGAGTTGTCAGGGGGTCTCTCCAGCCCTGCAGACGTTTCTTGTTGCTTCTGCTCAAAACCTTTTTGTTTATTAAATACAACAGTTTGCATTTTACTTGAAGTGCATTGAAAAAGAATTCCTTGGAATGCAAGCTTCATATGAAAGGTCTGTTGCTGTGGCTGCTCTGAACAGTTGTCATTTTGTGTGTGTGTAGTTGTGTATGCCTGTAGGTAACACAAATACCTGGGCAAGTGCATCCTCTTTATCCCAGCATATGGGAATATATAGGGCTGTAGAAAGGGTCCTCCTCCACATGTTTTAATTTTAGTTGCGTGGTTAGATCCTGCTCTTTCTTGTTCCAAAGCTGGTTCCGAAAGTGCAATGGACAGTGTCATGTGAGATGACAGGCTGGTCTGATTTGTGTGCAAGGCTGGCATTGGAGTCACGAGACTTTTCCATCAGGAAAAAGTTAGATGCGTAGACAGGTCTGCAGAAGGTACGAGGCTCTCTGCTCACTTAGCATCAATTAGAATTTATCCACCCCGCCTTTTTCTTTTTTCTTTTTTTTTTTGACTGTCATTTTACCGTATGGTGCTGCAGAGCATGTGAACTGTTCAGTGGCATCCTTCCAGAGCTGTGACTTCACTGTCCAGATGTCTCCTTCCACATGGCAGTGACCCTTTTCCTGGTGACGTCAAGATTGATTGATATGTTTATTTATTTATTTTGCCTTTGGTGTGTGTGGGCTTGGGGCCAAGTTTCTTAGTATGCAGGCAACATCATTCTGCTCTGTCTGCTCCATCCGTAAAAACAAAACAGCCCTCAGAGCACTGGGTTGGACCTTTATCAAAAGCCACTTATTTAAGCATGGAATTATGAACTATTTCCCAAATGGCCAGACACAGTCTGCCTGTTACAGGGAGAACAAGAGATTAGACTAGAGAAATAAACCTGTATATTTCAGGACGGCTGAAATATATGCAGCAGGGAAATACATGAACTGCGAACACGTCAAACAGTGAGAAAATACTGATACTTGCAGGCTCATGGAAAAAAAAAGGAAAAAAGAACAAAATAGAATTCTTCAGACTTTCTCAAACAGTACAGATTTTAGCCTCCTTTTATACTTTTCTTTCTCCCAATTCTTTAATTAGTCTTTCTGTTACAATTATTTGTTTGTAATAGAAGAGAATCCTTAGGGATAGAAGTCCTTCCATAGTGCATAACAGAGATACTGCTAAGAAGTTCCTAAAGTCTTACAACTATAAAAAAAGTAAAATATCATACAAGCTAAACTATATACAAAAATATAGATAAAACCGAGGTGAGAGAAGGAAGCACATAAACCACTTTCTGAACAGTGACTGAGACAGCAATAGGTAAATTTCCTTCCCATAGGAAACAGCTGTGGAAGAGGCAAAAATTTAACCCAGATATCCCATGGCAGTCCCTTGGAATGGCCCTCCCTTTCCTGCTGCCACCCAGTGCTGCACAGAGCCCCTTTGCACTTCCCAGTGCAGGGCTGGGCCATATTTTACAATTGGCTTATTCCCCTCAACAGCGAGCCTTCCAGATAATCAAATTGTTTTCTGTTTGTTATACACAGACAGAAAAAAAAAAAAACTCCCCAAAAAATATTGCACAGACATAAACACTGTATTAAGCATCCCATAATAAGGCTACCAAACTAGCCTACTTTAGCAATCGAATCCAATTACATGTCAAAACACTCTAAATCAGTACTCAATATACAGTCAATCCATCATTGCATCCATCATTATAGGGACCAGTTGCTACAAAGAAAACTTCAAAAATATAATTTTTGTTACTTAGAAATCTTTAGATTGGTAGATAAGCCCTATTCCTGTAAGGCATCTTGTAGAGACATGTGTATTCAATTCCAGTAAACAAATATAATTACCTTGAAAGACCTGTTTTAGCACATTTGACTGTAACCCCAATAGATGCTGCTTTCATCTCCCTGCTGCACAGAGCCCTCTCTTTAACTAGCAGGAGTCTGGGAAATCTAGGAACATGTTTTCTGCCTTGTTCCACTTGGTCACGGAAGCCAGTGGTCTGGAGGGATGCAAAGAAGAACCCGTTTCTGCCCTTACCCATGCAGATCTGTTAAGCAACAGAGCTAGATGCGCAAATTTGGCTCATTCTTGCAAAATGGAAGCCCTTGGGCACACTGCCAGCTCCCGAGGTTTCCCCCCCTACCTTTATTCCTCTCTTGCTCAGGGAAGAGTGGCTTGGTCCTAAGGGACGGGTAGGGACATCATTACTCATTCTGGGTGTGAATGCACTCGAGGAACAATCAGGAGGACAAGGGGAAGAGCAGGAACAGATTGCAGAGGTTGGTCCTGGCTGCAGCACTCCGTGGGTCGCAGAAAACCCCAAATGCCTCTGTGGTAGTTCCCACAAGGGAGGGAAATAAGCGGTTATTTCCTTAACTGACATCGCTATTGTAGTTGGTGTTGCTGTTAACTAACCTTATTAATCAGGCTTGTTGTGAGGTCAGGGTTACCCACTGCAGAGCGGGCTGCGTGTCGGTGGGGTGAGCCAGGAGATGCCGTGCTCTGACTGATGGGATCTTCTCAGGAGGAGCCCGTGCAGCTCCCATCACCTCAGGGAACAGACGGCAAACAGCATCCCTCCGTAGACATCCAAGCCCCAGGCCACCGAGGGACCTCCGTGCTGCTTAGCAGGAAAGGGAGACCTGCGATTGAGGGGTAGGCTACACGAGAGCGTGTACGTGCCCAGATCTGAGGGGTGTCACCTCCCCGATGCCTCGCAGCCCCTTGGCTGGTTGTGCCACAGGAGTTCACACACTCGCAAGACACCCCGAAGCGTCACCGTCATCAGGCAGTGACCCAGGGACATGGGCAGAGATGTTTGTTCTAGCAGTGTGTTATTGCAGAGAAAAATGCAGACATGTAATTCTAGCTCCATGAAAGATGCAGGGGAAAGGAAAAAAAAAAAAGTCATTTGCCAGAGGAAAAGAAAGTGAAAAAACAAGTACATTTAGAAAATATTTTCTAGCTGGTACTAGGGTGTTTCAAATAGAATGGGAAGAATTAAAACTCTTAGTCAAACTCATCTTGCAAAGTCTGATTAGACAAGTTTAAAGCTAGAAAAACCTGTTTTAGTGCATCTGTGTGGTGTGAATGTGTGTTAGCAAAGGCCTCTGCGGAAAAAAAAAGTGTGATTTGCGTCGATTGACACTGCAGTTTGAGGCAAGCCAAATTTATTAGCTGAAATTACTTAAAAGCAGATTTAAGTTATACCCAGAATGGCCATAGAAGGAATCTTCATCTGTTTAACTAAATCAGTTTAACAAAAAGAGCACAGACATTGATTAGAAATTGGTTTTTGTTACACAAGGCTTCTTATGTAAGCAAGAGCCCTGATACCGGCTGCAGTTGCATGAAGATACGCCTACACGGAGAGCTTCTGTTTGAATCAGAGCCTAATGAGTACAATTGCCACCACTTGCTGGTTTGGTTGCACGAGAGAGAAGATATCATCACGAAAGCAGCATGATATAATCTGTATCAATCATAATACCGGTCTTTATCTATTTATCCTGTTTCTTATTTCTTTATCATTGCACTTCTGAAGCAAAAGTATGTAAAGGGAGAAGTCACAGCAAAGGTGTCACCATATACTTACTTCCTCTCACAGCAGCACCAGCCATGAAATGCTCTCCCAGTTGCAGCAGTCCATCCTGTCCACCCAGCCCTATATATATCTATACATCAGCCTGGTGCTTTCCGGATGCAGGGAGGCTTCATTTCCTCTCCTGGCTTCCAGCATCCCTTCAAAGTCACCCGGAGTCAGTAACACAGAATGAAATCTGGCCTTTACCATGGTTTACAGTGGGGTCCATCTCTTGTCTAATAGGTTGGCTTCTCCCCCTACATGTGTATTTATGGCAGCTTGTGCCTGATGTGACATAGCACGACCGTAGTTGTGACAGCTTCACCCCAAGGGGCCTCCTTTGCAATCGTGGATGCGTTACATTTCAGCTGTTCTTGCAGCAGATGAGTCACCTTCACAGCAGATCACAGCAGGACCCTCGCACGGCACAGGGTTTTTCCCTCCATAGGTGGTATCAGAGAAGAATATGGAAGCAGACGTCCCTTAATCTGAGGTTTCCCTGTCATTAAAACTGCCATGTGAACCCTGAAGTACTTAGGAAAAAGGTGCGGTCCTTCACCCTGCATTACTGTGGGCAGATCTGAAGGTATTTACTCAACGTGTAGTCAGAGAAAATCCCCTGGTATGAGAAAACTGACTGGGTGACAACTGGCTTGAGATCTCTGGCTTGGCTTCATAAATGGTATTTTATGCCAAAGTTTTGGCAAGCAGTTTCTTTAGTAACTTTGAATTGTGAAGTGTGTAAGCAGGGTATCTCGAAGGGCCAAGGTTCTCAAGCTGTAACCCCAGTGATCCATCCCAAATCTCTAAAGCAGAAAAGGATTTTTTAAATTTTTTTTCCCCCAAGATAAAACTGCCCAGACTTAGAAGTTCTGAGTTTGCAGTGGATGATACTAAACTCTGAAATACAATCTCTTAGGCTGCTCATGGGAGCTGTAGCTCATAAGTTTCAGTGTAGCACCTGGAAAAAGGAAATTTTGTTATTTCGTAATTTGACGATTGACCTTGTTATCGGAATAACCCTCCTGTAACAAACACCTTGCTTTGTAATTGTTTGTAAGAACATCTGCAGACATTGAAATGTTTCCACTTGTTTAACAGATCAGTTTGTGAGTTGGAAGTTTCTTGCTTTCATTTTCAGTCTCTGTTCCTCTCTGTTGTCTTTCTCCTGGCTGGGATGCAGGTGGCTACACAGAGACGAAAATCACCTCATTTGCCAGAGATAGTCTTCTGACATTGCTCTCTCTCCATGGCTCTCCTTCTGGTTGCCATGAGATCAGCAGCATAAGGAGAAAGCTGTTCAACCTAAGTGATTTTGCAGGCAAAGTTTTGCAAAGTGTAAAACTCTGGCTGTGAGATTGGACTGTGTTCCCTAGAGCCTTCCAGAGGGCAACACCACGAGGAACCGGAGGCTTTGTCCTGTTAGGATGGCCAAAAGTCACTGAGAACGCTAAGATGAGGGTTTTGCTAGTTGCAAGTTTTCTAGCTGTAGTAAAGAATGTAAGAGGGTTGGAAATTAGAAGACAAAGCTTGCTAAAAGGAATAAAAACACAAGAGCAATAACTCTGTGGTGGAAGAGGGTAATTAGACCCAGAGGTAATGTGGCCGAGAGATGCTGATGCTGGCTTATCTGTGCTATTGAAATTATCTGTGGGAGAGTCATCAGTTCCTCCTCGGAGAGAGCCACATGTCTTGATAATTGTATTTGCTGGTTGTCTTGGCACCGTGCGGTGTCTCTGGACTCCAACCCTGGTCCTCGAAGGGCTGCAGCGTGGCCAAGCGAGCACGTAGAGTAAGAGTTCAATGAGACATTATTTGGCGTAGCCTCATTCATGTGGATCCAGGCAGGCTCCCGTTGAAATGTGTCTTACGGCAAAGCCAGCGAGCTCTGCATTCTAGGGATATGTCAGTCCATTGTCACTCACGCTGCTGGAGCTCAGGAAGCTGGAAAGGTGCCACCAGGCCAGTTGCGTGGAGGTGATGGGAAACAATGGTGTCGAGCCTTCATCTGAAGGGGACCCAGGCTCTCTGCTAGCTCCAGTGGAGAACTGGGGGTCCAGGGGCTGAGGGCTACCGCTTGCTTTGGCACTCAGCGATTGTGCAACTGAGGAAAGTCCCTTTTATTCATTTCAACAGCCGCTCTGTTTCATTTCCCTTAGCTTAGGGAGAGAGTGAAAGGGTCACACTGTGTATCTGAGTCAAAAGCCTGTGAAATAATTAATGTTTGTGATGACAAAGCACCTTCAGTAATGTGATGCCATCAGCACTGATTGATTAATCATTCATTTCTGGTGGTCCCTTTAGGTAGGGAAGCCTGGCCTTCCAGCGGTGGGCTCCAAGGGAAGGAGGGCTGGAAAGGAGAGCAATGTACTGCTGCCGCACATGCTGGGGACCTCTCCCAGCCTCTGTGAGGGAAACCATCCATTTGTCTTCATTTCCTTATGCCTCCCAGAGACAGGAAGGCAGTGCAGACTCCTGGAGCCAGGCTGGGTTTTTCCTGATCTCAGTGGCATCATCGAGGCTGGTCTCCAGGGCTGGTCAGGGAGAAGGGATGCGACAGCATGGTGAAGAATGGAGCTTGGACTGTGTGCTGGCAGTTTTCACTGGCTGCCCTCCCCTGCTCCAGACAGCCCGAGACGGGAGCATTTTGCACATTATCAATGTTGTCGGTGACATCGCCTCTATTAATCTGGGTGCTTTTGCAAAGTTTTTGCACTGTCAGTAGGACAGTTCAGCTCTGACCTATAATAGCTGGATGAGGAGTAAAGCACTGCCTCATCTGCTAATGCACAGATCAGGGCACTATAAATTCTGCTACAACTCTTGAGTTGATTAAATCCACGCTGGGGGATGTTGCAAGTCGCTTTTGCTGGTTAAACAGTATTTTCTGATTTGTAGGACATATATATTCTGGGGTTACTAACACAGTGCATGGAGAGACTCTGAGTCACAGAGTGGATATGAGGAGGCTGAAGATTTTCAGTTTGGTATTAGGGCTCAACGGGGTAACAGATGAACTCAGGATGGAAAATGTGTGCGCTGGATTATTTGAGGTTAGGAGCACATGAAGGCTGAGACCTGTAATCAGAGCTACAAGAGTGACTTTGGGTCTGGGTGCAGCTGTCCCTGGGCTGCATCCCTACTGTCTCCATAGAGTTTGTCAGGGCACACACACGTGCCCAGCCCTTGCATGGGGCTGGTGACAGAGCCCGTTTCCCCACCACCTACCAATTTCCTGTAGCCATTGCAAAATAAGTTCATGCTCATTCTTGCACCTAAAAGCGACCTGAAACTGCTAGCCCCATAAAGCCCTGTCTCTAAGCATCCTAAACTGCTCTGTTCTCCAGGGGCAGTGGAAGAGCATGGATGGGAGGGAGGAATGAAAATCAAACACAAGACCTTTGGAATTCCAAGCTTTTCTGAAATGGTGATGGCCCCTTTAAAACTGGCTTTCTTAACACTATGAAATTTCAGCCACAGTATTAATTCTTTTGCAGCTGAAAGGCCAGTGGAACCACGAGTTTTTCTGGCTTCCTAGGCACTGGCTTTGCTTAAAAAACCAGGCTACTGCTAGCTTTGTAAGTCCGGTTATCTGGGATAAAGAAAAGAGCCCTAGAAACAGACCTGCAGTCCAAATTTGGATGAATTTTGGGGGCAGGACAGAATATTTCCATGGAGCGATGAGTGCTTCCTTGCTTGTTTGCTTGCAGTTCTCCTCTGCATCAGGGGTGTATTCTGATTTCAGATGTTACGCACACAGGTTGTTAGCTTTTCCCATAACTAATGTGATTTCTGTCAAATATAAGGCTTGCTTTAAAAATGGGGCTGGAGGAAAGGAAGTGAGGGGAAAAAAAAGTAAGTAGATTTGTCTCTGTGCTAATGGGATTCCATGCTAACTTTCCCTGTGGGGAAAGAAAGAGGAACTAAGGGCAGAATTTGTTCCCTCTTTGCCCAGCAATTGCAGATTTGGAGGGAGAGGGGGAAGGGGGCATCGTGGCCTGTATGGAAGGCTGAGCCTTTTGCCTGCCAGTAGCTTTGTAATTGCTTTGTTATCTTCTCCGAGGCACTGCAGAGTGCTCTGTTAAGATCTTGGAATGGGCAAGACAAGCAATTTAATCTGCAGAATTCCCGGCATGTTGGAGTGCTAGGGAGCTGTACGCCTCAGTCCAAGGGGATGGACGACATGGCTTAATTGCAGCCCCAGGGAGATGTGTGGATCTTCTGGGCTACAACGGAGCTGAATTGTGTCTCTGCTCCCCAGGACACAGCAGCAAGAACGTAAGAATGTAGGATCCCATAGGTCAGGGAACTGAACTGGGATACTCAACAATTATTCCTGGGGACTGCAGGGAGGGTGGAGGCTGATTTCCTGCATCTCCACCGCATCCATGCCTGGCTGCAGCCACACTGGCCCTCAGCCCAGAAGGAGCTGCCCACAACTACAGTCACAACACCCATCATGGCTGGCCATGTACCAGCAAGGGAAAAGCATCATGCTTAATGTTCTGCCCATTGTTGGGCGAGCTGCTAGCAGAAAGGGGAAAAAAAGTGCTTCTGCTTCTACTGCATCAGATCAGCAAAGAGGACAGGGTATGATGGAGACTCTGTTCCTCCACAAGGGCTGGAGAAGAGTCTTTATGTTCTTCTTCCTGCTTGGTGGTGAGGAAACTGGCTTTGCCACCGTATGAACAGAGCCCAGGCATGCATGTATCTGCCCTGACGAACCAGGTGAGACAATACCAGCACAGGTCAAGGTAGTAGTGAGTAAGCCACACGTGTTGCTGCAGGAGCTTATTACTCCTGCCAGCCGCTGCTCCCAAAAGAAGAAAATGAGGCAAGATAATTGCCCCTACGCAAACCTCTTGGCAAAATTTTCCCTTGGTGGGGAGCATGTTTTGGCTTAGTGGAGAGTGTTTATTTTAAAGCAGTGCGTCTACAGATCCTCTTATTTTTGCACCATGCTGTCTCCTCTGGCCTCTCATTTTGTAAAGAAGGAAATTCAGTTCAGAGAGTTTGATTTATAGGAAGGAAGAAAGGACCAGAAAAATTTCATGGAAAGGTTGTATGTGTTCTCAACCTCCTGTTCCAATCCACTGAATAGAAGGTTAACCAAATGCAGCGTGGTACATTCACAGCAGAGTGTGCCCACACACACGTTCCATTCTTGTCTTGCTTCACCTTATCTGCAGGAGAAGTTTACTTTGCTTATATGCCAGGTCTCTTCTTGAGGGAGGCGGAGAACATTCTGTTGCTCTGATATAGTTAAGCATCACTTAATTCACTGTGGAATAGCACACACACACAAATGTGGTCTCTGAGAGTAATCATTCTAGTACAGAACTTTTACTGGATATAGCGAGGGAATGGCTAAAATGCAAAGCTGTGTATTCCTTACAGTGGATTAAAGGGATGATGTCAGAACTCAGGGGTGGCACATCCCAGAGTGAAGTGCTCATTCATTCCTTAAATAAGCATAAAGTGGCACAGTCTAAACAGATTATATAATATCAGTGAGTGAGATAATCCGTTCTCTGCATACCCAGTCTGCTTCATCACACTGCAGCAGGGCTTAATAATTTCCATACTCTTTATTAAATGCTACTGCTAATAGAAACAGCATGTGTGAACATGTGTGTAAATGCAGATGTGCACATGCGGCGTTTCCAAGGGTTGGATACATCTGCCTGTTGATAAGGCAAGAGTGTATTTTGTGGGAATAAGATGTAGCTGTATGGCCTGCACACACATGCTTTCAGATGCACAGAGGTACGGACATACAGCTTTTAGTCCTTCCTCAGCACCCAAGCAGCTGTGCCAGTCTTTATTTAACACTACATGGAGGAGACTGGCAGATGGTTTTGTCTGTTAAATGACCATTGGGCTGAAAATACAGTAATACTACGTGTGTAGATTTCACAGACGTGGCCTGCATACGTAGCTACAGTAAAGTATCTCCATGGATATAGGGAGCAGATAAAAGATTTTTCTGTACTCCTACAACAAAGAAAAGTTAGGTTATGCAAGTATACACGCTCGTGGCTTGTTTTGAGGCCATTTGATGCCCATGCACTTGAGAAGAAAACCAGCTTAAACACCAGCATGGTCCTGCTACATTTGCATTATTGGGGTAATACAGAAATCTCCATGACTATTTTGAAGAATGCTATTTAAGCCTGTCAGTTGTTCCTGCTCCATTCTAGCTCAGTGAAACAATGCTGTTTCCCACAGCTGAGTTTCTTTTCAGAATATCACCCCTTTGTTCTCTCTGATAAACCCAGTTTTTGGCAGGAAGCATGGATTTGTCCCCGCACCGTGACCTCACTCCAGGATGTAGGAAACGGCCACAGTGATAGCACTGACATAGCAAGAGGCCCTGTCCCCTTCCCTTCCCTTCCCTTCCCTTCCCTTCCCTTCCCTTCCCTTCCCTTCCCTTCCCTTCCCTTCCCTTCCCT
>JAOQGH010000008.1:6244849-6292785 GCA_025769975.1 Gallinago jamesoni | reverse complement strand
CCGAAGCAACCCTGCAGGGTTGCTTCGGGGCACTCCAAACTTCAGGCTTCAAGAGCCAAACAAAGCTGGCACCTGACGGACCAAGCACTACTGGCTCACTTCCCTCCAAACACAAACTCCTCTCATTCTGCCCAGGGTGACACCTGGGGATGTTTAACCCTCTCCTGCTAAAAGTTTTCTGAATTATTATAATAATTTCATTACAGAATAGGCAAGGCTGGAGGATGGGAGGTGGAAGTCAATGAATAATATATATCTACGTGTATATATGTATTCCCTTGAAAGAGAGGAAGATGTTTAGTTACCCTGACCCTCAGTTTCCCTCTCTTCTTTGGAGCAGGACCTCTCCCAGCCATGGTGCAGGTGTGGGTTAGTGCTCACCTTGTAGCTGGTTGCACTGGTTCCTTGTTCCCTTTCCCCAGCCCCTCGGCCCATCCTGGTGTTTGGCCTTTTCCAAGTTCTCTCTGGATGTTATGCTTTTCTTCTGATTTATGGTTTCCTGTGGGCTTGGAGGAATGCAAGGCAGGAGTAGTGTTTCTGCTTTGTCACTTCGGAGCAGAAAGGGAAACAGGGGTTAGCAGCTCCAGGTCTTGGTTTCTGTGGAGGTTTGCAGGCTGATAGCAAAGCTTTGGGAAGGATCAGAGCTACCCTGTGGTGACAGACCAGGCAGAAATCATTGCAGCCATTATTCCCATTTACCAATAGCACAGACAAGGGTGCTATCAAATACAAAGAGTGGCCGACTATTTCTTATTCCAGATGATTTTTTATTTTAGACAATCTGAACGTGCAGAAACCTCCCACAAAATAGAGCAGAGGCCATGCCTTGGCAGAGTGAGTGAACCTTCCCTTCGGCTGCAGATCTGAGAATAAAGTAGTCACTGCACAAAGGGAGCCTTAGAAACGCGAAAATAAAGAGCACAGAAACCAGAATATTCTGTGTTATTCCTGCACATCCTCCAGGAACACGTGGTGGTTTTGTAGTGCCGTTGGATCATCCCTGTGTCCAGGATGGAGGCAAAGTCCTATGGAACCGTAGCCTGTGAGATGGTTCAGTGTATGAACTGCCACACCAGAGCCTTTTGGTTCTGGATTGGGTGGAAGGTTGAATTTAGTGCCTTTTGGGTTGGATGGTGTGTCACAGTCACCAGTTCTGAGGAGGTTTTTGTCAGTTGTTTTCCAAGTCAGGCTTGTGTGATCTCAGTGATGGAGAATCCAAGGCTGTGGCTTGGCCTTGACTCAGCCTCAAATCAAACCCAGGCACTCCTCCCCACATGAACTCTGTCTTCTTGGCCCATTTCTTTCCAGGACATCTCATTCAGGGCTCTGCATTCTCATCTCCCCTTTGCAGTGGGATGACGTTGGCTGTGTGGAGGACGCTGACAAGACTTTCCACCATTACCTACCTCTATCTGTAGCCTGTTGGGCTCCCTGCCTTTTGGGCACGCGTAATGCTTGCCAGCAGAGGCCTTCGTAGACTTCTCAATGAGTTGTCTGTAGGTCAGGGGCTCTAAATTGCTTCTAGAGGCCATAAATTCTTCCTCTTTCCACCACTCACCATGCTGAGAATCATCACTCACACAGCCCAGAAGTGTGGCAGATCTGTCTGAAGAGCATCCTTGGCCTGGCATGTGGTTTTCCTGTGGAGCACTCCTGGATGACCGTGGTGGTTACCACTACAGGTGGAGATCCAGCTTGTAGTGACATCTTGCCAGCAGCTTGTATTAGCTGAACGCAGATGTGGTTTAATTTAACACAGTTACACACTCTGTCTTTGAACAAGGCACATGGTAAAATATTTCCTGTGTTAATCTGATGTGTGAGACTGTAACAGAATTTTCAGAACAGAAATCCTCATGTGTGGAAGAAAACACACATATATATATATTTATAAACAATGTACTGATGGGCAGTGGCCCTGCTTCCCAAAGCAAATGAGGCCTTCTTTAATTAAATCAGAAGCAGCTGAATCTCCATTCCAGTGGACGGAGATGTTCCCTTGAATCATGGCTGATATAAATAGCATCACTCTGCCCACTGCCTCTCTGCTTATTAAGCTCTCTCTCCGTTGGGAGGATGTGCGTGACTCTGCAGAGCATCTTGGGGCTGCTGTGAACCTGCTGCTTGAGGATGCCTGTCCCCGAAGGAGTCAGTTATGCTGCCAGGGGTGACATCCTTCCATTCCAGGTACTCGCCCAGTTGAGAGCAGAAATGGGACAAGATGTGTCACCAGGTGAACTGGGAAGCCCTGTCTGCAGGATCTGGAGTGGTTTGGCTTCTATTTTCGCTATATCAGCAGAGAAGAGAGCTCAGTGGTCAGCAAGGACTTGCAAGCGTGCAGTTAAATGCTGTCTCCTTTCCAAAGAGAGGACAATGCAGTTCTATCATCCTACATTAAAGAGGAGCCGACAATTCCTCCCACCTTTGGCTTTTTTCCCGTTCTCTTGTATTCTTTTTTAAAAGCCAAAATCCAGATGTGCTCGGTGCAAGGTAGACAGGGAATGGGCTTCTTCCCAGCATTGCCTGAACTGTTCCACGCTGTGTGTGCTTATTGCGGGGTCCATTACGGACCAGCTGCAGGCTTAAGATCATCTGGCCTTCTTCCCAACTTCCAGTCTTGTTGCAAGACATATTACTTCCAGCTTGCTTTTGATGATTACCTTTCTTTTTTTTTTAAGCAGAGGTTTTGAGTTATATTTATCTGGCAGGCAGCGCGAAGTACTGGATGAGGGATCAGGTGGATCAATTCTATTCTTGGTTTGGATATTGACCTTCTGTTTTGCCTTCCTTGGGTCACATAACCTCTCCTGTGCCTCTCTCAACTTCTCTTGCTCTTTACCTGCCTTATCTACTTAAATTCACTGGGGATGTGACAGTCTCTTTCCGTGACGTTGTAGAATATGGAATACGGTTTCACATTGTATAATATCAAATACAGGGTTTCAGTGTGCTTGGAGAATGCAGTGCTACTGCAAGCAATGCCAGCAATCCCATCCTTTTCTGTCCTTATTTTTCTATGGGTGTGGCTTCTAGATGCATTTTGTAAGCATCAAGTAGTAGCCAAAACCAGTACAGAAAAACATAGCCCCTGGCTTGACTAGTCATGTAAAGATATTAATAACCATGCAGACAAAGGAAATGATTAAGGAATAGGCAGTGTTCCTAATTGAATGCTTCTTCCCCGTTCACGGGAGGAAGGGTGTGAAATCTTTCTTATGCTTGCCAGCTCTTATTACAGAAATCAGTCATTAGCCCCGTTTGCGGGACAGGTTGGTCTGCAATGCAGAGCCAGTTCACGGGGCAGGGCTGGGCTTTCTTCAGAGCTGGGAGTGCAGGTTTGCGGGAATCCCTGTAAATTTTTTGGGCGGGCTGAAAAATTGGTCCAAGAAACTCCTGTGATATGAAATTCCAAAGCAATTTTTCATTTGAAAGCTGTCATTCCATTTCCAGCTGGGTTCAGATCTCAATGTGAATCTTCGAAGTCGAAGGAGCTGAGGTTCAAAGTGGTGGAAGCAGAACATATTGGTCCAACTTTTCCTTCCAGAAGGGAATATTCCCAGTCTCAACACTGACCCATGAAATCTTCCACTCTGATAAATCAGCACTTCCTAATGCCAAGACATTCTTTCAGAAAATATGGGTTTTCTCCGGAAATTTCCCAGGCAGCTCCACATTGAATGTCCCACTTGCCAAATCCTGTGCCATCCCAGGCTGCGGAGCAGGGAGTTTGCTCTTGGGCTTAATGATTGCAAAAGCAAAGCCTTTGATGTGTAATCGCTCCCACCCAACCCTGAGCAGGAGAACCTGTTTCACAGGGAAAGGAAGCGTTTCTTAAAACACATCAGTTATATCCAGTGCTTTTCAGAAGTTTCTTCAGCCTTTCCTGTCAGATTAGTTCATTGCTGCATTATCCAGACCTTGTAAATAAGCATTAACAGAGTTCTTCCTACAATTCTTTGGTAGGGAACTAATCTCATTTTAGAGCTGATGATCCAAGGCTGAAATTCTAAAGGCACTTAAGTGCCTATGGAAATAGGAAATGGATGGCTTGTGAAGTTTTTAAAAATCCCTTGAATCCCAACATCGAGTAGACACAGGCTAAAATATATAAAATATCTCATTAAAAAGTCGGAAAAGGTGATTTTAGTTAGTCCTGCTGGGTTTTGCAATGAAGCAGAGAAGAGCCTTCTAATGACGTGGTGATGGCAAGATGGGGAAGCGGAGGGTCACACAGGTGTCGTGCTAATTGCTTTCAGAATAGGGATCTGGAGAGGCAGAAGGATGCGCTCTGTGTACTCTGCAGCTAAAAGCACTGGATGACTCTGGGCTTTTGGTGGTGTAAGTTTGTCCTCACGCAAAGGTCAGTGTGTTTCAGAGTTTGAAAAGTTTAAGTTAAACCAGATTAAACAGCATCGGACCAAACAAGAGCATTAAAATTTGCCTTTGTATACCACTGTAACTCCCAGTGGCTTCTGCAGCGGTAATTAAATAGCAGGTCAGATTTTGGTTGTGTTTACACTTGTGGAAGTTTCCTGAATTAATTGGGCTGGTATAAATGGAAGAGATTTAGGCTAGTGGGGGTGGAAGTGAACGTCCTAAAAGAAAGCCAGAACATTCACAAAAACAAGCTTCATTCAGTCTTAAGTTTGCTTTGTGGTTTCCTTGTGAATCAGAGAAGAAAAAGGGAGTGGGAGGAGGGGAGAGAAAAGACGTTCAGAACCCAATCCAAAACCAAGCCCCTTCTCTCCCCCCGGCCAATATCTCTCATATAAGACATTTGTTTCTTCTGGCAATAGCAGGAAACCTTTCCAGACATTGTCCTCTGAGAGCTGCTCGGTATTTACAGTTTAAAAGGGCAGTGCACATGTCAATATCTGTGCACTAAGAAAGAGAAAGAAGAAAGAATAACTGTTATTGTAACACAAAGGACAGGTTATTTTATTTTTTTGGCCCCAAGAGTGCACACTGCATCCCATACACAGTTTGGTTTCATGGAGCACGTCCTGATCTGCAGGCCTTTAACTGCCTGAAGCATCAGACCCCTCAGTTAATTCCTGCTGTGACCCTGATTTCTCTGTCAATGGAGGACACGATGAGAACTCCTTTCTTAAGCCTCAGCACTGCACGTGTATCCTCAAGTCCCAAAAGCATTGGGTAAGAAGAACAATTGTTTTCTTATCTGTCTTCATGAAGCAGTAACATTTCTCCCTACTATACTATGAGAGGCCAAGCTAATTTCTTAATCCTCATCCTAATTCTTCAGTCATGGAGCTGGTGATGTTGCAGGTCTCGATAGCTTCATGTCAAGACTGTGGACCGCTCTGGAAAATAAGCTTTCAGCCAGCATGGATTTTTAAATGGCTTGTGTGGTCTTAGGAGTTAGTCAAAAGAGCCTTATTGGCCTTGAAATCCTGCAAGCTATTATGAATTAAGCAAAGGCCCATTAGTGCTGTGGAAAGACTGGGAGGGTTGGGGCACAACCTATTCTAGCAGATATCAAAGCAAGCTAATCAACTCATACAAAGGCACCTAAGGATGACATACTGCCCATTACCCTGGGATCTGTGGCACGGCTTGTTTTAAACTGTGCTGAGTGTAAACCATTCAATAGGATTATTTTGGAGGCCACACTAATTAAGGGATTATCCAATGAAAGTGGTAGGTGTTCTCTCGGCCTTAGATAATAGGACACTGCTCCTTCTGCAGCTGGGACAGAGATTTAAGGACTGTGTCTCTGACATGAATTTGCTTTGAAACTGGTGGTTTTAAGGGGACAAGGGGACGGGCACATCACGGAGTTGAAACATGGGTAGTTTGGATCTGCTGTGCAGCGCTTCCCAGGCTGCAGTACCTCCCAGTGGTTGTTTTCAAGACAGATGTACTGTTGGCTTCCATGCACCACGGGCCTGCTTCTTTCAATGAGAGCTGTTGTGCTGGGACAAACTTGAAGTTGAGTTTTGCTGCAAAGGCAAAGGAGATGTTGGAAGGGTGGTGAGGCATAAAAAGGGCATTGGTGTTTATTCCCAGGAGAGTGTAGTTCTGAATATCGCTGCCCTTGGGGGCAAAAGAGTGAATTCCTTTCGGAAACAGAGAAACATTTGACACTGGCAAGTGCCGGTGAGGCAAGATCAATGCCTGGGGTCTGTGTTTCGTGGCTTGAGACTGAGGAGGAGAGTGTTCTGCTCTGCTGGTGGCCTTGTGAGATGACAGTGTGGCTTTTGTCCCCATGGCCATCCCCGCCTGCAGACTGGAGGAAGGCACCAACCGCTGGTGTCCTATGCTTTAGACCTGCCTGAGCTCTGGGGAGTGGGGACTGCCACCCCATCTCCATGTGGCTGTCTGGAGGAGGTGTTCCCAGTGAGCTAACACTGGTCTGGGAGTGACCAACTGGGAGTTTCTGATTTGGGTAACACAGTCTGAACCGTCCCTACTGCTTGCAGACCCCAAATCTGTGAATTCCCATGTAATTTCACCATCAATTTTTGTGATTTCATTTATCCTAGCAGCATTCTTTTCTGTTTTACCAGTATCACAGCACTTCTTTGCTTAGGAGAGGGTTTGAGCAGCAGAGCCAAAGGCACTTGAACCTCCAGGAGGTAGCTTTTCCAAAGGACTCAGCATAATGAGCAGGGAACACTTTCAAAAAAGGCTGGTCACAAGTGTCCCAGTGAGGAGTCCCAAATGCCAAACACTTCTCACAAACCTTTTGGGGCTCACAAGGGAGAATTCTGGGGGTTCTGTGGGGGTGTCCGAGCCCCATACTTCCAGCAGAATGGGGTGATGGTGGGCTCAGATGCTATCGGGAGCTGGGAACATCGTCCCTGCCAATGGATCTGTGGTGCCAGCAGTGCTGTGCTGGGAATTGTAAAGCAAAACCCCGGCGCTGAAAAGGCCAGTGAGGCTCAGCCTTGGCAGAGGGTCGGGAAATCTCGCGGAGCGGGGAGAAGCATGGGGAGACAGCCAAGGGGAACACAGCCCCAGTGTCGGGGCTCACAATGGAGTTCCTGTGGCGGCGGCCACAAGGGAGGACATTGTCTCTGGCCCGCAGTGTGCCTGGGCTCCACGTGCAGAGCCATTAGCAGCGACGCTAATGAGTTCAAAATTCACCGTCGAGGCAGGGGACAAGAAGTAATCAGTGCAAGATGATACTGTGCCCGCAGAATAGGCCCTGTGTGGTTGTCTGTTCCGGAGCTAATGGGAACAAGAGATGAAGTGTGCATGTGTGTGTGTGTTTAGGAGGTCAGGGTGACATTTATCACTGCCATCGCAGCAAAGGGACACCTGCCACGGGCAAATCGGAACGTTTGCCTTGCTCTGCATTTGTCTGTGTGGCTTTCTCGCCACAGTCCCTCTTTCTCTCTCGTTTGGCACTTTGGACCATCCAGGGACAAGAAGGGTTCAGAGCCAGGCCAGGTGCAGGGTCAGGGCCCAGGGTTCTGAAGCACAAAGAGGCAGAGGAAGGAACGGGCTGATCTCGTGGAGCCTCGTGGAAAAACTCTCTTTGGCTGCAAGGGCGCAGCACCAGTGCCGAAGGGTAGATTCCCAGCTGGTGTAAATCAGCAGTGCTTCACATCCACTTTGTATGAATGGAAACTGCCCCTGACACACAGCAAAATCACTTTTCTCCTTCTTTCTTGCACTTCCCTTTGCTGATCTACCCTCTCCTGTCTGCATCGCTCTCCTGGCCGCCCTCCCTGACCTGCAGCATCCCCTGTTATTGCCAATGTGTCTTTCCCACTTTCCCTTCTCTGGCTCCCATCAATCTCTCTGAAATGCTGTTATATTCCAGCTTGAGGTTTCAAACAAGCAGGCTCTGCGTCTTCCGCCAAACTGTGTGTGTGTGTGCATTGTGGTTGGGCATGTGAGTGGGAAAATGGATATTTAGGAGTAAACCAAAATTTTCTCCGCAGCAATAACCATGATAGACTAAACAAAATCTTGCACACATCTGCAGTCCAGCTATTTCTGGTTCGAGGCAGAAGGCTTGTGCAGCATAGCAGAGTCCACCTAATATCTGCCAGCAGTGCTTTTTTTCCAAAACAACTTTTTCTGTAAAATTCTGGTGTGTCACAGGCCCTGAGTCTCGCACTGTTACCAGCAAGGTGCAAGGCTGTGCTACTTTGCATAAACAAGGTTTGTTTTTCAACCAAAAATCTCTTTAATCCCTACTGATGTCAGAAGATTTTCCTCTATGTTCTTATGTTATGAATTAGATGTAGATCAGTGACAAGGTGCAGGTAAACATTTAGGATGTGATTTAAGGGCTGCATTTAATATGTCGACATTTAACAGTCAATTCACCACCCACCTGCCGAACTCACTGTGCATGACAATTCTGCATACGGCCTGCCCTCCTGCCTTAGAATTAGGGATGATATTTGTGGCAGGAGTGGGGAGTGTGTGTCTCAGTGTCTCATGCTAGAAGCCCCATCCTGTCCGCTTTCACTGCTGCCCAAATTCCCCTCTCAGGCCATAGCAGTCATTCTGTTAGGTTGCTGAGGATCAGGAGTTGATAATTAGTTTCTGATATTTAATTTTTTTTACAGCTGCAGCTTCTGATAACAAGGCATCACATGGGACCCAGAGAAATCAAAGACTTAATTGTTCCAGAGAAAAGCCCAATAGCCACAGGCAAATAAATAGGATTTCGTGCTTCTTATTTTAAGATAGGTCATGTGTTTGAAAGTGTGTCTTCTGGAGTCACAGGGCAATGCAGTTCCATGGGCAAGGACGTCTGTGGTGTCTGTGCATTGGGCAGTGGCAGAAATGAAAGGGACACAATACCTCATCCTCACTTTTGTGCTTGGCTTTACTGTTTGTTTGTTTGCCTAAAAGCATAGGGAGAATGTTTTTATTTAGAGACATGTAGTGACCTCCAGTTGGAGCTGCTGTGGCTTGGGGCAACGACTCTTTTCCCTTTGTCTGGGCTGGCCTGGGATGCTCAGTGGTGATGAAGACACTTGCTTTGTGGCTGGCATTTTTGTGGGACTCCAGTTTGTGAGCGTGCACACCTCCTGTGCTCTGCACCACATTGCTCTTTAATGCTGAGTAATGCAGATGGAGCAAACCTAGAAACAACCATGAGTGCTTCACATACCCAGCTCAGCACGAGGCTCTCCGTGCCTTCCATCTCTCATCCTTGGGACAGCGAGGCACCTGGGGGTTTCAGGGTAACAGCAGTAACATTAACTCTGTAGTTTATTCCTTGCTGGGCATATCTCTGGATCTAGTTCATCCTACAAGCTATACCAGTGCAACTGGTTTTACAAAGACATTTCTTCACTCTGATACCTGTTCCAGCTTAGCAAGCTGGGTGAAGCATGTGCTTAGCACTGGGCATATATGTGAAATCCCATTGAATTTGGTGGGAGTGAGAGACAGGTTTAAAGTCAAGTATCTGCTCGAGGACTTTGCATTTGCACAACCTTTGGAGCCTCCAGGACTTTTCCTCTAAGCCTTTGCCAGTGAAGGTCATGATGTTAACCCACCTTTGGTAGCTTTCCCACTGGCTAACCGTTGCCACCAGAGTAAAAAACAGTGCCCCAGGACTAAGTAGTCTCACACCTGGCACTGGATTGCTGTGTGAGCATGTGTGGTTATTTGT
This sequence comes from Gallinago jamesoni, assembly GCA_025769975.1. Taxonomy (NCBI): domain Eukaryota; kingdom Metazoa; phylum Chordata; class Aves; order Charadriiformes; family Scolopacidae; genus Gallinago; species Gallinago jamesoni. The sequence goes on along the minus strand of JAOQGH010000008.1, from coordinate 6,283,181 downwards.
TCTCCCTGCCTCAGTCTTTCCACGTGGAGCAGGAGGCTATAAGGCCTTTAGTGAAGGTTTGTGGTGAGACCTCAAGCGTCAAAGGCAAACTTTGTCCTTGGCGAATCTCTCCTCCAGGTATGATGGAGGTATCAAGGATGCTGTCACTCGCCTGTGCCTTATGATTTGTATCCCTGCCAGAACGTGCTGACTGCAAGAACTGAAATGTCTGGGGCGAGAACTTCATGGATGCTCCAAGCAAGCCACGCAGACGAGGCAAGCAAGATGAGGCACACTGACACCATAGCTCGTACTCCTGTTCACTGAGAGGGTCAGGAAGGGGCTCTTTTTTCCTCTTCTCCATTGATGATTGAACTGATGTGTTAGGGGAATTTCTTCCACTTGCAGACAGGTCACTGTTGGCGTCACAAGATTGGTCTTTGCCACCCTGTGTAGTGATCCCCACGTTCACTCTGTGCCACAGCGAGTCACCAAGGATTTGCAAGCAACACTGCCCTTTCCCAGATGGAAGGTGAAGTGTCCTGGAGTGTTTCAGACCTTGTTTTGCACCTAGAAAACATTCTGCTTCCACTCAAGCAGTGGAGAGCTCAGTCTGGGGATGGAAAAAGAGAGAATAATGTTTGGTGTGGTCTTGCTAACACTGTGAAACACTGCGTGGCAGTGGGAAAGGGATGGCTCTATATTCTCTGCCTACCTGAATACTGCTGACTTGAAAGCCAGAGAGTAAAAGCATCACATGTGCCAGTTTCCAGCGTAACTACTCAAAATCTAGGTCAGTGTTTGCACTGTGTCGAGCATTTATGCTTGGGAAGGCTATTGACTTGTCACCATGAGGGGTGTGTTAATAAATCTCTGGCAATATTAACAGTAATCTGTTCGCAGTATCTTTGATCTGAGGGCCTTTGAATGTGGTGCAGTTGTCATTAAGTGGGGTTCACAGCGCGGCTTTGTGAACTCAGCTCCATTTTACAGATGGGGAAGCCAAGGCAGGGAGCGATGATGAGTGATTTTTGATGACACGAGTGAGTCACTGCCAGAGGTAAGGATTCAACCCGGGAGCGCTGGCTCCCAGACTCCTGCTCCAAGTCACTCTCCCCAGCCTGGTTGGATCCACCCTCGGAATATGGTATTCCAAGGTATTGACTCCAGCTGCAGCAAGGCTTCTCTCCTGAGCTGAAAGCACAGCAGTGATATACATACCAAAGAACCAGATAAACATTTACTTTTCCTTTGTTCGAGAGTGCTGCAGCCAGCGGGGACTGCAGGAACTCCCTCCCCCTCTGCACACAGGCAGAAGGCAGGGAGCTGGCAGGGAGGCATAAAAGGGGATAAATAACAAGGGGACAAGCTGCATTTCCCAAGAATCTGAAGGAAGCAAGGGAACCTGCTCAGAAGCTTGATGAGGATGGGTGAGAGCAGGTAGCAGCAGGTTCAGGGCCTGAAGGAGGGGTATTTTCCCCAATGTCACTTTCTTGCGATCCAGACTGCCACCAGTAAAATCAGGAACCCTTACAACTATAAGAAAGATGGGATTTCGTCCTCCTGGTGCTAAATGCAGAGCTTTGCCCTTGATCCACAGACAGAGAAACGAAGCTTTCTGAAGTCATGGGCCTTTACTGAAGTCATGGGCCTTCTACCCAACTGAGCTTTAATCTAGTTTGTCCAGATCTTGGTGTTGATGAAAGAACAATAGACTCCAAGGCCCAAGGGAGTCAACATCAGCCAAACTGGTTCCTCTCTGGAAGGAAGCAGGGACCAGGGAGACAACTGGGGACAGTGCTGTGACTAATTTGTGCACATCAGACCCAAGACTATGAAACCAGCTCCTTTCAGCAAACTTAAACCCAGGCAACAATTGAATACATGGGATCTGACTTCCCTCAGTTGTGTGCAGAGTTTTCAAATATCCACTTACCTCCTTTCTTTTTTTGTTCCCTCTACCATGTGGAGAGCCAGGTGTTCTGAAGAGGATGAATGGAGCTGTGGAGGTTTTTGTGCTTCAGTTTTCCCACCTAAGCTACATATGTGTGAAGCATGTGAGCATATAAGGCTCCATTCATGTTTTCAGAGGAACAGCTGGCATTAGTGGAGGGAGTTGAGTGTTCCCATCCCGGGGAACTCTTCAGTCCCTTCTCAGATCCTTCTGCAATGTACTCCAGTGGGATTGTGCTTGTTGAGCCTTTGGAACCAGCACCAGCAAAGTGATTGAAATCTCCAGTATTTTAACAAGTGACGTGTGTGTCTGAAATGGCAGTTTGCTGGCATGGCTCGTGTATGAGAACTACAAACATGCTGTGGCTGTAGCCTTAAAGCATCTCACCTAGACTGCCTTCTCTTTCCAGCCCACGCTCCAGCTGAGCTGGGATGCTGAGCTGGTATTTAATGACACCATCCAGTTTCATTACTCCCCAGAACTTCCATCTCTAGCACCATCCTGTATACTCTGCTCATGACCCTCAGGAACCTTTAACTACGCTTAACCGTCTCCTAACCGGTCCCGTGCTATTTCCATGAGCAAATGCAAAAAGCCATGCAAATCAAACCCTCGTTTTTAAGGGGAAGCCACAGCAATTGCGGGATCTGGTTGTCATGGATATTGTCACCATGGAGCTGTTGCCATGGTGCTGGCTGCTCTCATTGACAGGGAGATGCAAAGTATACTTATTCTTTTGAAGAAAGGAGGAAGAACAGTGGATACTAGAGGGCACAGAAGCTTTCAGATGGGTATTTAGGGAGGTTAATAACTACTTTGTTTTAAAGTTGTGCTGACTCTGTTGTCTCTCTATAGCAGGTTCCTTATTTTTCTCTTTTGTGTCACACAGTAATAGCCAACAAAAAGAAGTGAGACTAGTGTATTTGCTGTAGGATCATCCACATGCAATTTCATTATTTCACCATGCAATGGTGAAATATTATTTCACCCTGCAATGAAAGCAGCACTTTTCTCTCTTGCAAAAAAAAATAAAATAATCCAAAGTCAGTGCTTGGCTTTTACCTCATCTCAGTTTAAACCTCCAGAAATGCAATATCTTGCAGAAGAGGAGGATACGGAGGCGGTACTTAAAATCCCATCTTCCCCTGCAAGTCCCCTTTCCTTGAAGGAACACACTCACCTTATTTTAATTTCCAGAGAAAGTCTGTGTTCCTTTGGAAGGCAGTTTGGCAGCTGTTAGTGCCCTTGTCAGGCTGCTGATGGCTCTGGAAGAAAGAACTGAATGAGAAATGACTTGTGTCTGTGCCAAACATCCTTGTCTCGTTAGGGGCAGAGCTAATCTCACCAAGGCAAATGCTGGTTTCACTCCATTTCAAATAGAACACAGTCAGATTTAATAAATAATAATAACAACTCCGCTTTGCACACCTACAGCTTCTCACTCTCTGAACATTTTGCCGCTGCTATTTATTAAATCCTCCAAGCACTTCTTCGAGAGAGGGAAGGATTCCTTTTTCTCAGTCTTTGAAGAGCGATAATGGGGCACAGAGACTGGTAAGTGGTCTCCCGTGGATGCTGTGGCCTGCGGGAATAGGATCCAGGAATTCCTGTTTCCTGTCCTTTGCCCTGGGAAGACCACATTTCATTCTGTCCCACAGCATTAAGCTAAGGGAGACCCTGAACATGACTGGAGTGACATGTAGTGTAGGGCCCTTAGCAGCCTGATTTGGAGCTATATTAAGCAGAGATGTGAATGCTCCGGTGGCTTTGATCCGAATATGCCAGTGGCTCACTTCCAAACACATTAGGCTCATGAGGCAGCCCTTTTCCCGGCCACAGAAGATGTTTCTGTGGAGGAGTTGTCACTGCAAGACATGGATTAGCTATTTTCCTGGATTTGAGAGTCATTTTTGTTGCTGGGAGCGGAGTGGGTTTGGTGCACACCTGCGTGCAGTTATTCCTGGTGCGAGGTGGGTTTTGAGGAATTACCCAGCCCCCTCCACGTGTTGATCAGGTATAGCACAGGGTATAAAAGCACTGATTTGAACGTCGTGCTCCTGTTTCATGTATGACTCATCCACAGCAAGAGAGATTTAAAACTGTGTGAGCCTACGTGCATCTGAGCCAGCAGCTGGAAACAGCTGGCCTGCAGGTGGGGCTTCACTTGGGGTTCAAGGGTTCCAGCTTCTCCTCTCCAACTGGGGGAGAGTTTTATGGGCAGCAATGCAGGCAGCTTGTAAGGGAATGGTAACACCATGTAGCAGTTAAATCCCGTGTGTTGGAGTCACAAATCAGCCAGAGTTAGAATTGGCACCGATGGAGGTGGAGGGAAGCTCTCTGGAAATGTTCCTGCTCCTGCTGGGTGAAAGGGTTGTCTTCATTTTGAGTGCAACAGGAGCTGGGACCCCACGTGTCCTGCTCATGCCACCTGGAGCAGGATCAGCTCACACAGAGCAGAGCCCTGTGGCTCCAAAGAGATGCACCTCCTTTTGGTGGGCACTTTTGAAAGCCAAGAACTTCCGAGATGCTTTTTACGTGCTTTAAAGCTGTGAAAATGCAGCTTTTCTGTAGGTGGTAAAGGAGATGGCCTTTGGATAGAAATGTGCCTTAGGGACAAATGAGTCCTTTCCTTGACCAATTTAACAACCTGTAATCTGGTGGCTGCAGGCAGAAAATAGGCCTGTGTTTTTCTGAACTTCAATACTGAAAAAAAAATCTTAGTCTTTGTGTTCTCGTTGCCTCAGTTTCCCTGCCAGAAAAGTGAGGAAAACCAAATGCGCTTTCCCAAGGAAAAAGGGCATGTTTAATTAAGTCAGCTTTGTGAGTTGCTTTGACAGCTGCAAATGTAAGTAGCTGCTATTATAGCAGCTAATAATTTGGAATTGCATTTTATGTTCTTTTGGTTCTCCTCTTCATCTAGTTGCCAGAGGTAACCAAGCAGTTTTAGGTAGTTTTATTACTTTTTAATACCTAGTTTGGTGTTGGGTTTCTGCCATACTTGCCTTTGTGTAGAACACGTGTGTGTTTGTGTCAAAGGCACTCAGTTAATGCAAAATTTCAAGAAAACCATGAGCAGTATTCCATCATGAAGAAAAAAAAATGTGAAAAATGCAGACAGGCCTCTCTGAGAAATGTCTGTTGGTCACTTCATGCCTGAGTTGGTTAGTAATATGATATTGTTTAATGCTAAATATATTTATCGAATACATGACTGCTCTTTGCTGCAGTCAGCTTGTCACCTGAGGATCCCCTAGAACTTGCCAAATGTGGATTAATCACCAGATACTCACAATGTCACCCTAAAGCAAATGTTTATCAATTTAGCGATGGGTAAGTCCAGGCTGAGAGATGACTTACCTGGCAGCTAATGACAGCTTCGTTAGGCCTGCTCAGTTATAATCCTTTCAGCAGAGTCAGAAGCAAATGCTGACTAATGACAATCTCACTAAAAAAGGGGCTTTTTGCTTGACCCGTCACAGCCAGTGGCCCGCTGTCAGGATGTCCTTCCCCCTCTGGTTTTGTCCATCCTTCTCTACCAGCTCTGTCCTTCTAACTGCACCCCAGACACAGCTTATAAAACGTACTTCTGGGCACCCACAGAATTACACTCAGTCTCAGCTTGTAGCAATGCCAACAACTTGATTTCTGCATCATTTTACCAGTGGGATTTTCTTACTTTGATCACTGTTTGGATGTGGGCGATTATTCTCTTGGTGCTTGGCTTGGACCATCCAATGAAAGTTAGTAGAACCAAGCCACGAGAGGGGAAAGGCAGATGCGTTCTTGCCACATCTGTCTCTGATAGCAGAGTAGCTTATTATTCCTGTCCCCATGGAATATAAAAATGCTTCTGGGGAGATTTTTGTCACATACAAATCATGCTTCTGAATGGCTTCTTTAAAGGACAAAGAAAAATTCACAAGGCAAAACCCTTGGGACTGTAGGGAATTGCTGATTTCTCTGAGCGAGGAAACTCAAGCTTCATCTCTTTAGTTGGAAGGGCTCCCCTTTGCACTGAACAACTAGCAGATGAGGTCGTGGATTGTTTTCTCTCCCCTCGTGACTGAAATAGCCCAAGGCCTGGAAAAGCATTAGCAGGAAGAGCAGAGCATCAGGAAACACGAAGGGCACCCAGCCAGGACATGACTACACAGCTTTTAGCCGCGCAGCAATCGGGACATTGCTTTTTTGGGTGAAGGGATTCAGTTCTCCCTTGTTGGAATCGCTTGGTTTCCCAGGCAGATGCCTCCAGCTGGGCGAGCGTGTGAGCCCTGAGTGCTGAGCATCCCTGGGTGCGCACTCCAGCTGCTGCCTCCGCCTGGGGTCTTCTCTTGGTGTTGGAAGCCACAAGTGTGTGGACATGGCAAGCATGTAGGTTCAGTCGGGATCATCTGGGCCACTTGCCGTGCCCGTTCATCTCACATCTTTGTTCTTTCAGGATGGAGCAGTGGATCTCAGCAGTGCTGAGGTGGCATTACTCATCCCCATGGAGTTATTCCAGGTTCTCAGCTTGCTTGTGTAACTGAAAGGGTTTTGCCTTTTATCTGTGACACACTGGTGGAGTGGTGGGAGGATTTAAATTTGGGAATGAAATTGGCAGAGAGTTTAGCCCACTGCCTGTGTTCTGCAGTAAGCAGTTGCACTGAAACCTGTTATTTCTCTAGGGAAGCCTGATCAGCAGACTCTGCAACTCCATCAGTGAGCAGGATAAAGACATTTGAACCCCAAAAGCCCAGGGATGGACTTAGGCATGTTGTACCCTTGAAGGATGGGAAATCAGATGTTAAATAATCTGGTATAATCTCTTTCCCCAAGATTTCTATTTCTTTGGAGCAAATATGCTGGGCCTGTCCTGGCTGTATGAAGCAGGGTCTGTCAAAAGGATCTCAGTTAATGCTGCTTTAACTAATTACCAGCTTGTTTGCGATGTAACAGGATAGCACGGATCATAACGAAGGGGGGAACTTGAACTGCTTCTGGTTTTGCACTGCTGCTCTGCTCCAGCCTTCTCCCAGCTCTTGGAGAGCTTACGTTGCTTTCTAAGAAGCAAAGGGGCAGAGCTGCAGAAGGACAAATCCCTGGCCAACAAGACCAGGTGTATGGGAGAAGACACTGCAGGGTAGGAGTTAGGCACTTGCTTGAGGACTGAGGCCCTTTTGTCTTCCACTGACAGCTTATCCAGGATGAATGCATGGCTGCAGTACCCCTAACCACATCTCGGCCTCATAATTCCTCTCCCCAAGGACTTCATTCAGAAATAAAAGCACCATGTAACTGGAAAGGATGGATAAATGTTCACCCTTCCTGTAATGAAGCTGGAACTCCATTACAGTCCTGGAACTGAATAGGTCCCTGAGGTCACTGGCCTTGAAATCAAACCCTTGGAACCTTTTATATCAAAGCCGTACACCAAATATAAAGCTCAAGTTTCATGCTCTCCTGGCCATAATCAGTTGTGTTCATGCCTTAGGGGATACCAGACCCAAAATGTCTTCTTCCTCCACACAGAGTCCAAATATATCAGCTCCTTTTCTTAGGTTATGATAAAAATGGGGAGTAAATTATAGATGCTCTCTCCACCTTCTGGCAGGAAATATGCCGCTAGACCGCCCTGCTACCCAAGGCTGTAGCTCATGTCTGTAGATTAAATGATGGCTGCTGTTGCCTTCCTGAAAAGAAAAGCATCCTCAGAAATCCCATATATCTTTTTTTTTTTTTTTTTTTAGCTGGTTATTCTGTCCAGCTATCAGAAGCATGAAGAAACCAAGTGGAAAAATTGAATCTGGCAGCAAGAGTGCAATGCATGAAGGCACACGACTTCCAAATCCAGAGAACAAAAATAGCTGCAAGAGCAAAAAAAATTGCCTGAAAGAAGCTCTTTAATTATTCCTTTTCTTTCAACAGCTTTGCCCCTGGCACAGCCAGGCTGCCGTTCGTATAGGGCAGCCATATGTGTTGCAGTAAAGCTTGAGCACCACATTATTAGAGAGAGAGAAAGAAGCTTCTTTTTTGGCTGTGGTTTCAAAGAGCTGGTAGCAGATCGATTGCGGCCAGAGCCCTGGGCACAAGGGAGTCTGTACTTCCACAATGACTCACCAGGATTTAATTTTCAGCCCGGCTGAGGAGTTTAGATTTCTGCTTGGATTCTAGAGGCTGCTCCCAGAGGGCTGCTCAAGGAAGAGGTTGGAAGAAGTGTTGGGGGAAGGCAAAGAAAAGGCTACCCAGCACTTTCTTTTCCAGTCTGCTGGAGAAGGTTCCTGGGCTGTTGTTGCTGTGGCACAGAGGACTGAAATCTTTGTGACGGCACTTTCTGCTGCTGCTACAGAAAGGCAAAGTCACTTAGCTGTGCCAACCCCACAGTAAGCAGTACCTGAATGGAGCCTACAAGAGAGATGAGAAGGGTTTTTTTATCAGGCAGTGCAGCGATAGGATGAGAGATAATGGTTTTAAACTGAAAGAAGGGAGATTTAGATTAGCTACTAGAAAGAAATTCTTTCCTGTGAGGGTGGTAATACCTTGGAACAGGTTGTCCAGAGAAGCTGTGGATGTCCCATCCTTCAAAGTGTTCAAGACTGGGTTGGATGGGGCTTGGAGCAACCTGGTCTGGTGGGAGGTGTCCCTGCCCAGGCCAGGGGTCAGAACTGGATGATCTTTAAGGTCCTTTCCAACTCTAACTATTCTATGATTCTATGATTCTAACCCACAGCCCAGTGAATCTGTGTTTCAGGACACTGAGAGAACACCCAGTCTTCTAGAAGTCACCCATCCCCTTCTATGGTGTCTAAGTCTTTACTTCTTTCTCCAGCACTTGCAAGTTGATGCTTTTGAAGCTTACGAGGAGCACTGAGAATATTGCAAAGCTTTGAAATACTCTGTGGGTGGTGTTTGTGCTGAAGATGGCCATACTGACATCTGAGTTTTCCCTAATTAAGGAAGCAGATATTTGGTTCTATACCTTTCTCTGGAATTAAGCCAATAGCAATTGTGGAACTCTTTTGGCTGAGGTGTTGTTCCAAGGAACACTGCAGCAGGACTGAAATACTTTTCCCCAACACTCATAACCCATCAAATGTAATTTGCAAGCCAATGAAAAGTCCACTGTTAACTACACCTACTGAAATAATCTTTGCTGAAAGGTCAAAGGGGCTTTGCAGTAAGATCTGTCTCTGATTTTTTGTCTTTGCTGCCTGGTAGCAATGGGTACCAGTTGTACACAGAGCAATTGGGAGGAAGGAGAGAGGGATGCCAGACCAGGTGGGTGCTGCAACACAGCGAGGGAATAATGAGAGAATAATGAGACCCTCATTCTCTAATGGCATCAGACTGTGGTCTGGCCCTTCTGTTGGAGTTTGCCACATCCAGCAGACAGGAAAACAGGGAAGTACAATGGCTCTTTCTCTAGTAGGTACTTGGCTGGTGGGACCTAAGCCACCATCTGGCAGTAGCATCACAGCTTCATATTATAAGAGTCCCTGAGTCGGGCCAGAGCTTGGAATGACAGTGGTGGCAATGCTGAGCTCTGGACACCGAGCTGTGTTAGTAATTTTCCATCATGTCCTTATTCCTTCCTTTCCGAGTGGCTGTGGCGGGACAGAGAGGTATTTGTAGAAAGCAAAGGCTGGCATTACAGTGTGGTGCCAAGACAGAGCTTGTTCTTAAACAACAGAAGAGCAAAAAAAGAAATGGATGCACTATACTTGGTGTTTCTGCTGTTATCACAGAAAATTATACTTTTTTGTAAACCTGCAGTGAGCGGTTCCCTCCCTTTGCATAATGGAACCCAAGAACTCTGCAAACTGCAGCAAAGTCAGGCCTTGGGACTCTGCACAAAAGTGTTCCCTGCTGGGGAGTTGTTTCAATGAATTCCTACAAATTCAACCTACACACAAAGCCTTGCTCCCACCAGGGTGGGTGCAGGTTTAGTCCCTCGCTCTCTGTGATTCTGTGATCTGCAGTTTTGAGGAGCTGCCGCCGAAAAAGCCCGTTTTGAACACGCGTCGTTTCTTGCTGTCTTGCCCGCTCTGTCCTGGTTTCTTGCCAGCTTCCTTCCAGGTACAGGAGAAGACCAGGGGTCGGGTACACTCCTGGGCAGCTGGACTACAACTTCAGAGAGGGAAGGTGTAAGAAATACACTTCATTTAAAGTGCTCAGCAGGTAGTGAGCTTTGTGTAAGTACATATGTCTCCGTGCATGGCAGGAAGTAGAGGAGCCAATTGTAGGCAGTAGTTGTATTTTCTGGCATCCGGTATTTTTGAATGAAAGCAGATTCCAGACTGTCTGCTGCGATATATAATGGTGATTAATAACCTTGACTGCTTCCTCTGGATTTGATGTTCGGCTTATGTTAAGATGTGGGGAGTATTGTTTGCTGGGATGACATCAAGAGCTCTTGGATGAAGGGAGTAGAGACACATCCTTTCCTTGCACAGCACGGGCAGGGTTTTGGTGTTTCTCGCTTCTCACAGGGCTGAAGAACAACGCATTTCATTTCAGAACAGCAGATCTACCCCTTTTTCTTCTTCAGACTCACTTGTTAAAAGAAACCAGATGAGGAGAGGGCAGCAGAGGAGTCATGAGTGGCCTGTAAATGCCCAGCATCCCCCTTTTGCCTTCCCTGGTTGGGAGCAGCAAGGTCAAACCACAGGCTAGAAGAGATTTTTAATGGAAGGGGGCACTGATGGAGGAGATGCTCCTCTACTTGTAAGTAATATCATCTGGGAACAAAAGAGCAGTGGAAGAGGAGGACAGTGGTCTCTGGAGGAGAGTTACGGCCGTTACATCACAGTTCTTGAACACACAGCTAATTTAGGTTCAACAAGTTGGTTATTAGATCCACAGGCTTTGAGGTTACTCAGAATCAGGGCTTTGTTTAACTCCCTTGAAGCAGTGATGGGCTGTTTAGAGCTGGGTTCTGCACCAGCCATACCAGGCAGCATCTGCAAAGTGGGGATGGGGCCAGCATGTGGAGGCTTCGGCGCGGGGCCAGCTTTGCCTGGGGCTGAGGCAGCGTCTCTCAGCACGTGAGGAACCGGGTGATTCACACCTCCTGTAGCACACAGGTAACAGGTGACCACCACCAGCAATATGTCAGGTTGTGCGGCTGGGAACCCCCAGTGAGCACCTCCAGGGAACAAAGAAGTTCTTGGAAATGTTTTTTGAGGGTTTAGTGCCACTTCGAGGAGGGTATGTCAAATGGCTGAGGCATTCAGTGCTCCTGGTCTTCAAGTACCTGTGTAGACGTCAGTAGAAACATCTGAAGTCTCAAGGCAGCAGAAAGGACATTCTTCTCACAAGTCAGCAAGTCATGGGCAAAGAAAAGATTAACCTTTTTATACTAATGTTGTAACAGAGGCCCCAGGACGCACAGGGCACTGCTGTGCTAAGTGCTGTGCCGTCCTGAGAAGAGATAATCCCTGCCCCAGAGACCTCAGACTCCTGGGTGCTCCTTTTCCAAAGCAACTTCATCACTTCTTGAGTGTTTCCTCACCTGCTACTGGGAAAAGGCAGCCAAAAGGAACTGGAGATTTCCAAACGGTCTAGGACTTGGAAAACCAACTCCCTAGGGGGAATTCTCTTTAACAGGACACTAGGGAGAGGAGTCTGAATTCTCATTGCAAATCTTAATCTGAAACAAGAAGTAAAAGCTGCTTTATTGAACATTGTCGAGGAAAAGCGATCTAGTGGCCCAACAGGGAAAATGTAGTTATTTCCATTGCCTCCAGCAAAGTCAACAGAGAAGACTGAGGGTCTGCTGGGGAAGGGTGCTAACCTGCCCTTCTCCATCACTGATTCTTCATGTGATGCCCATTGGATTATTTAGCCTTTCCAGCCTTCTGGTTTGTAGGGCAGTGTGTCAGTGTCTCCCGGCTCTCCTACCAACTCCAACTTCTCGGGATTCAGTGGTGTCAGAAGGGGCTTTGATGTGCTCCACCGTGTTACCAGTTACCTGCCACCTTCCTGAAGTACAGAGCTATGGAAAGGCCAGGCCTGGCGTGCCGGGAGGGGAGTTCCCACAGTCATATGACATCGCCTGGGTTGTCATTAATCAAAGAGCCATCATGTGACATCACCTGGCCTGGGTTGTCATTAATCAAAGAGCTACCGCACAGGATGTCCCAGTCAGCTGGCTGCTCGCAGCCCGCGTGAGGCTTTGGAGGGTTCTCATGGTGGGTAGAAAAGCTGCTGTTTCCTCCGGTGTGTGTGTCTGAAGCTGTTGAAGGTCTCCTGGACAGACCTGAGAACATCGGGTCTTCTGGTTTACTCCCGTACCGTGTGAGGACAGACTCTCTGCTCCACCCCGGATTACACAGGACTGGAGCAAATGTTGGCTGTCTCACAGCTTACAGATGGGGACTGCACACACCCGTGTAAGGTATTATACCTATTTCTCATTGAAGAATGCTTAGAATAGATGTTACTGGGAGTGCTCTGCTACTGTGGGTATGTGTAATCTTTGTATGTACAAGTACCATGCTGTTGGCCTGACCCCTTCCTCAGCCTGGCAGAAATCTAGGTTTAGCCCCCAGCTTTGTCATCTTTTGGGCTTTGTGCTTAAATTTATCCTTGCTTCTCTTTGGAGCATGTCCCCTTCATGAAGACAGTCGCTGTCTTCATCATTCGCTAATTCGCTGAAGACACCGAGAGCTTCAGAGGCACCGAGTTACTATGTCCTCTGATGGTTTCTTGAGGACTTTTGCTGTTCCCTTTGGTTTTGGGGTGTCCTGTCCTTTTGCTGAGAGAGCAGTATTGATTCGTGTGGCTCTAAGTCACAGCGAGCAGGCTCTCCCCTGCTGGTCTTTCAGCTGGCACATGTTCAGTGATGGATTTTTTTAAAGCCCGAGTGTAATATTTCAGGAACCAACCTTTTAAATTAGAAGCCCACAAACTTAAGCAGCTCCTTGCAGTGAAATTTGGATTGTGTGTCCTCGGTGGCGTGAGGCTTACCGCATTGCCAGGTGTGTGGTTAAAGAAACAAACAAACATCCAAGTACAGACACCCTGTAGCAGTGAGCGGCTCTGGAGGGGAAATTCTCAGGTTTACAGCGCTCACTGATCGACTCAAAAAAGTCATTCCATCCCAACATGCCTCAGCCTGGGAATGCCTCTTGCAAATGGCTGATGTCATGGTAATATTTCACTTTGTGAGGGAGGCCTGGTGACCTTTGCAGCTGGATTCTAACAGCCTCTTACTGTCACATCTGTCCAGTGACGTGGAAAGAAAACACATCCGATAATCACGGAGCAGATTTATCTGCCTGCAAGCAAAGCACCACGTGTGTGAAAGAGACTTAGGGTGCTCAACGACAGAAGCACTGAGACGTGTTTCTGCTTGAGTGATGGTTCCTAAGGTTCAAAGGACATAATTCGCCGTGTTGGCTGCACTTCAGGCACGGTTACAGCCTAGAAAGTGGGTTTTGGTGGTACCGAAGCAAGGGATTTGTACCTGATGTGAATGGATGGCTAAGGTGTAACAATGGTTATTTCTGCATCACTTAGCATTATTGCCAGTTGACAGCATTGCCTGTTAATTAGTAATATCGGAATCAGAACAAGGCCTCTACATGAGTTTGGGGGTATGACTACCACAGCTCACCTGAATGTCTCCGTGACACTGACAGCAGACAGCATAATCTCCATCTCTTGTCCCAGGCCTGTGGAATTCATTCCTGATGAGGTGTGATCCTTCTCCTGGGTCAGTCACCCCCGAGCTTACATAGCAGCGAGAAACTCCAGAGTGGGAAGTGTGAATCCCTCCTCCTGTCCACCACCAGCACACATACCTTCATCCCTCTGATCTTTACCCATCTGGGACTTCCTGGCTTCTTTCCCATTCATCATAAGCAATCAATTAATTACTTCTTTTTGCTGTTGTCATTGCAGGGCAACCATCGATGAAGTGGAAACAGATGTGGTGGAGATAGAAGCCAAGCTTGACAAGGTAAGATGGGGCAGCTCGGCGCGCTGGTTTAAAGAGGGACCTATGAGTTCTTGCTTAGGAATACGGCCCCACCAGTCTCCTCTAAAAGGTGAGCCTATCTCAGGCTGTCAGGAGACTATGTGTAACACACTGGGCTTGTCAACAGGGCCATGTCTCCCTCTACTGACAGATACCTGTTAAGGCTCCTTTGTGACTGCCAAGGGAGTTAGGACAAGAGGTTCAAAATCGGGCTCCTCATGCTCAGTGGTAGCTGCCTTCTTCTGGTCCTGCATCTCAGGGAACTGACATGTCCAGGTTTGGACTGGTGATAGTGGTTGCTGCTGTTCAGCCAGGCTTCATGCCACAGCTGCAATTGGACACTGGAGCTATCCCCTCAGGGACCAGTTTGGCCATTTTGCATTTATGCTGGTGATTCTTTACACGCAGTTGGTAGTTTGGATCTAAGTCAGAAGCTTTAGGATGGAAGGCGACTTTCCCACCCCCACTCCTCCTGATGTCTGAGACATCAGCCAAGTTGTTTCTAAGTGAGAACAGGGAGAAATGAAGAGGAGGAGCCAGAATAGCTGTTGGCTTTTTATCTGTGAGATTTCCCAAAGCTAGCAAGGGATAAAACTCCTGTGTCTGACGGAGAAATGAGCTTTGTTGAAGTCACAAGCCCTAGGCAAAGCTGTGTCCTATAAAACGTATTTACTACTCAAGCTGCTTGAAATGGTTATCTACACGAGCTAACTAGTCTCACTGGTGAAAGCTGAAAAGGGATTTAGGTTATCTGTTTTCCTCTGTGGAAGAGTGTAAGGCTCTAAAGACAAAGCATGAGGCAAAATTTGCTCAGACTCTAGCACTAGAAGGCTGTCAGTGCCCCGTGTAGTTGGACAACTTAGTGTGCCAGGGACAGTCACTGTCAGCAGCAGCCTTCTCAGGCCTGGGTGCAGGGCAAGCGAGGCTGGAGTTTGCATCTGAAGAACCACTGAAGTTCCAATAAGTTTGGACAAGATTGAGTCACCCCCGTTCCTAATAAATCAGCTTTGGATGGCCCCGCTCCTCTTCCATCTACCGGCTGGGTGGATGCCCAGGGCAGCCTTTCTAGGGCTTGGTGTAAATGCTGTTCAGCGGTACCCAAACAGCTGGCATGAGGAGTTCTTTCAGAGCAGCAAGCTACCAAGAATCTCTGTTTCTCTGCCTTGTACTGTGCCCCCGAGCACCGAGTTTATAAATTCTTAGCCTTTTAACACCTGTTTAAAATGGAGGTAAAGGGCAGTGTAAATGATTCATCCGAGGGAACACCGGAGATTTGGGCTGTTTCGAAGAGATTTCCTTCGTTCTGTCCCGTGCTCCATCTGCAAAGCCATCACTGCTCCCCTGGGGAGTGTGCTTGTGCTGCATGACCTTCAGCTACTGGTGAGCACAGCCTTGGCCGCAAGTGTTTGTACAGAGGTATGCTAGAAACCGCCACGTTGCAGAATAGGCTGGATTTCCTTTCCAGAGGGTCTGTCCAAACTCCGAGTGTACGTCTGGGCTCCAGATGTGACAGGAACTGCATCTGTTTGCTTTTCTTCTCTGAGCTTGGATGGGGTAGTAGAAGCCTGTTAGCATCCAGTGCTGTTCTGTCTGATTGCGTGGACAGGAGAGGATGTGAGTGTGAAAGAGTGAAGACTGTATATACTGTGTATACACAGATATACCACGTGCGACTGTATATATATTTACACATTCAGATATACTCGGATATATTTTTACAGGGCTGCAGACAGAGGCAAGCAGGCTTGTTCTGCAATGTTTGCATATGGATTAGACCCCAAAGCCTTGTGGCTGCATAAATAGAACAAGCCCCAAGCCCCAAAACAGCTCACCGTGCTGCAGCGGGGCTTTGACATCCAGCCAAACTTGAGAGCTGTTAGTTCCCAGCCTGTTGGTGAGGCTGGTTGACAGGGATAGATTTCTAAAGCCATTTTTTATTAGTAAAATTAATATCCCTAAAAACCTCCTGGATTTTCAGAATGGAAGACATCAGTTCCAAGTGTTGTTCATTATCAGCAGCCGAAGTTTTTACTTGATTAAAAAGCCTGGAACAGTGATGATTTAAAAACAAAGAAACAAAAAATTTAAAAGTTGTGCTCAGTGGCCAGCCGTTACTCTTGCAAATCTCTTGGGCCTTTGGTTTCTGGGTTTATTTTAGGTTGTTTAACATAACCTTTTACAAGGTTGAAAAGAGATAGGCTAATGGCCAGCAATTGTGGCTACGGTAATGATCCAGTCTTTACAGCCACTTCCAGGCATGCCGAGGCACTTTGCTGTGGCTAGGAAGTCTGGGAATGTTCCCTGCAGCTGCTGAATTATCAAAAGTTAATAAAGGCTGTGTGGAGATCTATACCTGTAGTGGAACAAGCTAAGCAAAGTGAGGAAGCCACCCATTTTGCCTCAAGTTCCAGGTAACTTCACTGGTAACTTTGTCAAGGCTGGTGATGAGAACTGGAGCATTTGTAGGTTGCTTAGAGTTGTCAAACAAAGCTTCTTCCAGGTCCATCAGAGAGTACTAAGTGACAGGCAGTCAGAGAGATGTGCTGTAACCCCTCACCATGTACCAGCGACGTTTCCTTGGGCTGCAGGATGGTGGGAATTGTTTCATAGTTATCTGCAGTCTTGATGGTTTTAACCCACGTGCGAGGGAACATAGATTTTCACTGGCTGCACACAGGAGACATGGCCTAAGCAGTCCTGGTTGGTTGGTTTAAGGAAAATGTGTTATAAAATCATGAAGCTACTGAACTCTGGCTTCCCTTTGTTCCAGAGGAACAGCAAGAAAAGACTCCATGAGTGTACAGGAGGGCCAGCTGGGTCAGAGACCCGACAATCCCAAAGAACAGCAGACTCCCAGCCGGGAGATTCTAGACAGCTTATCACTTCCCCCAGCACCAAGGAGTCTTCCCTCTCCCAGTCAGTTGGTGTGATCAGGTTCCTTTATTGCAGCCCGGGAGAGAATGAACCGTAGAAACCCACTGGAAAAAATGGGCTGCCCTGATTCATCTGTCCTCAGGGCATAGCCTGGAAATGTTCAGTGACAAGTGAAATGTTGGCAGCATGACATACCCTGAGAAGTGTGATTTTATCCCTATTTCTGCCACGTGCAGTAAGGGTCACTCTTGTAGCCACACCAGGAAGGTGAATGGCATCCTCTCTGAAGGTTCTGGGCTGTGGTGGTGGCACAGATTTGGTTTGGTTGGTGGAGATTTGATTTTCTGTTGCCCCCTCTCTCCTGGTGCAGCTGGTGAAGCTATGCAGTGGGATGATTGAAGCGGGCAAAGCCTACATCACCACCAACAAACACTTTGTCAGCGGAGTCCGGGACCTGTCGCAGCAGTGCAAGAAGGATGAAATGATTTCGGTAAGTCATCCCATGGGATGCAGCGTGGGACCCAGCGAGGGCTGGAGAGCATTAAGCTTCCTGGTGCTCTGTATGGACCATACGTCCAAGACCCTTACGCTGTTTAAGTAGCCATTTAGTATGAGATTTTATTTTTGGAGGAATGTAGAGACCATCTGATAAGGCAGTGCTGAAAAAGCAGAGTGAGATTCATCATCTGCCGGGAGGACTGGACTTTTAAGAAGCCACACTGCTGGCAAGGTTGTTGGAATTTAGGTCAGTAAGCATCAGTTACTTAGGAAACACGGGTAACCAGCCTACACGAGCAACAACTGACATGTGGATTTCAGCATGAAACTGGAAAGGACGGGGAGCTTATGGCTTCAATGTCAGACATTTTTGAAACACCTTCTTGCCAAATGGCAGGGTGGCTCTGCAGTGGCTTAATGAGTGTCTCTCCCAGCTGTTGAGCCCCTGGGGATGAGGAGCAGCTGCTTCTATTCACTGCCAGTTCTCTTTACCTTTTTTTGCAGGAGTGCCTCGACAAATTTGGAGACAGTCTGCAGGAAATGATTAACTACCACATGGTAAGATGCTGCTTCCTCTTGTCTTTTTGTGTGCTGATGGCAACCTCTGGTTAATGGTCTCCTGTGCTTGGTGTACCGGGCACTGCATGAGGGTGGGGGTCCATGAAGGGAGTTTCAGGTTCCAGTCCCCACATGCTGCTTAGCCAAGAGAGCAGCACAGGATTAGGAGCATTGAGTTGGATGAGCTGTGAGTCTGTGTTCTCACAAGGGTCAGTCCTGAGGCATCACGTACGCTGGGAAATGGGATTTCCACAGGCTTGCAGAGGAAGTGCCGCATAGTGAAAGGGTGTATATGTTGCTTGGGTGCCTTTTGGCTCATTGCAGATCAGAGATGTTCAACGAATATGTAGAAGGGTGAGGTTAGAGACCTCTTCGTCAAAGGAAGAGGAGAGCTCACAAAGGTCCTGCACTGCAGATGCCTTGTTCTTCTGCTTGGGTAGCACAGGATTTTGTAGTGAGGAGAGATGGGGTCCTGAGGAGCTCTGGTGTCTCAGGACTCTGGCCATTACCAGCATGTAGAACCTTGTTGCTGCAGATTTGGAGTACGTTCTGAAGCTGAGCATTCACATTTGTGACATTAGGACACCAGTGAGACTGTGACTGGATCAAACCCAAAGGACTGCATTGTTCAGTTGGTGCTGGGAGCGCTTGGCAAGTTGTGTGCAGCTCTGTGTTTAAGAATAACATAGGACATATTAATGCTCCACAGAGATGAAAGGAAGGAAATGCCCAGACAATGGCTATTCTCCTGAGCTGACTGTGTCTCACTAACAGAGCCCAAGGGGTTACAGTCTGCCCTTTCTCTATCCCAAGCATCCAGCCGTAGCATCTGTAAACCTCATAGAAGAGGAAGGAGCTTCATGTGTGGTGGCTCCGTGCCAGACCCACAATTTTAAGTCTGTAACTCAGTAGGAGCTTAAGGCATAAGTGCTTTAAAGTGAAGGAAGCTTCAGGGTGTCAGCACTGGACTGACCCACTTTTATACCACGATGCCCCTGTCAAAGTACATTAGGCACCGTGCTTGCTTTTGGGAGGCAAGTTTAACCACGTGCAGCTGGAGAAGAAGCTGCATCAAGTCTATTTAATTATTTCATGAAGGAGGTGGGAAGACTGTTCCCTAGTAAAATAGGACAGGGAAAAGAGGTGCTGCATGTGCAGCTTTCCAGGGCTCTTAGTTTTTGGGAACAGCCAAGCAGCTGTACAGCATTGCTGTTGGTGGGGAGACAGGGAATAAACCAGTGTGAGCATCAGAGAAAAAATGTGTTTCATAGAATCATAGAATGGTTAGAGTTGGAAGGGACCTGAAAGATCATCAAATTCCAACCCCTGTGCCATGGACAGGGACGTCTGCCACTAGACCAGGTTGCTCCAAGCCCCATCCAGCCTGGCCTTGAAAGTGAGTGTTTGTGACAAAGCAGAGAAAGTCAAACCCTGATGCTGCTCAAATTCCCTCGGAAAATGTAAGGCCTTTCTGCCAAGGAGCATATGAGCCCCTGAGAGGCCACCCCTTCATTCCAGGGATCACATCACCGCTGCGCTGATAGGGGCTGGGCTGAGGAGTGCGTGCAGCCCAGCCATGAGGAAGCAGTCCCTGCCAGAAAGCTCTGGATGCAGAATGCTGTCTGCAGGCTCCGCTCCGCCAGCTGTGCAGCTTCCCCTGCATCCCTGGCCTCTGCCAAAAGTGCCGCTTGCGGGATTGCTCTTGCCTCAGCCAACTAATAAGCAAGAAGGACCCTTCCCAGAGCTGTCAAATCCCCAGCTGATGCGGTATAACCCTTCCCATGCACCCCACCCTGCTCAGCAGGGGCGAACTCCCCACTACATGTGACTCAGGGGCTGTAAAAGGCAGTGTTTCCCTACCACCAGCTGCATGCACAAGAGGAAACTTGCTTAAATCCTCCCTCCCTCCCTCCAGCCTTTGGGGAGCACGCTCCTCCCTCGGTGCAGGGCAGCCCAAGTCCCTGTCCAGGAAATGGCTTTGGAATGACTGCGGCATCTTGAGCCCTCTCCAGCAGCTTTTCAATTAGAGGAGTTATTTTTAGTGCCTTCTGCTGCCTCTTTTGTGTGTGTGTGCCTCTGTGTGTGTGTGTGTGTGTGTGTGTATATCTTGGCTCATCCGTGTCTCGGATCTCAGCTATGAAGCAGTTGCCAGTGCTCACTCTAGGAATGCGGCCAGGACAGTATGTACAACTGGAACAAGTTAAAAAGAAGGGTAAATATCCCCCCCAAAAAATCAGTTGGAAAAGCTTGTTTCTATGATTTAATTGCTAGAGCACGGGGCCTGGTGATGTCCTGATTCAAGCTCAGCAAAATTCAAGCATAAAACTCACTTGATTTTAGAAGATGAACACACTGAGCTCCGGAGCATTCCCACCTTTTAGTTCACAAGGAGGAAGAAGCATCAAAGCAGCCTTAGAGGACAGATGCCGAAAGAGAGTTGAATCCTACTACCTCTCCTGTCTTCTCTCTATTTTTAACTTTTTCCAGCATCCTTGTCATCCTTTCCTAGTTCTGGCTTAGGGGTCACACCTCTCCAAAGGGCACTGGTCTGTGTCTAAACTAGCCAGACTTTAGCTCGTTAAAGCCATTTCACAATGCAGCCACCCGAACACAGCAACCTCTGACTGCAGTGGTAGCTTGGAAAGCTTCCTGGAGCTATGGTCCAGGGCTTCCCTGAGTTATACTCTGGAGGTGTCTGCCTTTCCTCGTTAACTCTTTGGGAGGTTTGGGCTGCTGGCTGTGGCTGGTGGTGGTGACTACCTAACGTGGCTTGCTTGGGCTGCTGTTTTACTGGGGATGGCTTTGTAGGGGAGACAGGAAAGGTTGGATGGCTCAGACAAACTGGTGTAATTAATGATGATTGAGTAAGAGGTCAAGGAGCTAATGCCTCTGGCTGGTTGTGTTTGATTTGACTAGTGAGCTGGAGAATCAGAGAATCATAGAATGGTTTGGTTGGAAGGGACCTTGAAGATCCTCTAGTTCCAACCCCCTGCCATGGGCAGAGACACCATGTCACTGCCCTGACAGCCCCAGAGGACGTGTTTCTGTAACATGCTTAGCTGGGAGGCTGGTTTTGCTACTGCTCTAGGGAAAATCCCCTTCCAGTGACTTGGGCAATTGGCTTCCTGGGATGTTCTGTGCAGAAACGTGTGCTTAGTGGCTTGAAAAGGAGCTTCCTAGTGATGTTACAATGCTGACCTCTTGAGGCATCGCTGCAGCTGCAGGTGTCAGGAGCAGCATCAGCAGAAAAGCCAAAGGTCCTGCTGGCTGTATGTCACCTCAGAGTCAGGTTCAAGGCAGGACGCCGTGTGGGTGTTTCTCTTGGTGGCTTTCCTGTGGCTGAATACTGTGTTTTGCTTTAGGGGGCTGTCATTTCCCTCTCCCGACAACCGTGGCAGCGCGTAGTTCCACTGAATTCCTGTACTCATCTTTCTGACAGCAGCTCAGTGGTCTGATTCTCAGCTGTACTAAAGCTACATTACAGATGTAAGGGATAAGGATCCCCAGTGTCAGGCAACCTAGACCCAAAATTTCAGTTCATGCAGGAGGAAGACAACTGAGGAGAAATGACTGTGACTCTTCTTCACGTTCCAAAAGCAAAACACCCCAACTTTCCCTATGGAATTGGAAAACATCAGCTATTACCTCCAGTACTTATAAAAGTCCAGTGTTTTGAGTAATTGGCTCTTTACAGAGGCAGGGCAGAGGTGCAGGGTCTCGGAGGTATTTAGCTCTCTGAGTACCACTCTCCCATTATTTGTACAGTTCTATTCTATGGCTCCCCTGCCCCAGGAGCCGATGTTCTGCAGAGCCCGGTGAGCGCAGTCTTTCAGCCTGGGACCTGGCAGAGCTGCCCGAGGGATGCTGCATCCCATCCCCTCGCCCCGTCAGCTGCCACGTGCTGCTTAGAGCTGCATGATCCATGACAGGGAACAAGTTTCCAGCTCCCTCCGTGAGCCCTCTGAGCAGCGGGTGGCAGACAGGGATGGCAGAGCCCTGCAGCATCCTCCCTGCGCAGCTCGCCGGGCTGAACCCTTTCCTTTCACATGAGCCTGAGTGGCATGAACTGGAATTTTGCTCCAGGGCCCGAAGTCTCCCCTGTGATCCCTCCTCCTCGCAACACACCACGCTGCAGTGAATAAATTTTTGGCTCTTCTGCACTGGGAGTGCTCCTTGCTTCTCTGCTGACAGATGCTGAGCTGTCAGCTCTAAATCCTCAGTGTCTCTTTGCTCCCTCCCTCCTTCCTTCCTCCTTATCACTCTCCCGAAAACAGGGAACAGGTTGAAAGGCATAGCAATCTGCCATTTTATGTGAGAAATCAACCTTTCCCTCTTTTTACAGAGTCTGATGAACATAATTAAATGTATAACAAGGTTTCCCCACAGGTATAGGAGCATAAAGTTGCCATCAGTTCTAGAGCGGTGGCTGATAATTATGGGCTATTGGATTTACATGACGATGCGAGGCAGCGGTCTTTGGAATTAGAGCAGCTCAGAAGCTCAAGCAGTTTTTTTCATCCCTTTGCCAAAGACTGTTAAACTCCAGACTTGAAGTGGATGTTTTTTCCCCAAAAAACTTCTGATTAGGTCAGAGTTCCCTGCATTGTTTCTAGGTGCAGTCCTTTCTAGTGCAGCCACGTAGCCCATCAGCTCTGGTGAAGGCAGGTAATCCTCTCCTTCGACTTTCAAAGCAGACATAACAGGCTACACTCCATGCCAGCCCCTTGGTGCTGTTTTAGCTGTCCAGATTAAGAGATGTACGACCTACAGACAGCTCAAAGCTGTCAGCATTCACTTCCAAGGAACTAGGGAAGGAGAAGCTCCAGGTTATACAAGGGCAAGATGCAGTGAATGTGGGGTGCAATAATCCCTGGCTCAGTCAAAGAACGGGAGGCATTTTTCCCACCAGTTTATTGCCCTACACATGCCTTGGAATGAAATACCAGGATCTGAGACACAACCTTGTCACAGCAAGGCTTTTTCCCATGCAGTTCCTTCTCTCTCTGCAATCAGAAAGATAAGAAGGATGAAAGGATGCAAGTGAAAGTGCTGTTGTGATAGGATTGCTCTGGCTGAGTGCCTTAAGTGCATCTTCAGCAGCACCAGGTATTTTCCAGCTCCGTAGATGTAACATTAGCATTAATTGCCCTCATCAGCACCGCTCCAGACAGCGCTGTGCTGAGCTTCATTAAGTCCTGAGCTTTCCTGTCTGCCACAAATCACTGGCGCAGCGTCAGAGGAATCCTCCAGCAGGAGCAGTGGCAGCTTGCAGGGGAGATTTAGCTACGCTGAGCGAGCCGGGGAGCATTTCCTGCTGACAAGAAGAAAAGCCACCCAAGCTGTCATGAGTCAGTGAGGCCGATGGCAGATGTCATGGGCGGAGGGTGGTGGTGGAGTTCAAGGGGAAGGATGAAGGAAGGGAAAGTGGAGAATCCTTCCAAGCTGCCTGTTTTCCACAGTGTTGGGTGGACCACCTGCAGCTGACAGCGTTTGGGAAGGGTCCAGGTGCAGAGAGCTACACAGTCAGGGGTGTCATTTGGATGCAGAGTTACCATCTGACAGGGGAGGTGCTTTCTGTCGTCTCAGGGCTTCTCAGGTTTTGCCGTTGTGGCTAGTGCAATGGCATTACACTAGTCCAAAAGACTTCAGCGAGCTGCTGCCCTTGCAGTTTGGTACCAGTCTAGCAGTGAACATGAGCTCGGTGCTACATCCTGGGTTTCAGATGCAGCCTGACTTCAGACTAGGTTTTTGTCAGTTTCTAGAATATTTTAGGATGTCTGCTTTTTCATTAAGGTAGAGAAGCAGCTTCAATAATATGTCAGGGGCAGGAACAAGTGTCCTTTGACTTAAGCACAAACTGCAGCTCTTGAGATTTTTGTGAGAGAGGCTCAGCTTCAGCTTGGTTTGGAAATTAGGCTTGGACTGCATTGACATCCGACGTGTGTAATAGAAATAGTGTTGTTGGCTTGTTTTCCTGAGCACAGATCTTCAAGTGAGCTGTGTTACAAAGGCATTGCAGATGGAATGCTCTTCATGGGTGGCATTTATCTGGTAGACCATCACTCAAGAGATGTAGGACCAAATCATATAGCCAGACAGGAATAAAAGTCATTTAAACATCCCCTGCCAAACAAAAGATGATTGAGTTCTACTTTGCCCTCCTACCCTCTAAATTTACTCTATTCAGCTGCTGGAAGCTGCAATGAAAGAGAAATGAACTGTAGGAATATGAAAGCACAGAAAAATGTACAGTTTGCTGTCATTGTTGAGTTTGATTTTGTTATTTGAACAGCTGCAGTAGTATTTACATGCTCTTTCCAAAGCTCTGTCAGGCACACCCTGACCTCAGCTTGGATAGACATGTCCTAGAACAGGAAGGCACCAAGGTCTTGGAAAACCTCTTTGCAGCTCTGCAGCAGGACAGGTAGTTGAGGAGAAGGAGAGATGGAGAGGCCAGGACAGACCACCAAAGCCACAGCAGTCCTGATGGTGCCTTGTTTAGAAGGGGTTTATGGCAGAATGGCCCATCTTTGGGGAACAGGGGGTCTGAGAAAAAGATTATGGACGATCACCTTCTGCAGGACAGGGAGGGGGGTCGCTTCTGTCCCTCAGCAGATGCTCAGAGGTAGCCAACAGAATCAGGACCGGCCAGCCCCGCTGCCTCCCTCTCTGAGACACGCTGCAGAAAGTTGAGAGGACAGGATTCCCAAGACCAGATAAAAGGATCAGGCTCTGATTCCCAGGCCACCAGACAACCAGCCCTCATGTAAATGCAACACAAACCAGTCCCCAGACTGTTACTGGGGACGTCGGTGAGAACGAAGCCTCCAGACTGGCCGTGAGGGAGATAAGCACAGAGATGTGACTCATCCAGCTCACGGCTGCTGTGGCTGGGGTGGTGACTCGGCGGGGCTGGAGAAGGCAGAGCTGCCTCTGTCCATATGTGAAGCAGCTGCAGAGGAAGCTCCACACCCTCCGGCTCATCAGATGGGGCCAGTTGTTGCAGGACAATGGCTGATGTGCTTTGTGACCTTGATCTTGTCTTGGGCTATGGCTCCCAGTCCACTAGTAGACCTTAGTGGCCCTGACGAGCTTCACCTGGGGCTTTCACCCACACCCTCCACCCATGGGCCCAGGCACTCCATTTAAACTCCACCCAGGGCCTTCAGTCTTAGCTTGACCTGGGCTGTGGGAGCACACGTCTCCAGCTCAACCACAGGTATGGACCCTGGTGATTCCAACCCATGATTTCTCTAGCATGATGCTGGACCTGCCTTGTCACCATGGATCTGCCTGGTGGTCTCTGGGCTTGACTCAGCTATGTGGACCAGCTTCCCAGCTTGGCCTCGGACCTGCCTCATTGCCACAAATTTACCTGATGATCTGGGCTCTTGGCTGAATCTGGCCACCATCTCTGGACCTGGCCTGATTTCTTGGTGTGGAGCCTTGGCTGGTGAGGCCCCTGCTCTGCTATCTGCTTTGGACCAGGAGCTGAGGGGGAACAATGGCTTTTGCTGCTTCTTGACGAATTCCCACTGCAAATGCTGTTGCCTGCCTTTAATCTCTACTCAAGCGCTATTCCCATATGCAGCTATGATGTCCTAATTCTGAACTTCATGCAGTCCACAGCCAGGCAATCACACTTCTTTTTACCTCCTGCTTTCATTTGGAGCCTGATAGGATCTCTTCCTCTCTTGTAGGCTCTGCAGAATCCTGTGGGAGTGCTATAACAGTAACATCCCTTTGGATCTCCGCTGTCTTCTATCTTGGTTTTCTTAGGTTTTCAATTCCAGGAATAACATCCTGCCCACATTTTGCTTCTTGGGGGGCATGAAATTTCTAAGCCCCCCTGTCAAATAGAAGTTTGGATTTATCCCTTTTCTTCAGAAGCCCATGCTGGGAAAGTGAAATGCAGGATCTATGCTTTTGCTGCTGTTGGGTGAGAGCTGTGTTAACTCCCTTCCTTCATACTGACCCTCCTCAGGCACAGCTGTGTGTGAGTCATAGGCTGGACTTCCCATGTCTTGGTGGAAGCTAAGAGAGAGGGTGGGGTGATATTTGGTCTGGAAAATCTTAAAACAAATGGTTTGTTCCAAGTATGTCTGGGAAAGAAGAAGAAGCCAAGAGATGATTTTGTATTTGAAAATCTAGCTCTTAAAACTCTATTTATTTTGCGTTGAAAATTGAATGGAGGTCCCACTTGAAAATACCCCGCTGGTGATCTTGCCTGGCAAAATTAATGAAGCAGCAATAAAAGTAATGTGGTATCTTAGGATGCTTCTCAGTGGAGATGCTGCTGGCAGGGAAGGCATAGTTATTACCTGGTATCCCCTCACAAAGATTTTGGTGATCCCTGCCCCGGATTTGCACTGCACGAACCAGTGCAGACTGGAAGGAAGGGCACCATCGCGGTGTTGTGGGACGCGGGGCGTGAATAACAGGAGCAGGGGAGAGTGGCATTGACAGAGCTGGAGATGGAGGTATATGTATATATGGCCTGTCTTCCTCATGTGCAGTTTTCCTGTTCTGATACAGATGCATTGAATTTAAAATCCGCATAGAAATGTCCCTGTGCCACAGGCAGAGAAATACTGCTTATGTGATCACCACGACTTCAATTCCCTCTCAGTAACGAGTGGTTTTATGAGCTCTGATTTTCAGTCCTGGACTGAATCCTTAGTTACTAATTTTCTTCCTCGGCAGCCCATGCTGTGGCAGGAGAAGATTTTGCACGTGGTCCTGGAAGCGCCCCGCTGGGGGAGTGTCTCCCTGTTACAGGCAAAAAATGTCTTCTGTAAATGCTTCATTTGTGCTGTTGAAAGCATCTCTCCTTTTTCCAGCTGGACGCCGGCGTGCAGAGCCTTTCTGGCTACCACAGAAGAGCAAGGGCAGTCTCCTACTTCCAGGGTGATCTGCCTGGCCTGGGACCTTGCTGGTTTTGTCCTCTGTACCAAGTTATCAGTGGATTTTGCTCATTGCTTTCAATGCAGTGCCCGAGGGCACCAGTTAGGAGCTGATCTTTCCAGGCAGGAGTGGCAAGGGGGATGATCCTAAGCAAATGTGTCATCCTGGTAGAAACCAATGATGGAAAATTTCCAGAGGCAGGTACAGATGGGAACCAGATGGCTTTCTTGCTGCCTGCCTGTCCCTTCATGGGATCATGAGTTGGGGGGAAGCATCGTCAATGCCCAAAAGTCACTTGGGGAAGCGGCTCCATGGGAAAAGTTGCAGGAGTTGGAGTGCCTTTGGAGAGAGCGAATGGATGCCAAGAGCAGTAAATAATTTACATTGGTAAAAACACAAAGCTGGGTGGTCTTGGTTCTCTTTCTTTCCCCCTTGCTTTGCATCTGTTCATATTTAGAGGCCGTTCATGGCTGTTTATACTCAGCTAGTCCTGGCGTGCTTCTGGCTTTCTCCTTGGCTGCAGCCATGCTCGTAACGAATGTGTCTGGGGCTCTGCAGCCGACGGTGCTGCTTCTGCGCTGGGCGCTTTGTGTTCTGTTTGGAGTCGTACACCTGCATAGTGTCAAAAGCATGACTTGCTTATCTCCGCGTGGGAGATGTTGGGTAGGGAGGACATCTGTATCTGATAGAGGCTGTTGGCACTGGAAGGAAGGCTCAGGAATGAACCAGGACGGTTTTGCTAGTAGATTACTGCAGGGCATGAGAAGGTTAAAGCTTGTGAGCACATCAGAGTGCGTGTCATGTGCCAGATCTCTGCAGTGCCCACCAAGAGGTGGTGGACAAGTTCTGCTCAGGTTGGGAATACAGGTCGTGCTCCGGTGGAGGGAGGCGTTCTTAATTTTGTTCTTGTATTTCACGATCTTCTATTTTTAGCTGGCAATTAATTAAATCAGTCTTTCCCAAGTCAAGTCTGTTTTGCCTGTGATGGTAACTGATCTCCCTGTACTTATCTCACCCCGTGAGCTTTCTCCTCTTGCTGAGGAGGTGTGGTGAGAGGGTGGGTTGGTGGGCACCTGGCAGCCAGGCAATGCTAACCCACCACCTCCGCATGAAAAGCTGCTGCTTTAGACAGTGCCAGCTCTTTTGCATTGTAAATGATCTAAGGTGATGGTTCCTGCCTCCTGGAAAAAGGCAGGAGATCCAGAGGTGCTCACCACCCCTGGGTCTTACCTGAACTGTATAGTGCAGCAGAGAAGGTGGGCAGAAAAGGAAAGGAGAGATGGTGGGTGAGGTGTCAAGGGAAGCTGTCCAAAAAAACTCCCACTGGAAATCCAAGCTTGCCACGAAGAGGAGGAGAGGGGGGAAAAAGCAAACTAGAAAAAGCTGTTTGTTTTAATCCAAAGAGCTTCACACAGTCTGCTTGCTGACACCTTGACAAAGTCCTGCCTCATGCTCTGGGGGCTCCCCTGAAAGGGCTTTGGTCACTTCAGGAGGGAAAGCAAGGCCAAATGCTGGACTGGGAAATGCTGCTCCTGGTGACTATGTCCTCAGGAAGACAGACACAGTTACTGTTGTGTGTTCTAGGACCTTTCTAGGCTAAATTGGCTGCTCAGGACACAGTGTGAAATTGGAGCAAATGAGGCAGGGCTACTTGTGGCAAACAGCCATAGTGATGCCACCCCCCAGCATGGTGGTGTTTCGGGTTATCATTAGGTGCCTGGCCTTGTGTTCCTGATGGTAGAACAAAATGGGGTCCCGGTCCATTCTTTGAGGGCCATTCTCTCTAGCTACAGCCTGGCCACTGGCTTTTCTGTGTAAGCCTGGGACAGTGTGTGTTTCCTGCTGTAGTCACTATGTGGTCTGGGAGCCTCTGCCCATCTGGTCCCAATTAGCCAAAATGCTGCATCATCCCGATGCGTGTCTGAAATACGGAGTTATTTGTGATCGTGCCCAGCAGAGATGGATGGGAGGGAGCTGAGCAGACACCACTGTTGGGCATCCAGGAGAGGGCAGGGGGAGAACATCTCTTAAAGAAGATGTGTAGTGCTGGAGATGAGATGGGTAGAGGGTGTAGGGACCTTTTTTTTTTGTGAGAGACAGGCAGGAAACTAAAACTGAAAAGGCTTTTAGGAATTCAAGTCTATATACTGTATGCTTGGACCTTTCACCCGTGTTCATCAGCATGTGGCTGGCTATGATGTACCTTCAGCGATTGTTCCATCTCCCTCGCTAAGTGGTGTAGTGTTGAGGTGACAGTGCCCTCCTCTGGCAAAATGTGAAATTCGAGGCTCCAGAGGGAGTTCAAAATGGGGACTATGAAGGCAACTGCTCCTCCAAACACTCCTCTTATGAAGTTATGTTGGTGGCACAGGTCTCTTTGGGATGTTCAGAGCCCTGGCACAGGCTGTGGAACCTGCAGGGCAGGAATTCTGCACTTGTAAGAGAGTACTGTAGCTACAGAAAGAAGTTATTGCCCATTTTCACAGCCATCAAGTAACAGACACCAGTAAGCCCTGGAGTAATGCTGAGTCCCTCTCATTGAAGCTCCTAGAAAGCATCGGTGGATTTTTTGACCCCTCAACCTTTCCATGTTGCAGAAATATTAGAAATATTTTATATTCTTTTCCCTCTCTTTTCTTTCAGATCCTGTTTGACCAAGCTCAGAGGTCAGTCCGGCAGCAGCTGCACAATTTTGTGAAAGAGTGAGTATTTGTTTTATCAGTTTGGTCTTCAGCTTCTTGAACTTCCATTGTGCCTGTCCTGTGTGCACTGGAGACAGCTGCAGCCTCTCTGCAGCTACTGAAGCTTGGAGCAGAAAAGACACTGAGAAAAGGAAAAGATGTGATTTGCGTGATGGCTGTTGCTGTTTTCTTGCTACCCTATCATTTGGTGGCTCCATTGTCAACCAGATATCTTCATCCTGTTCCCAGCTCATAGTTAAAGCTGGACATGAGGCATACTTTCAGGACAGAGCAGAAGACGGCAGACAGGAGAGTCCTTCTTCACGTAGAGGGAGTAGCTAATCATCACTGTGCCTTCATCTTTGAGCTTGGCCACTGGTTCAGAGCTCTTTGCTTGTAGAGAGCAAGTTTATAGTGCCCTGGTGTGAGCAATGCAGAATATTGCATATTAAGGCTGTGAACTGGCACGTGGCAGACCTGAGGTGTGGAAGAACTGGGTCCAGGAAGTTAATTAGATGGGGACAGCGTGTACTCAAGGCTCTCAGCAGGCTGTCCCCGGCATGGACGTGTAGCACGGGATCCCACCTCAGCTGAATGTAGGTCAGAGAGGCAACCCAGGCCTTGGGCTACGCAGGAGCAGGTTGCCATGGGAACTGGTAATTGTCTGTGAATCCCTGAGCAGCTGCATGGTTTGATGGAGGAGGGGGTCCATAGCTGATCACCCCCCTTCCTCATCCCTCTCTTCTGGCCTGGCACTCACCCTACGCCCGCTTTCTCTCTAATCATTTCTCTGATGAGCTCAGATTTAATCTGCTTAAGCCTGGCAATCGGAAGGGGGAATTTCACCTTCCTTTTGGGTCTGTCATCCTTTTGGCATCTTTGCAACTTACTCTTTTTTTGTGCTTGTTCTGCTCAGCCTCTGCGCTTGTGGGCCCTGGCGCTTTCAGCTTTGCACCGCTCCTGCCCTTGCCTGGAAAAATAATGTCTATGTTTGGGACTATTTGGAATAATCCACCTCGGGTCAGTCTGCAACTTCCTGGCTGATGATGGGAACAAAGGGACAATAGGAGCCGTGTCCTTGCGTGGTGGTTCATGTGTATCTGAGAGGGCAATATTTACCCTCTAACCTGCCCTCCTTGTTCCCAACCCTGAAGGTCTTTGCCTGGTTTATTTACCTGGTATGCTCAGGAGAGGTCAGCTTGCCCAGACCATGGTGTCAGTGGCCAAATGCTCTGTGACTACCTCAGCACCTTACCAAGGCACGGACCTTGCTGAGAAGGAGGGTTTTACCAGCGAGGTCTTGAGGTTGCAGTCACACTGCTGCAGCCTGGCTTAGAGCTAGCTGGGAATTCCCAGCAGTATCCTATGCCTCCAAACTCCTGCTCCTTTCCACTGGGGATGAAGAAGCCATTCTCTCCAGTGCTGGATCAAACCCTGTGTAAATTTCCACAGCCCTTTGCTGCAAGTGACCCAAAAATGCAAAAAGTGACCCCACTATTTTCCTGTGAATGGAGTTAGATGGCCATGTAACTTGGCAGCCCTGAGGGCGATGTGAAGAAGCAACAACCACCAGAACAGCAATCCGGTCAGCTCTGTTCTCATTTATCCCTGCTGGACCTGCCCATGGAGGAGGTTCTTGGCCAGAGGCTGATCCCTACAGGAGTATACGCAACTTCAGTTTGCCACAGGGAAGAGTTCAGCATTGACTGACTGTCATGTTCAAATGAGGCTCTTCATCTTCCCTAGGGCAAAGAATAAGTGGATGCTACTTATTTACTCGCAGTTTTTGACTACTTTAAGTTCTAACAATTTATAATTGAAGTAAACAGAGCTTTCCTGGACAGAAAATAAAGGTTTGTGTTATAGCTGCTGTAAATCAGCGTTGCTGCTTTCAACTCCTGAGGAACCAGCGCCACTTGTAAGAGGTGATCTTCAGGAATTGCTGTCCTCACTTCTTTGTGGTCATGCAACTCAAATCAAGTCCTGCTATTTAATTGAAAAAACCAACCAAACGAACTCAAAAAGCCCTGTCTGTTGTTGTGCCTTTATAGCCTCCCCCTGGCCCCTGCAAAGCAGACCCCTGATCCCATGTGAGACCTCTAGGTTTAAATGAAACGTTGAAAGTTCATATTGTCCATCATGTTTTTCTGAATGCAGATGTTAATAAATGAGTGTACTATAGTAAGAGGAAAAAGAATAGTCAACTGTCTGGATTTTACCATCAGACAAGAGAGAGTGAGCTAGAGATGCACCTGAGCAGGCTGGTTGTCCTCCTTGAATGCCCTTTCCTGGATTTGAAAAATAGCTGGTTTTACTCTTAAAGTGAAACATGAAGCAAGTGTTTTCACAGGTAGGTTCTAAAATGTTCTGCACACCACTTACTCTGCAGGCAATTGTCTTTAGGGCTGGAAGCCATCTGGCTTGGCTTTCTGGTTGCTGTCCCTGGAGAATTTCCTTAAGGCTTTGAAGAGAGTGTGTAAGGTCTGATATTTTTTCCTTGCCAACTGTCTCTAAAGAAGAACTGTCTAGAGTTAATCTGGAGTCAGTCCAGCTGGACACAGTGGAGCTTGGTGGGGTGGGTTAGGATCCCAATGGCGTCTGGAGCAGATTTCTGACTGATCGTAGTACACCTGGTGGACCTTTTCCTGCTCTGCTGGTATCAGCAATATTCTGGCTGCTTTCTAATTGTGATTCTCACCATCTCATCTTCTTTGGGTTCCAGTGACGTCCGGAAATTCAAGGAAACCAAGAAGCAGTTTGACAAGGTGCGAGAGGACATGGAGATTTCACTGGTGAAGAATGCCCAGGCACCTCGGCACAAGCCCCATGAGGTGGAGGAGGCGACGGGCACCTTGACCATAACCAGAAAGTGCTTCCGGCATCTGGCTCTAGACTACGTGTTGCAGGTTGGTGTCTGTGCCCCCAGCTCCGACTGGATTTCCCAGGACAGAATGAGACATCACAGGCAAATTGCAAAATAATCTACTGCAGGGGATGAAGAAGTGGAGGGATGAGAGAGGGCAAGTAGGGTCTTACAACAGTACATTTCCTTCCAATCTGTACTATGCTGTGAGTCTGTGAGGGATTGCGTTGTTACTTATGTTTGTACCTTTGCATGGCACTGACGTGACTCTTCATGTCTGTGACATGTTCTCCTTCCTAAAAACGCTATGTTGTACTTGACAAGGGAGATCTTAATCATTTTTTCAGTAAGAGAGATCTAACACACTGCCTTGGACTGAACTTCTCTTCCCAGTGGGAGATTTCCTGCAGGAACGCTAACTGCACCCAGAATGGTTGAGGATTTTTCTTGGAATCATTCATAGGCTTTGTGTCATGTCTGTCCTTTCAGGCAGTGGGGGTATTAAGCAGACAAATTCAGTGTTAATATTGATCTGTGTGTGTTTCCACTAGCTGTCACTCCTGCAGCACCCAACTAAGACCATCTGCCAGCACGTTCTGTCTGACCATGAGGCAGTTTCTGATGGCACATGCTCTGGCAGCTGCAGATAGAAAGGCAATGCTGTCCCCGTAAGGTATAAATCAGCCTGTTGTTGATCCTCCTTTAGGATTGCAACTTTTTGCATCTAGGATTTAGATGTGAATGCAACTGTATTTGTTGGCAAAGTCAAGCTGTAGCAAGCTCCTTCCGTTTCTCTCGCTGATGAAGAGGAAGAGTTCCTTTAATGTGCTGAGCCAGTACTGGGTATTTCCCTGTTGGCCCGCTGCAAGGTACCAGTCTAAATCCATCCGTTTTGACATGTATAGACATGAACTCATCCAGGCATCCTTTGGTATTTAATTTAGGATATAGTGAGGAGAGCTATAATTTTATTCTCTCATACCTGAAAGGAGAACTGAGTTGTCTGCACAACTGAATGGCACCGCCTCGTAATGAATTAAAACCATATCCTAATTGCATTAAATTAAGCTCTCCCACCACAAATCCCAACTTGGATACCTGGGAAAATGGACAACTTGGCTTACAGCAAAACTCAAGTCCCAGAATCTGCCATGGTGGAATCAGCTATGGAGGGCACTGTATTGGCAGAAAAGTCCCAGTTGGTCCTCATGGAAATGCTACATGCAGAAAATCTTCATATTTTCTCTCCAGCTTCCAGAGAGAGAGAGAGACCCTGTTTTGTGGATCTGTTGCACCTTTCACATCTTGCAGAGCTCATCTTCGTTGTCTTTGACTTTATCAACAGACCTGAAATTAGCATGGTCAAACTTGAATGATTGATTACTCACACTGGTTGTAGTGTGAGTAGACAGCTCTAAGAAGCTGGGGACATACCTGAATTACTTTCTCTCCCCTCCCATGTTGCTGTGAGCCATGCACTTTTCTCCAAGAGAAATGGGTGTGCGGAGAGTGTGCACACTGAGGACATAGACAACCCCCACAGATACCACAGTTTCCTGACTAGCTTCACTATGATTGCTGGAAAAAAAAAAACCAACCCCATAATGCTACACTGGTACCTCTAAGCCTGCTAAGAGAAACCAAGGCAGTGACCTGAGAGATTAAACATCTCCTTCATGTGATGCCAAATTGCACTCTGGGGTCGCTGCTTGTTGTCAGCCTATGTATAAACTACACCTAGCAGTGACCTTCATCAGGCCCAGGTCAGAAAATGCATCTGTGCTCTTTTCCTTTTTATTCCACCTGGAACTCACTAGAACTGTCTTTTCAAAAGGTAAATTTCTGGAACAGTTCTTGAATAGCTTGTGGTTTGCTGCTGTGGGTAGTGCAGCAAGTTGTTCATCCTTAAATCTCTGTGCCAAACTGCTTAATGCTGCTGATGCTGATAGTCTCACCATGATTCCTTCACAGATCAATGTCCTGCAGGCCAAGAAGAAGTTTGAAATACTGGATGCGGTAAGGGCTCTCTGTGTTTTGCGTGGCTGCTCTCAGTGACTCAATGAAAGGCAGCCCTCTCCATTTCAGGTTGCAGACCTCCTGGTCTGCCCTGGAGATAGTGTCTGGGACTGCTCTGGGGGCTGCAGGTAGACTGACAAGAGGGGAGAAGGAAGGACCAGCAAGATACCCCACAGGTCAGAATTAGAGGGGACTTTCAGGGATGACAGATGCTGCTTTTACTGCTTTGTGCTTACAACATGGGTTACCTGACAGTTGTGGAAGTATAAGAGGAGGAAAGGAAAAGAGGGAGAGGCATCTCATGGATAGATTGCTTTGGGAAGGGAAAGGATTAGACCTTGAAGAGACTTGTTTGTGGGTAATAAGGGATAGGGACTTTTCACACTTGCTTTGTCCCAGAACCTGTTCTGACTTTGCTGTTCTTTCCCTCCCCAGATGCTGTCCTTCATGCATGCCCAGTACACCTTTTTCCAGCAGGGCTACAGCCTTCTCCATGAACTGGATCCCTACATGAAGAAATTAGCCACAGAGGTAAGGAGGCAGGGAATATGGTTGACTCAATGTGCCTGTTGGTACCCCTTTACCCTGAAAGGACATCCTCTTCCTTCTTCAGCTACCAAACTTGGGAGTGAGGGAGTGGTTAGGGCATCGTGCTTGGTGGGTGTTGGATTAGCTATGCTGTACTGCTTTCAGTGCACACCCAAACACAGCCCTTTTCTCCTCTTTGGGGATTTATGATGTTAGGCAGGGCTGGTGTAATCCCAGAGCAGGGAAGCAGAGCTGGACAGTAGCTTATAAACGTCCTTCCTGGCTTTTCTACCTGGTGTTCTCCTCCCTGCCTTTAGCTGGACCAGCTGGTGATTGATTCTGCGGTGGAGAAGAGGGAGATGGAGCACAAACATGCGCTGATACAGCAGAGGGTGAGTCCTGGCGCTGCAGCTCAGTGCAAGCAGCACTTCTCTGTTAGTGTGACTGTCTGGATCCCACAGTGATGAGGGACCTTGCTGGGTTAGTCCTTCACGGCCTGGAGCAGTAGCAGGACAAGTTGAGATGAGAGTAATAACCTCCTGGATGCTGGAGGTCTGGCCAGGAGGTAGGGCTGATGAAATGCAGGGCATTCAGCCACTGACACATGTGATACACAAGGGAGAGGGACACGGGGAGGACCTCATAGGTCAGGGCACCTGGGTTTTTCTCCCAGCTCTGCCACAGACCTGCTCTGCCTCTGAGCAAGCCTTCCTTCTGTGCTTTCTCTCTCTCTCTTTGCTGCTGAGGATGTGGGAAGACTTAAAGGTTTGTGTTCTATAAATGGCTGAGACAGAGGAGGGGATGTAGTTGTTTGTATGGTCGCCTGTGAAAGCAACTTGAGTGCCTTGCAGAACTGCTTTTGGAGAGAGGCTAGAGCACTTTTCTCCCACCCTTTATTTTCTCTGCTTTTCCTCTTTTCTCCCCCAGTCTCGCATCCTCAAACAAGCTAACCTTTGCTTGGCAAGCCCTGTGATCTCCAGCTACTGCAGTATTCACATGTCCCTTCTGACATTCCTTTGGTACCCATGGACAGGACTTGCTGCAGGGCCTTTTCTTTGTTCCTCAGGGGCTCACACTGTCCTGAAGTGATGTTGATGGGTTGTGGCAGGGAGAGAACAGGACTCTGTGCTTCCATTGAGAGAGGAGTGTGCTGCAGTGAACTTCCTTCATGCAATTCTGCTCCAAACTGCAGTGCAGATGATTCTTGCTTAGCTCCTGTGATGTGACCTGGCTACAGCCTTGAGCAGCTTAACTTTGGGAAGGTCCATGGGAGCTATGGTATCCCACTCTCACCTGGGATATGGGAGTAACCACCCTGAACTGACAAGATAATAGGATTTATTCCCAAACAATTCTGAGCCTTCACAGTAGAGAGGCGTTTTTGGTTAATGTGGGCTCTGATTTTCCAGACCATTCATCTGGGAATGATTCCAAACCTGAGGCT
Organism: Gallinago jamesoni; assembly: GCA_025769975.1. Classification (NCBI taxonomy): domain Eukaryota; kingdom Metazoa; phylum Chordata; class Aves; order Charadriiformes; family Scolopacidae; genus Gallinago; species Gallinago jamesoni. Next base: position 6,246,926 of record JAOQGH010000008.1, on the reverse strand, counting down.
TGCAGAAACATCAACTAATTTTTTTTTTTTCTTTTCCTTCTCTTCATGGATTGCTGACCTGTCCCTTGCAGACTCTCCTGCAGGTGAGTACCCACATGTATTTCCTCTTTCTGGCATCTTCATTGCTCAGAATTAGCACTTTGCTCTGGATCTTTACGAAGTCCTGCCTTTGAAACCAAAACAGAGCAACCTTGCCGTCGCGTTACTGCTGTCACTGAATACTGGAGATGTAATTTCAAAGCCTGGTTTCAAGTGAGTTTGATTTCATCCTCATCAAAGCTGTTTTCTGTTCTGTGCTGAAATAATATTTCTGTTCCCTCTACTCTTTACGCTGGTCTTGGCATTCAGTGTTGTCGTGGCAGCAGTACTGGGCTGGCTTTCAAGATAGGTTTGATGCCTTGGAGCCTTTGAGGGCCATGGGTCCGGTGGGAGGTGGATGGCTCATAACAGAGGGCATTGGTGGACTTTCAACACACACTCGCCCTCTGTGGGCAGAGATAAGAGGGGATTTCAGAGAGCCCTGGGAAATAACTGTTCATCAACCAAGCCCTGAGCAGGGCTCACTAAGGAGCCAGTATCTGGCAGGCACTTGTGTGGATCGATACTTCTCAACAGGAGGAACCTAAGAGGCTGTTGCTTCCTTCCTAATGCTCTCTCTCAAAAATGTCATAACCCATGAAATGGAAATGTAACCAGATTTGAAAGCTAATGACAGGCATTGCCTGTGAATCGGGCTGCGCATATGCTCCCTTTGGTTAAGTGTTCTGCGGGAGGGGTAAATCCATTTGTGAACTCTCCGTTCCCCTGGGACCCTGCTGGAGCGATGACTTCATTCAAGGGAGCATGGAAAATCTCTCGAGCGCAGTACATTTCAGCTAAATCTCTTTACGTGGCTTCGCTGACTGGACTAACAGGGAATCAAGCAGAGGTCAGGTACCGAGAGGGAGAACGAGCAATTACTCTTCATGAGAACGCATACGCATAGAGCTGTGGCTCTCTTTCTCTGTGCATAAGCTTATATGAGAGCTCAGCATCCCTACTGCAAGTCAGGATTGAAAGCTTTCTGCCTGGAAACGTTATGAGACTGTTTTTCAGCTGCTCTGAGTCAGAATTGCTCCTCCCTTTGTGATGAAGCATGGCACTCTGCATCTGGTGAGCATCTCCCCATCTCCAAAGGGAGCACAGCCCGTATTTGAATATACATCTTCATGCTGAGCCCGGAATACCCTCTGGGCTCTTGACAAATTTGGAGATTTAGTTGTGCTTAATTAGAGAGGAGTGGCAGAAATATCCTTCTTTTTTTCCTCAACACGGTGTCTTCCCAAACAGCCTGCTAAGGCATGAAGGAAAGGGAGGGAATCCAGTTTAGATAATGTGTTTTGAAGTGTTTTTGGGGTGGGCTGGGGTGGGGGAGCTGTGCAGATTCTGAGACAGGGAATGGAATTGTCTTTGGGCAGCTCTATGAGGTGTGGAGGGCAGCCTTCAGGAGGCTTCTTTCAGTTCACGAGGAAGTGGTCTGTGGCATTTTATTTCATTATTGTTTTAATTAAAATAAATTTGGCAGGAGAGAGAAGCTCAGCACAAATCTCGACTATTTTCTTTGATGCTGGATTTCAGGTGCCTTTTTCCTATGCCACCCTTTCCCCATCGTCCTTCATGGAATACCTGCTACCTTTGGGGCAGATTCCAAAGGCAGTTATCATTTCAGGCCCTCATTTTAACTGCCTTAAACCATGCATCTGATGAATTTGTATGTTTTTATGTGGGCTCAGTTACTCCAGATGGATGCACCAAGACACACTGGTTGCACCATTCTGCAGAAGACTCCAGGGAGATGTTATGGCACCTTCCAGTCCCTAAAGGGGCTCCAGGAAAGCTGGGGAGGGACTCTTGATGAGGGAGGGGAGCCACAGGACAAGGGGGAAGGGTTTGAATTGGAAGAGGGGAGATTTAGATTAGATATTTGAAAGAAATTCTTTGCTGTGAGGGTGGTGCCCAGGTGCCCAGAGAAGCTGTGGCTGCCCCATCCCTGGAGGGGTTCAAGGGCAGGTTGGAGGGGGCTTGGAGCAACCTGGTC
>JAOQGH010000008.1:6225088-6244603 GCA_025769975.1 Gallinago jamesoni | reverse complement strand
CCCCATCCCTGGAGGGGTTCAAGGGCAGGTTGGAGGGGGCTTTGAGCAACCTGGTGTGGTGGGAGGTGTCCCTGCCCCCAGGGCAGGAGGGGATGGAACTTGATGACCTTTAAGGTCCCTTCCAACTCTAACCATTCTATGAGTCTATGAAAAATTTTTGAGAATTTAGCACTGCAACACCCAGGCCTAGGAATTTTTTCCAATGGGAAATGAGTAGAGAAACAGTAACATTTAAACCAGTCTTCCCTCACAGATCCAGACCTTCCTGAATCCTTCCACTGCAGCAAAACCAACAGGCCAGTCTCTGAAAGTGTGAGAATCCAGGGCTCTATATAAGCTCCTTTGCGGCTTTGTATCTATTCCCTGGTCTGGAATTGTGGGGGGAGCAGTTGTGCTCCTGTTGCCTCTTTGTAGGGGGAGGGAGGATGGAGTGCCAAGGCAGAGCTCTCTGCCTCATTTAGTCCAGCTGGTAGATAACAAACTGGGGGCCATATGGCACCTCAACCCCTGGATTTCTGTGGCTGTGGTGGAGCAGGAGTGGAATTAACTGGCCAAAGGGTGGCTGTGCTCCAGGATGCCAGGGGGGAGACAGCCCCTGCTGAAGGGCAGATGAGCCTGGCCCTGTGAAGGTCAGGGAGGCATTCGGTGAGCATCTTCCTGTCGACTTGGCTCTGCCTTGCCTGGCTTCTCCTGCTCCTTTCTGTGCCTCCATGACAGCTGTATGATAATTAGCCCTTGCTCTAAGCTGATTGACTGTGAATAGGAGGCGCGAGGAGGGGGTAAGCAAGTGGTCCCCTGGGGCCAGCAGCTTTCCTTTGCCTAGTGCCCCTTGCCTCGACAGGAGCCAAGGGCAGAGCTTAGAGCTTCCCAAAAAGGAGTAGGAGGGGTAAAGGAGAAAGGGCTGAAAAAGAAATCCCTCCTTCCCTGCCAGCCCACGGTGCTTAGCAGAGATGCTACTCTAGAGAGCCAGCAGAGAGAGAGAGAGAGGACACACAGAGCTGCTCCCTGCTCTCCAGGCAAGAGCAGCAAAACCTCCCTTGCAGCTGGCATCATGAAGATTTTCGGCAGGCTTGAATACCTCCTGGTAAGGAGACCCCTGCAGGGTTGGCTTGACTTGGGGAGAAAGTTTAGAGGGCCTTTTTCCATGGGGGAGAGAGGATTGTGCCTGTAGGACCTCGTTTGCTGATGTGACCTGAAAGTGAGTGGAGCTTTATTACTGCAGGGAGAGCAAATGTGTTCGGTTCTGGGATGGAAAAGCTCTGGGGCAGGGCATGGAGCTCTGTGCATCATCTGCTGGCAAGCTGCGGAGTGGGGAGATCATTTGGTGTTGGGAAATCCAAGAAACAAAAGGGGCTGTAAATGGGATTTGGCCAGAATGAATGAAAGCTGCGCAGAACGGGAATGTAGGTGGGGGAGAGCCCTCCTCCAAATTCCATCTGCCTCTGAGGGTCTTGGATTGTACACAACAGATACACAGAGGGAAAAATACCTAGATAGAGAAAAGCTTGAAATATATTCAGGCACTAGAAGAGAATAGAATGTGCAGGCACCAGTGTTTGTGTGGAAGGGGGTGTGTGCATCTTCAGGGAATGTGAATATTCCTCGGACTCCTGGTCTCTTTAGAATTGAACAGCCAAACTAGCCACATACTGTTTTTAACTCCCCTCCAGGAGAAGTTCTTTTCAATGCATGGATGTATACATAATGCTGTTAGAGAGTACATAATATTATGGTTAAATACTGAACATCATTGATTACTTAAGAGGGTAGTTTTGGATAAAAGCCTTTGTCTTCTGTGAGGGAAAGCACGTATCGCATGTGGTGTCGCTTGTTCTAAACGGTATTGATTGAGAATAATAACACAGAGGTTTGGTAGTAAGACATGCTTCTCTGAATATCTAAAAACAACTGGGCTGAAATTATTCACTGGTCACGATTGCCTGGTTTTGATAGCGTTTCCTATCAGTAGAAATCCAAACACTGTACAGAAAAGGACAGTGTTATTATTTCCACATTGAATTGATACCCTGAGGGAGTAATGCTGTGGCTTTTCAGGGAGGGCCATTGATTGAATTTTAGATAATTTTCAGGAAGTATTGGTGTTTTAGAGAGAGGTTCTGTTTGTTCCCAGCCAGGTGTTGTGCCCCCTGGGGTAGGAATGAACCTATAAACAAGACCTTCCTCCTTCAGTGGTTCCTTACTTAGAAGTCTCCCCACCCCCCCAAGGATTTCAGGCTGATGAGGGGCATCTTCACCCTTCATATTAAGTCTGTTCACTGAAGCTGGAGGTTTGTTTAATTTCTTCAGCCATTTTCTCTGCATGAAATGCTGCCTTCACATGAGCAATTGGAAGAGCTTGTCTGGCCTCTGCAATTCAAGCAGTCCCTGTATGTGCTGTGTGGAAATGGACAAGTTTAACTGAGTGGGCCACAAGGCTACCTTTAAATAGGGTTTATTCTTTCTTTGCCCTTTTTTGATTCTTTCACAGGTCTGTCTGTGCCTGTGCTGGGGTTTTGCTTTCCATTTGCTGATTTGAAAGTGTCCACATTAATGTCCTTTTTCACCTCCCAATGGACGTGTCCCTTGGAATGTGTTACTTCATTGTTGCAGTCAGTGTGCTCCCATGGAAACCATTGGGATGTCATTTCCAAAAGAATTATCAATTCCCAGGCAGCCTCGTGTGTAAACTCAGAGTGACGGGACCGAGAAGGAGAGGGAACAGTGAGACAAGATTGGTGTGATTTACTGGAAGTCGGTGAAGGAGAGGGCAGCAGATGATGGCAGAGACCTGATGTCTTATTTTGGAAGATGTTCTGTTTATTGTACCCATGTGTGATCCAACGTGTCCCTGCTGTTGCTGATCACGATCGTGTGTGCGGTTGTAGCCAAAGCCGTTCAGATCCCAATCTTAGGAGGCCTTTTCTGTCTCAAGCATTTTTTCACGTTACAGAGACAACGAGGTGCTAAATGCAGACCTAATAAATCAGTCCCAACTCATTTAGAGCAGACTCGCCTACTCTGTGTACGTTGCAATCATGGGAAGAATTCAGTAAAAGGTAGTTTATTAAAATCTTGCATTAAAATCTCATATATAGCAGGAAATAGAAAAAGAGGGAACAAGGGAAAGCATATGTGTGCGTGTCCTGCTTTGGCAAGGGGAATATTTGAATCAAGGAAGTAACTTTGGATGTTGTAGAACGGGTGACACGTTCCTTCTCTGCCAGCACCTCCCTGACAACGTGGCTTGGCTCACAGGGCTGGAAGGTTTTTATTTCTTAGTTATTATCTTGAGTCAGACTGTCCACTGCTGCGCTGCGTCCCTTGAAGGAGTCGCAGTTACTGATGGCACAGCTGATGATGTGCTTGGCAGGAGCAGTGTCCATCAGCCAGAACCCTTCCACTTCCCAGAACTAACAGAATCAAAATCTTTGTGTGTCAATGAATAGAACAGACACAGGGACACATTAAGGGCAGGTCAGGGGATTCATTGTCACACACATCTGTGTGTAATCCAGTGGTGGCCACACACTACCAAGATATTTCAACACCATTGGCAAGAAGATCTCCTCAGACCATATCTAAGCTAGCTTTCACTTGGAATCAGGATTCAAAAGATGTTCTCAGAACACTTTTTCCAGAAACTTGTCCTCTTTTCAATGGCAGTGGTAAGAAAGGTCCCTGTCTGGGTACAACAAGAAGATGTGCCTAGGAATCCATTGTTTAAGCCCATAGTTTAAGCTCCCTCTGAGCTGCTAGTTTCACAATTGCACTTGCCATGATTTTGCCTTCCAGCTACTGGAGCCATTTCTGCACGTCTCCCTTTTGGGAGAGGAAAAGGAAAAAGGATACTGATGAAGGGGATAATATCTGAATTTTTAAAACCCTCCCCATTCCCGTACTTCGTTTGTCTTTCAATAACTTTGTACCAAAGACTTCAGGCACTTCCAAGCAGAGTGCAATGGAATGGAACAAAGTCCCACTGAGGTTCAGGCTGCTGCATGCCCCCAGGGATCAGAGCCAGACTGGTCCTTATCCTTTGGATCTCCCTTGATTTGTACCTGCTTTACAAATCCAGCTGACAGCTCTGGCTGACGTATTCTGCCGGGCAGCTGAGGGCAGTACTTCTGTCAATAGCAGTCACTCAGGAATTTTACCTGCAGAAATATGAGCAGAATTTGGCCTGGAGAAGTTTCCTAAGCAATGAGAGAACAAGGGAGGGGGAAATGTCTTCAGAGTAATGCAAACACCAGCCATTCTTCCCAGCAATGTCTTTGGATGTTTGGACATCATCCAGATGGTTTTGTGTATAATTTTCTCTTTCTAAAACTGGGCTTGGCACAGGTTAGAATCCCTTCAAAGGCAAGGATCAACTCCATGTGCCTTCAGCTGCTCCGCTTTAGCCATTCGATTTGGAGAGAGGTGTAACACAACGCAGAGTGAATGAGGTTAAATTCACACCTGGCTTGACTCCCCTGATTTTCAGTGGATTTACTGTAGTGACGCATGTGGCCCATCTGTTCCTCCTGCACTCATCAGCCCTACATCCTTCTTACCATCACGCTGCTTGGTTATACAAGGGCAGCTGAAGAAGTCAGGTGATTATAATTAGACCCTCCCCCTTATTTTTACCTCTTTCACGAAGTGAGGCAAGGCTTAATGGTCATATTAAAGATGTGCTTGGAAGGGTTTTGTCCTCTGCTTGCTGTGTGCTTTTCAACAAAGCCCATATTTTTGGCTGTTTGCATTATTTATTATAAAACAGTTCACATTCTCATCAAATTCATGGAGTTGTCACTTTGGAGCAGCTGAACAAGAATCCCATGTTCAAATATCTATGAGTTAGAGGAGAATTCCCTCAAGCCTTTGTTTGCCGTATGTGCATGAAAGACATCTGCAGAAGAGGACCCCCCCATGGGATTCACCCTCTTAGGGCAAAATTTGGGGCTGAGCAGACCTCTCTTAATTGGGTGCCTTGCAGCAGTTTCTAGCATCTAATTGGGCATCACGCTGTCTTTCCAAGGAATGACTCAGTCCTGTCCCATTAAATCTCCTCCTTCTGTATCAGTATTATTCTTATTATGACACCTCCCAGGCAAGCTCGCATCTCCGAACATGAAAATAACTCATCTTAATGAGAGTGAAGTGCGCGTTGCCTGGCAACGCGGCATCACAAGGGTCTTCAGATGCTGAGCTGGGAAAGGCACTTAACTTAATGGGGGCTGTTTTCACTGCACTGTTGTGTCTTTGAACCAAGTAGTAGAGGGGGAAATATTTGTGCTGGAGAGAGAGGGAGGTGTGGGTAGAATTCATCATTAGGGTAGAATGGGCGGGCAGAGAGACAATGTGCCTTAGTTCCCCAGGTTAGAGGGGAGGCTCATTTTGGCTTCGTGACCTAGTTTCTCTTGGGAAAGGGGCAGAGCATTGCCCAGGCAGAAGGATCCCGTGGTCTGTGAGAGCAGCTGCTGTTCCCTCTGCGCTGTGTCTTGCTTGCCAGCTGTCAGAATCCATGAGATCTATCTGGTGAATCAACGCCAAGCCCGACAAATCGACTCTGACTGGTGGCATAGTGGAGAGAATTGAGCGAGCACAGATTGGAGATGGCATATGATGATGGCTAATGAAAATAGAATTGATAAGTCTTCCCCTGTACAAATCATCATGCCCCTGTTCCTTGTGTGAAAAGGCTGGGGTTTGTTCAGTTCCTGGCCCTTTGCAGAACGGAGAGGTGGCAGCAAGCAGCATTGCTAGCTTACTTGGCCAGTGAAAAGCACCTCTATGGTTTTATTTCCTACTGTAGATTGCCCCAAATAATGGGAATTTTTAACCCTCACATTAAGCTACCTGCCTTTCTCCTTCTTGGGTACCAGAGGAGAGAAGCACAGCATGTGTGGATCTTTTCTCCTAACAATAGGGACAGATGATCTTACTGGAATGAGGATAATTCATGACTGCTGTCTGTGGCTGCAGCCCACTGAGGCACAGGGATATGCTGTGACAGACAGCTCTGCCTGACCCTGAGGATCATGGCATAGGTGTTTTTCTCTTCTTGATGCTTTGATGAGGCTCCATCTTGGTCCTGGGAGCACAGTCATGAGAGTTTCAGTCTCTTTTTGTTTGCAGGACTTCTCCTACGATGACTCGAAGGTGGAGTTTAATGTTGATGCCCCGAATGGAGTGGTGATGGAAGGCTACCTCTTCAAGAGAGCTAGCAATGCTTTCAAAACATGGAATCGGTGAGTAGTAGCTCATATTCCGTTTTGTATTTGGGCTCAGGCTCTGAACACAGCTAATATTGCCTGCACAGGAATACACTTTACTTTTAGTGAGATCGTAGCAACTGTTACCATCACTGGAAGGATTCTGAGCTAAGTAGTTAAAGGCTAAATAGTTAAATTGAGGTTGGCTTGATAGTTTCAGCATACAGAGATTTTTCTTTTGGGAGCATTTTGCATACCGGTTGAGGGAGGCTACTCTCTACTCAGCACTGGTGAGGCCACATCTGGAGCACTGTGCCCAGTTCTGGTCTTCCCAGCACAAGAAAGATATGGACTTAGTGGAGGGGGTCCAGTGAAGGACCATGAAGATGATTAAGGGGCTGGAACATCTCTCTTATTAGGAAAAGGAGAGAGAGCTGGAACGGCTCAGCCTGGAGAAGAGAAGGCTCAGAGGGGAATCTTATCAATGTGTACAAATACCTGATGGGAGGGAATGAAGAAGAGGGAGCCAGACTTCTCAGCAGTGCCTCGTGACAGGATGAGAGGCAATGGGCACATATTAAGAACATGAAATGTCATCTGAACACGAGAAGACTGCTTTTTTACTGTGAGGCTGGTCAGGCAGTGGAGCAGGTTGCCCAGACAGGTTGTGAAGTCTCCAGCTGTGGAGATGTTCAAAACCCACCTGGGCACAGTCCTGGGCAACCTGCTGTAGCTGGCCCTGCTTAAGCAGGAGGGTTGGACTGGATGATCTGAAGAGGTGAAGAAGTCCCTTTCAACCAAAGTGATTCCATGATTCTGCTCAGAACCTGGTGGCTGCAAGTAAGATCAGAACCTGAAGACGTGCTAGCATAACTCTGCATCAGAGTAAGTCCTCACAAGGGACAAATGTAGCCTTATCAAGACACTAGCCTGGCTCTGTGCTGCCAAGTCAGCTCAAAGCAAAAGAGGAGTAAGCATCTGCTTGCTTGCAATGGTGTTTTAAGACCACATAAATTTCCTACCAGCAGGTTATAACTCGTGCTGAGCTTGCAAAGCCTCTTGCTTTGCAGGTCTCTGATAGAGACATGTACATTAATCAGTAAAAGAGGTAGGTGCTGTGTAGTTTAAGTAAGTGATTATTGTTTTCCTGTTGAAAACCAAGTATGCTGCTTTCTGTGAAACTGTATATTCCCCTTAGGCTGTATCATCGAATGAGGCACCTCCTGTTTTGCTGCATCTTGGTAAATGCTAGGGAAAAAAAAGAGGGCCTTCCACAATGGAAAAATGACCACGTTCCATGCAGGGAAGACAGGGAACAATGAAGCTTGAGTCTTGCCCTAAGACAGCTAGGAAATTCCTAACGATTAAGAGAAATACCTAACACAGCAGGAGATGCCATAAGTATCAAACCTGTCTCATGTAGGACAGGGAGATATGTGAAAGTGAAAATATCTGCTGTGCTGCCAGGAGCTGGGAAATGGCTTTCTGTGCGCTGACCCTGCTCTTAATAATTTATAAGTATTTAATGTGATAGGTCACTGGGAATGCCAGGCTGATAGACCTCCTGCACTAGTCGGGAGGCTTCACAGCTGCCAGAGACCTTGGAGAAAGCGGAAGCAAAGGTTTCATGTTCCAGCCTCGCTCAATATTTGAGTGTTTTGTTTCCCTTGAGATAGTCAATGGGTTTCATACGGGGTTGTGCAAAAGGATTCAAATCCTTCCAGTGAGTTTCTAATGCATGAGATCAATACCTTTTTGACCTACATTTCCTCCTCTCACATAGCAGGGAAATGATACGAAAAGGGAAAAGAAGATAAGAGATCTTCTTTTACTTGGCTGTGGGGTGCAGTCGAAGTATACATCACAGCAAGGCTGAAATATGCTGTTGTTAGACTTTAAGATAAATAAATGCTAAATGGTTCAGTGCACAGTTTGTGGTATGCACAAAAACTGCCAGGATTTGCGTGGAGAAAAAGACTTGAAATTATTAGAGATCTCTGAATTGGTTAGATAACTGATTCCTTATCTCTGAAGCTTCCCCCAGTGCTAATGAGATTCCGGGCTAATTTAGTATAATTCAGTTACCCCTCAGGCTCTGTGGTCCCATGACAGTTGAGTACTAAATTTGCATTTGGAGGAATCAGAAACCACAACACAGCTCATCCTGGTGTTTGATTTCTGTGCTGGGGCACTGGGAAGGTGTCTTAGCTGAATTTTTATCACCCTTTCAGGCTTTCCTGCTCACTGTTTCCGAAGGAAAGTATCGCCTCGGTCCGTAGTCTGTTGCACAGCTGCTGTCCCTGACACCCACGTGTCTTTGCAGAGCAGAAGGTTGTTCCAAAATGTGTGAGGCTAATGTCAAACCTACGCTTGATTCCTGTGGTAGAGATGAATGGTTCCAGGCGACTTCCTTCGCCCCTTAAAGGGTTGCTTTACACTTATCCTGGAGGAAACCCTCTAGGATTTTCTGGTTTTCCTGGTGTCTGAAGTAATATTAGTGTCAATGGCTCCAAGTTTTTCCCTCTCCCCTGGATCCCAGCTATCCTCCCCGTATCCTCCTCCATCCCAGTCACACACAGTCTGTGTCCTCCCCACAGCCATCTCTGTCTCCTCAATCCCACCCACTCTTGGCCACCCCTGCCTGTGTTTCAGCTATTCCCAGCTCCTGGAGCCTACTCCTCACCTTCTCACTGTCACTCTGCTGCTCGCTCTCAGTGCCTCCCCCTCATGCGAGCGGGAGGGAACAGCAAAACCCACAGTGCAGATGTCACATCAAGAGCAGAAACGCACGCTCTTGGGGGGCGAGGAGGAAGGCACAGCTGTAAGGAGATGGAGCAGAGACCAGAACCTGAGAGACAAACTTTCTGCTTGGCTTCCTCTCACAGCAGAGCTCCTTGAGCTCCTGTCACAGCAGCTCAGAGTGACACAGAACCACATCAGCTCATCAAATGGGCTCCCGCATAGATGGTGTGGCCTCCACTTAGCTGTATTTTCCCATTTGTCCACAGACAAATCAAGTGCTTTTGTTGTCTTTTATCTCCATGTAATATTTCAGCAATGACAAAAGAAAGAGAATCCTGTCTCATCTCATCTTCCCAGGGAACCTAGTTCTTTGGCAAACAGAGTATGTAATATATGCTCTAAATAACATCTTGCTGCAAGCCTCTTTGATTCTTCATGCTCAGGTATTCCAGTACCTTCTTCCTGAAGCTTGGTGATGGTCATGGCTTCATAGTCCTCCACAAAGATGATCAGGTTGCTAAATCTTAGGCTGTATCTTGGAATGAAGAAGTGACTTGGAGGTTTGGATTTAGCACTGCAAATTAAGACATTAGGGAATTACCTCTGTTACCAGCATCACATGGACCTTCCATCACTTGTATTTTAATGGAAAGCTGCTAGATGGTGATTTGTGGTCTCCTAAGAAGGTAGACTCCCTTCACACACATGTGTCCATACTCTAGCCATAGGCAACAGGAGCTTTGGTGTTATTTGGCCTCTAGCCCTGCTGTTCACTTGTTCTGATGTCTGTCTGTCTTCTTTCAGGAGATGGTTCTCCATACAGAACAGTCAGCTGGTGTACCAGAAAAAGCTAAAGGTCAGTAAGACTACCCTGTTTGACACCAGCAGATGAGCCAACTTGTCTCTCTCCTGCTTTTCTGGGGACTTCTGCGCCGTGGTGGGGGAGTGGGGTGGAAGGAGTGGGATGGGGAATCAAAGGGATAACAAACCCATTCAGGCATTACTGTGCTCCAGAGTTAGACCAAACTGAGAACTAAGTGGCAGCAGATGGTATTTGTGGGGATCTAGATTATTCCCATTCAGCAGAGGAAACTGGTGAAGTCCTCAGTGAGCCTGACACTTCATGTGCTTGTTGTTCCATGCTTTGATTCTGCCTTACTGCCTTGGAGTTATCAGTGCTGGGCTGGCTGTGCTCTTTCTGGACTCAGCACAAACTAATGAGCAGGGTTTGGGAAGGAGTTTTCTGAGAGGACTAATTACGACCCAGATTCAGGGAGCCAACAAATCCACCTGTTCTCACCCTTTCAGGATGTCCTCACGGTAGTGGTGGAAGACTTGCGGCTCTGTACCGTCAAGCCATGTGAAGACATAGAGAGGAGGTTTTGCTTTGAGGTCGTCTCACCTACCAAGTAAGTTTGGTACCTTCCCCGGACCATCCTCATGGTGGCTGGACTTCGCGTGGAACTAGGAGAGATCAGATTTGAGCAGATGCTGCCCTGGGCTATTAAATGTTGATTGGGAGATGCCATTGCCTGTACTCCAGGATCCCGATGAAATTCCTCAGACATCAGCATAAACCAAATCTAGGCCACACTTACCTGATATACATAGTGACGGTGACACTGACAATGGTCAGCTTCTCAAAACAGGTCACAGACCTGCCTGGAGTTTTTGAAGAGGGAACACCTTTGGCAGTGCACGCTTCTAGGGTTAATTTTTGCCCCTTTGCCTGTCAAATCAAGGCTGTGCTGAGGATGAAGTTAGAACAATTTTAACCAAAATGTCCACCCTGTCCTTCTGCTCTTTCCAACTCATTTCCTTCCTTCCCAGGAGCTGCATGTTGCAGGCTGACTCGGAGAAGCTGCGGCAGGCCTGGATTCAGGCTGTTCAAGCCAGCATTGCTTCTGCGTACCGGGAGAGTCCTGACAGCTACTACATTGAGGTGAGCGAGGGGGTCATGAAAGATCCATAATTGTGTCTCAGAGCCCTGACTGTGGGCCTTTGGTCTGTGGCAGGTCCACTGTGCGTGGGTGAACCATTTGGAAAAGCTTTTCTGCCCTCAAGGAGCTGATGTCAGTGCTAACTCAAAGACAAGATTTGCTCGCCACCCAAAGCTCCACTTATAAAGCTGGGCTGGGGGAAAGGCAAGGCTTCAAATCAGTGGCATCTTCACTTTCTTGCCATCATTGATGATCCCCTGGGAAGAGCTTGCTCCCTCCCCAGCTGGGACAAGTGCAAGCAAGGCACCGTGACAGCAAGGAGTTTACCAGAGGATGGCAGACTCCAGAGCAGGGATGGGTGGCAGAGCCATCTACTGGCAATTATAGATATTAATTAGGCTTTACCTGGTCCCTTCTTGGACCAGCCCTAATTTATTCTTCTTCAAGTAATGCTCCTATTAATGCCTCTGCTATGCAAAGCTCTGGTTCATTCCACAGTGCTTTGCAGAATCCTAGAACCCTTTTTTTTTTTTTCTTTTTCCCCTGCAGAGGCTGGACCGAACCGCTTCCCCATCAACCAGCAGCATCGATTCTGCTACCGACTCCCGGGAGCGCAGCGTGAAAGGAGAGAGCATCCTGCAGAGAGTGCAGAGCATTCCTGGGAATGACCAGTGCTGTGACTGTGGCCAGCCAGACCCTCGCTGGGCCAGTATCAACCTGGGCATCCTGCTGTGCATCGAGTGCTCCGGTATCCACAGGTACTGTGTGTGTGTGTGCTGTGTGCTGCCAGCCAGGGATGGATTGCAAGCTCCTGAAAAAAACAGTGGAGCCTGAATTATGACTGACTATAATGTTTGTACAGAAAGATTCCAAAATAATTGCTTGCTGTTGTACCTGTGTGAGCAGGTACATCTGTGTACACATAAAACATGCCGTAGCTACATCTGTACAGATAAATACACAAAAACTGGATTGATCTTGTTCATCTTTTAATGTGTGAGAAGTTCTGTTTTGAGGCATGTAACCATCTCAGTTTTCTTCCTTTTGGATAATTAGGAGCCTGGGCGTTCACTGCTCCAAGGTCCGATCTCTCACACTGGATTCCTGGGAGCCAGAGTTACTGAAAGTGAGTGTTGGCTTTTGATGACACGAGAGAGCGAAATGGTGGGGCATGGAGGGAGCGTCACTTGGTGGCAAGCTGGATGAGAGGGAAGGTAGCTCCTCACCTGAGGATTTCATTCACTCCCTGTTGTATTGCAGCTGATGTGTGAGCTGGGGAACAGCACCATGAATCAGATTTATGAGGCGCAGTGTGAAGAGTTGGGACTTAAGAAACCAACAGCAGGGAGCTCCAGGTGAGTCTGAGCACGTGCTGGTCCTCTCAGTCCTGTGGAAAGCTCTTCATCCACGCAGCAAACCCAGTACCCAAAGCTCTCTGGGATGGCAGATAAAGAGTGTGACTGGCCTCCACGGATGGCCCAGGCTACCTCAGGTGCACCTCAATGCCCTCCCTCTGTAGTTAGCCTGAGCTTCACTCTCAGAAAGGTCAGTGGGGCATTACCAGCCAGCAACCTGGTGAAACACGCTTGGGAACCAGGGCTTGTTGGGTTTCAACTGCTCTGAGACCTTTCAAATGCGTGTAACTAAAGCACGTGGTGTTGCCTAGGGGTGGAACATCTCATTCCACTCTCAGCTACGCCCTGTACTACTCAGTTTTGCTTTGAAATGGGAGATATTTGTAGGTTTGAGAAATTCTCCTTTAATGTAGACCTCAAAGTTTTTTAGTACTCAAAGCCATGTTGACACAGTGACCCAGAGCAGCTCCATCTCCTTGTGGCTGTTTGCTTTAGGTGATTCAAGTGACCCCGTGCACAGCTTTATGCTGTTCTTTTCTTAGGCAGGACAAGGAAGCCTGGATCAAAGTGAAGTACGTGGAGAAGAAATTCCTGAAGAAGATGCCGAATGGGGAGGCCCTAACAGAGAACGAGCGAAAACCTCGACGTTGGTGTGTGAAGAAGTGTCAGAGAAACAACAGCACCACGAAAGCACCCACGGCTCGTAGGAAGTACCGCCACGAAGCAGGCAATGCGTCACCAGCCATGTTGTCCTCAGGTGGGCACCCCCCTCACCCCACTCCCCACCCAGAGCTGTGTGGCCTCCTCACCACCCTTTGTAGGTGTCTACACACCTGCTCCAATGACATGAGGCCCTGCCTTCCTCTAGGACCTGCACCCTGCCAGAGGTATAAGCAAAAAATGCTGTTGCACAAACCGTGTTGACACAGGTCCTTAGAGCCATTTCCTAACATTTTCCATCTGTTTAAGGAGGTTCTTGTGGCTAAAGGAGGAGATTGTTACACTAGGGTTCTCCAGCGACTTCTAAACCTGCTTTGTTCATTTTCTTTTGTATTCCAGCTGCCTGCTTTTGAATATGTTTCAAATCCTTTTATTTTTACCTGCCTGGTCTGTAAGAGAAGCCATGCTTACCAAGGCTTCTGGCTGCTCAGAGTGCTCTGGGATGGCTTGGTCAGCAGTGTCTCACCAACTAGAGTCAGCTTTTTGTTGTGTTTTGATGGTGTCTGTGGGTATGGCACTGGACATCTGGGGTGTGTTGGACATGCCCAGATAAATACAACCGTAAAACTCTAATTTGTGTGTTACTAACTATGTGTTTTGAAATCTCTCTGTGTAAAACAGCAGCTACGCTGGAGAGGAAGTTCCGCCGAGATTCCCTCTTCTGCCCTGATGAGCTGGACTCTCTCTTCTCCTACTTTGACACTGGTGCTGGCTCCGGCCCACGCAGTAAGTACAAAGAAAGTGTCCCTGCTCCTGGCAGCCTTTACCTCCCAGCTCTAGGGCATGTGCATTGCACCAGACCCAAGGCAAGGTATTGGCCTCAGTGGAGAGAGGGTAAATATTCCAGAAGAGCAATGGGGAGTTAATTGCACCAGCTCCAACCCATTGCTCTTTTATTACACTTACTATTTTAACATCCTATCCAGTCAGTACCTGATGTTTGCATTCTGGTGGATGGGATTTTTTTTCCCCAACATCTTTTACTCCCAGACTATGCATTCCATTGGCTTTTTTTTCTGGTTTTAGTTTTGGCTTTTTAATTTTTTTTAATTTTTTTTTTTTTTTTTAGCAAGTCTTACTGCGGACAATTTTTCTTTTTTTTTTTTTTGTGTTTGTGACGATGAACTCCCCCTCATATTCCGTCCACCTTCCTCTAGGTGCCAGCCACATCTCTATGCAGCATCCGCTAACAGGTGGCCCATGGAGTGGCAGTGGCATTGGTCCCGGTGGGAGCGGTACGCCGTTCCTCCTGGACGGAGGTAAGGTGACGCTCTGGCAGCCGGCAGCAAAAGAGACACCCAAATTTTACTTGTTCCAAACCAAGCTTCAGAGGCAGCTGTGTATTTTCTTTCAGCCGAATGATTGGAACCCGTCCCTTGTGGGAAGGACAGGCTGGTGGGCTTTCCAAAGGCAAAAAGCTTCCTAGGGTTTCCAGCCAGCAATTCACTGCACCTTAAAGGAACAACTGTCCCTCAGATGAGACAAAGGATTCAATCCTGCGCGGGTGGGACCTCGTGGCAAATAGGAAGTAAGAAGTGTTCACTTTGAATGCCCCACGCCTGGCACAGGATAGTCGTGTGGTCCCTTGTCATACTTAGTTGAGAAGTGGTCCTGAGTGATGTGCTCTGGGCAATCCTGCTTAGCAGGGGAGTTGGGCTAGATGATCTCTAGAGGTCCCTTCCAACTCTGTCAAATCCATGAATCCGGGATAATTTTCTCAAACTTACCGGCTCAGTTGCTTGTTATTGTATGAACTCCTGAGAAATATTTGTGGTCCTGAGTCAGCCCAGCAGAAAACCATGGACTTTCCTAAAAGTACATGTTATCTCTTGAAATTGGTGCAGAAGGGGCTTTAGTGCTTGTCTGAATCTGCCTTAAGGGCTTTTCCAGGTTCAGGGAATTCAGTGTTATTAGTCAACAGAAGCAATACTTGGCAGAGGCAGGATTTCAGATTTACTCACCAGCCTTATCTTGCTTCTGTAGAACAAAACAGGAATTTTATGACTGATTCAGTAGGAAGAGAACTGGGAATTTGACGTATTAATACTCTTGTGATAGGAGCCAGATCCTCCTTTCTTGCTTTGATGTCAACCTAGAGAAGTGCCACGTGGCCCCGTCGGAGTCGTGCTTTACTTGTCGTGGAGAGCAGCGTCTCCCCAGGCGGTGTGTTTGCCTTTTACAAAATCCAGCAATGAATTTTCTGACCGCAAATCCAAGAAAAGATTTTCATGATATGTGCCACTATAAAACCTTCCTGTTGTAGCTTCATTATCTCCTTTGGCCGTGGAACTTGTGGCTTTGGCTGAAGGATTACTTGTGAGCCATGATTTCAGGAGCACTGATTTAGGGACTGTTCTTTACCTGGGACCCAGCTGTAGCTGCTCTGAAGATTCCAACAGATGGGCTGTAAGGCTGAGGTGCCTTGTTCTGCTGTGGTTTTCAAGGCTCAGATCTTTTGCTCTTTGCAAAGATTACTCAGCTCATAATTAAGAAACATTTTGTCAGCTACAACCTGACTCTTTTTTCTAATCATAGTGATTTAAGGATAGGTTTTGGGGTAGACCATTAACATTAACCTCTTGTCTTCTGGGAGGACAGAGAACCCCAGCACCTGCAGTCATTGGGAAGTTAATAGCAGCAAGAAGCTGAATCCAGCCAGAGTTGCCAGGGGGACTGGGCATCCCTCAGGATGGAGGTGACATGCCATCCCTCTTCCTGCAGGGGCAATTCCTGCATGTGCTTCCTCCTTTCTCTCATTTTCTTGACTGCTTTTGGGTGAAGCCTAGAAATGGCTCAAAGTTGCTCTGCCACTGACACCTCGTGTGTCCTTGGACAAGTCGCTTCATCTCTTCATGACCCCGTTTCTTGTACGTAGTGAGCTGTAACGTTCACCAGCTGAGCAGGGAAGGAGGGAAGCACTGTGGGGAAAGGGAAGGGATGGCTGTGAAGGGGAATGAGCCACTGGACAACGCTTTAAGCGTTTGGCTTGAGATACTCACTGTTGATGTTATTTAGCCAGCCATGGTCAATAACCTACCACAAGAGCAATGCATTGACAAGTGCCCCAGTGACAACTGAAAAGCCCTGGGGAGAGCACGGATAGAATAGAAGCTGAGATTAGTGGTAAAAGCAGAGGGGTGTCTTTATTTGCTTACAACACTGCATAACCTGCCGCAAAGCTGTCTCTGCTGCTGCTCCGCTCCAGTCTCCGTCACGGTGTCCCTCATGGATTGCAGCAAGGGTTGTCCTCAACAGTCCAAAGTGCTGTGGCAATGTCGGAGCATCCCTGCATGAAGGGCAGCGCAGGGACACGGACACCATAAGGCTTTGCAATTTTTCCTTGGGCAGTTTTATTGAGCCGGGGCTAAAAGGGATGGCAGTCCCCCTCTCCCTTGCCAGCAGTGTCCGGTGCAATGTGTGTGTGACGTTCTGCGCAGCCCTTTTCCCCCCACCCCCACCCCCGTGGTCTCAGCTGTGCCTGGAACTGCAATGCCTGGGTATTAAAATGGGCTTGGTTTGTCTTCTGTTGGCCCTGCAGGTCTGAGCAGTGACAGCGGACTCGGAGGGAGCACGGATGGCAGCACCGATATCCTGGTGTTCGGCTCCGTGGTGGACAGCGTGACAGAGGAAGGTGGGTGTCACAGGCTGCTGATGGAAGCGTGGGGAGGTGGCTAGTGCTAAGGCAGGATGGATGGTCAGGAGCGTCTGGGGACAAGAACAACAGGAAACGTAAGAAATTAGAAATGGGGAGCTTTGGGATAATCTCTTTCTTTTTTTTTTTTTTTTTTTTTTTTTTTGCCTCTTAGAATGTGAGGTGTCAGAGGAGTCAAGCGGCGAAGCAGAGATTGAGCAGGAAGCATCAGATTTGGAGGATCTGAGGGAGCTGCACCCCGGCTTGTTGATCTACAAGGCAGCCCAAGCCCGAAACCTGCCCCTCATGGCAGAAGCGCTCGCGCACGGTGCCGAGATCAACTGGGTGAACGATGAAGATGAAAACAAAACGCCTCTGATTCAGGCTGTGGCGGGGGTACGTTGTGCTGGCGGCTGGGAATGTGAGGTCTTGACTTGAGTTCAGAGAGCCCCGACCATGGGCAGTTTATGTGCTCGTGCATCCTCTGAGTGCCACTGGCTGAACTTAGTTAGAAATTCCCCTTTCCCTTGGCAGGGTTCCTTGATAGCCTGTGAATTCCTGCTGCAGAACGGGGCGGA
The DNA here is from genome assembly GCA_025769975.1 of Gallinago jamesoni. NCBI lineage: Eukaryota > Metazoa > Chordata > Aves > Charadriiformes > Scolopacidae > Gallinago > Gallinago jamesoni. The sequence continues at coordinate 6,227,440 of JAOQGH010000008.1, read as the reverse complement.
TGTTAACCAAAGAGATAGCCGAGGCCGAGCTCCCTTGCATCACGCCACGTACCTAGGGCACACTGGGTAAGTTCTCTGCTCCATGCTGGGACGTTCCCCGTCACCCTTGGGACTGAAATTCAGCGTTAACGCCAAGACTCGTGGGGTGAGGTGGGCAAAGGGGCTGGGTTTTGGTGCATTGGTTATTTGCAAAACTTGCCTTTTTTATGTCATATCAACAACTCGATTATCTTAAGGATAATTGCCCCCATGGTGGTACACCCCTTCCTTTCTCCACGCCACCACAGCATTTCCTGGTTTATTGAGACCAGGATAAGCGACGCTGTGCCTGCCCATGGAAGGGCAGTGCCCTCTGCCTGCTTCGGGGTGGGCTTGGGGAGCTGGAATTCCTGCTCTGACGGTCTTTTCTTTCCCTTCTACAGTCAGGTCTGCTTGTTCCTCAAGCGAGGGGCGAATCAACACGCGGTGGATGGCGACGGGCAGGACCCGCTCAGTATTGCTGTCCAGGCAGCCAACGCAGACATCGTCACCTTGTAAGTGCAGCCAGGGCTTTCCAGTGCACGTAAAGGTGTAAAGAGCCACCAGGGAAGGAGTAACCAAACCTCTCTCCCTTGTGCTTCCTCTCTTTTCGCTCTAGGCTGCGTCTGGCTCGAATGAACGAGGAAATGCGAGAAGCAGAGGGGCCCTTTGGACAACCAGGTCAATATCCCAGCAACAGCCCTACTGAGCTGCAGTACAGGAAGTGTATACAGGAATTCATCAGCCTTAATATAGATGAGTGTTAGTGACAACTCCCCCCACCTCCCCTTTGCTGTCTTGAAGCTGGGCTGGATTTCTAGAAGCCCCAAGAAGCCCCATCCTTGGTATATTGGTGTTTCTTGCAGACTGGTCTGTTTTTGATGCCTGCACATAGAGGTTGAGACACACACGGGAAGGAAAAGGGCTCTTTCCTGTTGGCGTTGAGTTCTCATGCTTGACTACTGGATGGTTGATTTTGTGTAGGAGACTCCTAGGGCATAACCACAGACCATGGCATGTGGACTTGAGTGTGTGAAAAGTATGGGAGATGAGTTTAGCATTTAAAAAAAAAAAAAAGAGAAAAAAAAAAAGGGAAAAGAAGAAAAGGAAACCCTCTATCACCAGGAGAAACCCACCAACGATACGATCAGACGAACCTGTCTCTGCTTCAGTGTCGTTACCGTGCACTGAGTTCTCGTCTGAGCAGTTTGGTTGGAAGGGATTCTGACGCGGAGCCCTCCGTCCTGGCGGCGTGACCAGCAGCTTGCCCTCTCCTGGGACTGCTGCAGCGTCTGGGAGCTGCTGGGACCAGTTTAGAAAACTTAAAAGGTGACCTCTAAGACAGGAACAGGCTGTTTCGTGGGGCAGAGAGACTCTGCTCCAGAAGACACAAGAGAAGAGGTAGGAATGAGAGCGATGGCTACTCACCTTAATTGCTCTCAGGACTAAACCAGCCACGCTCCCCTTTTTTTTCACCCTTGGTGGTTAGCTGGTCAAAGCCATAGCTCGCCTGCTTCCCGGGCCACGATACGATCTGCACGGTGTTACGGAAGCAGCAGGGCTAATTTATTATTTTTTTTGAGGCTGGGAGAAGCTTGTCGCTGGCGATGGGCTTTGTGTCAGGGAAGAGAAGCCACGTCCGACTCCCGCTGCCGGAAGGGCTGGCTGCACCCCGCCGTCCGACCGCGGTTCGGTTCCTGGTCGCTTCAGATTTCTGACTTGGCATCTCTGCGAAGGAAACTTCCACTTGCATGTGTATCCCCCCGTGCTCTTCCCCCGCACGCCGAAGCATGTGAGTAGGGCATCTCAGCAGCTGGCCCAGGGGCTCTTCAGTTCCCCACTTCCAATGACAGGCAGAATCTTCTTTTTATTTCTTTCCTTTTTTTTTTCTTGTACCGTTCTTTGCTGGAGCGGGGGAATGTGTTTCTACTCGGAGCACTTTGTTGCTGTGTTTCTGGTCTGTGTCTGGATGGTGCTGCCCCTGTCTCGGGAGGGCTGACAGAGCACGCGTCCCACCGGCGGCTTGGCCTCTGGCTGGGAACTTGGATACCGAGTGAGGGGTGCTCCTGGAAGAGCCTCTCCAGAACCCCCTCAACTTGATGTCGGAGCTATTTTTCAGGTCCACGACTGGCGTTGAGCCTGCGGGGGCACCTGGGCTGCTGGCTCTGGGGCTGGGCTGTAGTGCCTTACGGACAGAGACAGGATCTCAAGGGGATCAGGATCTGGCGAGGAACGCAAGAACACGGGCAGGGTGCCGCATCCTCCTGCATTACATCAGCAGTGAGACACAATCAGAATATTTTTCATCCAATACATATTTTTCTTTACTTTTTT
>JAOQGH010000008.1:6154507-6224988 GCA_025769975.1 Gallinago jamesoni | reverse complement strand
CATCCTCCTGCATTACATCAGCAGTGAGACACAATCAGAATATTTTTCATCCAATACATATTTTTCTTTACTTTTTTTTTTGTATCCCAGCTGCTGTCCTGCTGTAGCCCTTAGTGGATTAAAAAAAACCTCTGCAGGTTTGTTTCTACTGATGTAATTGTGTCCTCAGAGACTGAACCAACAGCCCTCACTCTCCACCCACACATCTAAAAGTGGAACAATCAAGAAGCCCCTCTTAATCTCTCGCAGGGTGTCCCCTCGGTTCCAGGGAGAGTCCCCCCGTCCTTAGCAAAGTGCTGCCCCAGGTTTTGCTGCAGCCAGACCACACTTTTCTGTCTTCAAGTCCATCTTTGTCATGTCGCTTTCTTCTTCTTGTTCCCTTTGGAGCTTTGGGTGACACGGTACCAAGTGCCGAGATCTGATCTCCGTCCCAGCTGTGTTGGGAATCTGGAATGGTCCCAGTGACCGCGCTGGAGCTGCTGCAGATCAATGGCAACGCGAAACCTGCCCCCAGGGCTTCCCCTGCTTCCCTGGCTAATGAACGATCTCCTTCCATCAATCTTGGGAAAGAAAAATTAATGAGCTTGGCCCCATCAGCCTTTTTTGTCATTGGCAATGCCTCTCACAGCATTTTCTCCCCCGCTTTCCCCACTCTTTCTGTCCTGAGAGGCCAGCGATCTCTGAACCTGAGCATGAACTCCTGCCTTGTGGGAACCTGCCAGGTCACAGCACGACGATGGGCTGGAGGGACGGTGCTCGGTGTGTTCTCCCTTCTTGCCTGGTCAGTACCTGGGCTGAAACTGTCCCGTAGTCTCTGACCAGGCGATAGTCCCTCTGAACTCTTCTCTGAGCAGGACGTGCCCTTAACAGTTGGCAGAGGGCAGGTCACTGGGGCTGTATCCGTGTTCCCTTCAGGGGGAAGGAGTGGCTGGGGAATGCTGGTGGCATAAAACGCCATCCTTGCTGCAGTTCCATTCCAGAGGGACACGTGGGGGCATACAAACCCTTCAGAGGATGTGAGTAGGGACCGTGTTCTGGTGCTGGCTCCCACGTGTGACTCTGGGGTGGTGCCACTGAAGGGAGAGGGCTGACTCCAGGTGTGCACCCCTGGGAGTGACAGCAGATGCAGGCAGGTGGGCACTGTGCGTAGCTGCTGCTCCGTGGTCTCCTTCAGTCTCAGTTTAACATGGCCTGGGTTAAATATCCTCCTTCCTGATACCCATGAGAAGGCCTAGCTGGCATCACTGCCCACCTGGCATTTCTCCTGCAGGATTAGAGAAGATGACCACATCACATTCTCATGGAGCTTCACCTTTCCATCCTTTGCATTGGACTTCATCTTCTTTGTTGTCCCAGTCACCCTAAATTTACCTAAATTCCCCGCTGAGCAGGGTGCTGCCTTCGCTTGTGTGTCACTGCCCCGTTTAACCTCCCTTTCTTCTCAGCTCAGCCCGCTTCAGCTGGTGGTAGTCTTACCCCCGAGCAAGGTCAGGAGAGGTCTGGAGCCTCAGAAACCATCTGTGTGGAGTGCCCTGCAGACCCCACCGCTCTGCATGGAGCTCGGATGGGGTCGGATGCCGTTGTCCAGAGACTGGGCTCGTGGTGCTGAGTCTGCTGGAAATCCAGCAAAGCCCTCAAACAGGCATCTGCCGTCAGCAGGACCGTGCCGTGCTCAGGGGCAGGTCACACATCTCACCCCACCACATCCAGACCAGCACAGGAGCCCATACCCAGCCAAGAACCTGCTCTGCTTCCTGGGCTGGCATCCGGGAGATTCTCCATAAGGAATTCTCCTTGATAATCCCATCCCCTTTCATACTGCTCTGCTTCAATTGAGACGTTTGTCAGCGCTGACGTCCCCTCGGGTTGTGCCCTTTCGCAGAAAAAGGCCACACTTCACTCAAAGCTGGACCTTTCAGGGCACTCCAGCAATCCAGAAAATCCAGAAAGTGAAATAGATGTTTCACCACTCCCATGGTCCTGCTCCCTTAATGAATTTCAGCCTGGTCATTGTCTAGCCATGCTTTTTTTTTTCTTTTTTTTTTTCACATGTACAGCAACTTCAACCACCCCGGTTGGTTTTCCTAATTTCTCTTTCCATGAGAAGGTAGAAAGGTGAGTGACCCCTTCTGTCAGGCAGCGAGAAGGGGAGACGGGGCTCCCGCTGTGGGGCTTTTTATTTCACCGTCAGCGTTTTAGTGGCTCGTGAGGAAAAACCCAAAAGTCCCGAACAGCTCCTTCCACCGAGGCTCAGACTCACTGCTGAAGCACATGAAGTTAAAGCCTGTGTAAATACTGACGCAAAAAGCAGTGTCTTGCAAGACAATTGATCTATTTAACATGTATTGGTACTTTATTTAGACTCAATGTATAAAGCAACTTTGTGCACTTTTCCTACATACAGTATTGGGGGGGGGAGGGGGGGGAGTTACGTTCTTTTGTTATGGATTTTGTGCTGTCTTTTTTTAATCGGTGAAATTGTTAAGTATTTAATTTATTATTGATGTGCCCAGAGGACTAGTGCAATTTTTATTCAATACAGTTTGTCTGTATTTAATGTCAGGATTTTTTTTGTAGCATTGTTAGGGAATAGTTTTCAAAACCTGCCTCTTCCCCCCCCCCGCCCCCATTTTCCTTTCTTTCTCCTCCCCCCTTTTCTCTTCGATTTCCCTTCTATAGATCATGAAGGCATTAAATGCCTTTCGTTTGAAATATAATCAAACACTTCAGTACATCCTCCAGTTTTTAAAACAAAAAGGTTCTCCAGGAAAAAAAAAACACTGAGGAGGCACTTCTCCATGTTTTCTGTGTTTCTTTGATTATTTTCTTCTGCTGGGGGTGTGTGTGCGTGTGTCTGCTTTGAAGTTGGGAGGGGAGAGTGGGGCAGTTGTACAGAAAATTGGTTTTCAGCAAAGTAAATGGCAAACCAGGCTCCCGGGAAGACTGGAGATGGAACAATTTCTTTGTTTCCTTCTTGGAACACGACTGTATTGGTGTTGTACAATCTTATTTGAAATACCTAACGCCAAAACTACTCTCTTTTCATTCTTCCTTCCCTTTCAAAGCGTGTGTGTGTGTGTGTGTTGTCTACGTGATGGTAACTTGGTTGTGACCACAGTTAACGGGGAGATTTGCCTTTGTCTAGAAAGCAACATGCCAGGCACTGCCCAAACCCAAACGGACCCACACTCCTTGCCTCTGCCCTGCAAAATTCTGGCATCTTTTGAGGGTTTTTTTGAGGTCTGGGTGAATATTTACATCCCTGTCCTACCTTTTGTTTGACTCGACCCAAACCCTGTAGCCAAGTGCCTGGACGGGTTGTCTGGGTTGGAATCTCCGGGCTCTGCCACGTGTCTCTGATTCCTGATTCCCTCTCCCTGTGTCATCCAGGGAAAGCCTCAGGTTCTTTTAGTATTTGTCGTCTCTGAGCTGGTCTCTGCCATTTCTCTGAGCAGTCTAGAGGGAAAACATGGAATTGGAAGAATTCATGTCTTTAAAGAAAAAGCGCTGACACGCTGAGACTGCTGTGATCAGTGTAAAATGGAGCAGTAACATCTCAGACCAGCAAAAATGGCCATTATTTATGCAAGAGAAAAACAGGACCTCCTCAAGCAATGCACTGATTGACTTCTTGTCCTGGGGCCACGGCCCAGCTCTGGTCTTCTCCTGAGCTGCTGTGTTGGTCCTGCGCTGCTGGACTCCCCCCGACCCCCCTTCTCTCCTCACTGCCCGAGCATTATTGCTTTCAACCAAAGACAAACCGGGATGGACAGGATTAAAACGCGATATTAAACCATGGGGTTGGCTGATGAGAGGCGTCCGTGTGCGGTGGTGGGCTACGGAGATACGGGGGCGTGGGGAAGGGACGGAGCGGGAGAAGGGGGAGTCCTGAAAAACAAGACCTTTTTCTTTGAGATTCTGAAATCCCGAGTGCTGTTTCCATAGGAATGTGGTTGGTGTCCTTCTGCCTGCTGGAATTGGGGTGGGGGTACACCCCCTCCGAGCGGTGTTCCCAGCGCTGCCGGAGGGGGATGGTGGGGTGGCTGAAAGCTGTGGGGAGGGGATGAGGGATGGAGGTGGGGAGCAGCCAAGAGGAGCCTGAGGAGCCCGGGGAGTGTTTCTGGTGTCCCCCCGTGGCTGCTGGATCCCCAAAATCGATAACTCTGTCTCACAGGCTGGAAGCCTTAGCTGGGGGGGAAGCCCAGCCCAAGGGACTTCACGGCAAAAGCCCCCCCACCTTCCTATCTAAACAGCACAGAGAGAAAGACGTTCTTTAGCCAGGTCAAAGCTGCTAATTGTGGTTAATTAACACGGCTCTGTTCCACGCTGGGCGGCTGTCCCAGGGGCTGACACTCGCTGTAAATACGCTGTAACCTCTTAACCTCCCTCCCTGCCTGCTTTCAGTACGACTTTGTAACACGTTTTTTAATCCCCCCCTTTCCCTACACAGCCTGCACTGACTGTAACTACGGAACCAGATATTCTCTACGTTATTATCTTTGTACAATTTTAAAACTGTTGCTGTGGTGTCTGCCTTCCCCCCCCCCTTCCCTCCTTCTCTTCTATTGTCTCTTGAAACACTGTTAATAAAAATCTAGATAAACTCCTTCCCTCCTCCTCCTTTGGCTTGATTTATTTATTGTAAGATTTCTTGCCTTGTTGCCTGTATTAACTGGATCTAGAAAACCATCCCCTTTTTAACCCGTTTTCCTTCTCTGCAACCCACAGCTTGAATTTTTATGGCAGTGAATAGAACGCAGAAATACTCTGTGTTTTCATTTGGGTTTCTGTGACGCCGTCGTGTGATAAAGTGATGAATTTCAGGGTTGATTTGGAAGAAGGCTGGGGTGCAGGTGACAGGCTCAGATCACACCCCACCCCCCCAAGTTCCCCCCCCAGTCATGTTTCTTCAGAGACCCCGAGTCCGTTAGTGCTCTGGCCGTGAAAGGAGACCTTGCACTGAATGAAGAGATCAATCCTCCTGCACACGGCGGTGCCGTCCTCCCCCCTTCCTTCCTCCCATACTCTGTGTCTGTGGCAGAAAAAAAAAAAAATAAAAGAAGGAGAAGAAAAGACAGACTGGCCCAGCCTCATGATTTCTACCGTGCTTAGCACAGAAAATAAATGCAGAAAAAGAAAAACTGTGGAATAACTTCTGGTTTTCCCCTGGAGGGACAAACAGGTCCCAATTAACGAATCCAGGGGCAGGCTCCTGAGCTCAGGGAAGGAGTTAGATAGGAAGGAGTTAAATAGGAAGGATGCTTTGGCACCAGGAGCGTTACAGTCTTTTAAGGCATTTGTGGAAGGAGAGCTGGATGCTCTCGCAGTAAATGTATAAGCCCAGAGCTTGGGAGACACGTGGCTTCATCCCCACCCCGATACTGACTCCCACCGCCCCCCTTTGCTTCACTGCCTTTCTCTGTCCATCTGAAGAGGAGCCTGTGGTCTCCCGAGGGTGAATAATACACTGGGGACTGAAATGCCATGGCAGAAACCCAGGTCTCCCGAAGACGGTCTCTTTCTTTAGATAATGAGGATTAAATGCGTAAATATCTTCCAAAACCTGGGTCTAATGCTTTACTACAACAGGAGGATTCCTGTTAATTGGAGCGTTGCCAGAAGGAATATTTCACGGGTGTGCAGGAGGATTGGGGATCTCTCTGAACAAGGATATTTTCATGATTTTACTGACGTGCTCAGGGGGTAATAGCAATTCTCTGTCCCGCTGCTTGAGTGCCACTTTGTCACCATCCCACCCGTGTCAAAACTAAGGATCAAAGAGGAGAATTCGTGGCCGTTTCCCGGTCTCTGCGCCAGAACTCGGCCAGTTCAGCGCTTGCTTCCCTGGAGAGAGGGGTCTTTGTTGTCCTCGGGGAAAATCCACCTGTTTTCTGTGTAGTGTGTAAGTGGAGAAGGGTGTTTGGGGTTATTTTCTTCTTCTCCCAGAAAGGGAGTGTGTTTTATTTAGGAAAGGTGGGAGGAACAGGTGGAGGAGCAGCAGGTGGAGATGGTGGGAAGTTGGGGTGATGCACACAACGAGTGAAAAGCCACTTGGGACCCAGGGGGGGCTGTCACTGGTGGGAGGGGACGGTGTCTAACGGGCTGCAAGGCAGGTCCCTGTAGCATCGGGGTGTGTTTGTACCCACAGGACAGCACTGGGGGGGGGGGGGGCAGGGGAAACAGGCTGAGTCCCACCAGTTCAGGAGGGGCCTGAGTGACCATAATCAGAAGCCAAGAGGTAGGTCAAGCTGGGTTTGTGGCAGGCACTGAACCGTACAGCTCCTGAGCGTTCCTGGGCTTGAAGATCAACAGACCCCGGTCGAAGCCTGCCCTGGTGACAAGGTTCGTGTTATGCCCCTTCGCCACCTGCACGTGAATAATGCTGAAGACTGTTTTTCTCATTGACCTTTTGGGCTGGATACTCTTCACGTAGTGAAAAGAGACCATTCTCACCCCGCAGTGTGCTCACCCATGAGCTGGGGTGGAAGGGGACACCTCCGAGGGACTGTCCTTTGAGCTTGCACCGGAGGAGCAGCTGGAGGAACGCTTCTTGGAGGATGCCCCCAGGCTCGGGAGGCTGCCAGGCCAGTGAGGGGACACCCCAAGCCCCCTCTGTCCACCCTCAGCCAGCTGGACACACACTCAGACCGCTCTCCAGCCAGGTTTGTGAGGAAAGATGAAGCCACAGGGGGTCCTGCCATGGGCCTGGCTGCGTGGAGACAGGTTTTTGTATTAACTTTTCCCTCTGCACTGCACCAACGTTGACAGACGACGTCCCCTGGAGCTACGCAGCTTGTAGGAGCTGTAGATCCTCCCTCTCGGTGTCTCTCCAGGACGTGTCTTCTGTCACACAAAGGGGACAGGAGGTCTGTATGAAAGACCAAGGGCAGCTGCACCTCTGTCCGTGAATACCTGGGATCTTTCACTTATCTTTTCCCCTGTGGCTACGTGGGTTCATCACCAGGTAAAAACGAGCTCGGTTGCTCGGTCCGTGGCAACCGAGAACATCGAGCGGCAAACGTACAAGCAGAGATCTCATTAATGGGCTGCGGGTGCCTAATTATCTCTAGAATTGCAGCGTAAACCCGAAACCGTTCCTGCGCCGGGGGAGATTCTATCACAGGACCGTGGTGGGGACACCTGAACTCTTTGCCTTTCCCCGTGGTTCGAGCAGGGCCTGGGCACGGAGCGTCGCTGTTATCGCAGAGCGCCCTTCAACAGGCTGTCGTGTTGTCCCAGCACAGGCTGCCTGACGTGGTACGTGCCACAACAAGCCCTGAAAAGTCTGGCTGCCAGCAGAGAAGCCAGATAAGCAGTAAATTACCTTATGTCTGGTCCTGGCTGAACAGTGTCTCCAGCAAACCGATGTCCAGCCCTGTGTGAAGCTCTGCCGGTGCCCAAGCGGCACAAGGAAGGTCCTTTGCGTTTCAGAGCACTCTGCTTCCAGAATAGCTCTCCTTCAAATCTTGAAAGTCTCTCTGCTGTCTCTTGGGCTTTGGAAAAAAGTACCAATAATATTAAAAGGGAGGAATTATCCGGATGGGAGTCACGAGGTCTGAGAGAAAATGGCCTGATGCACCATGACCTCCATGGGTGGGAAGTAGCAAAGCGAAGACGTTGGGACTAACGCCTCTTCCTGTGTGTTGTTGCAGGAGATGCCACCTACCTGGACATCTTCCGGGAGTTCTCTCACATGGCTTCCAACGACCCCGAGAAACTCAAGAGGAGGAGCCTGCACTTCAGCCATTCCTGCAGATAGTCCCTTCCATCCCTCCTCCCTCGGCGGAGACCTCCTGCTTGAAGGGCCAAGATGGTGGAGACATCTGAGAGGGGGAGCTCTGCTGCTGAAGGAAGATGTTCTCTGTCCAGACATGGTTCTGCTCAAAGCCTGGGTGTCCCCCGGTGTCTGCTTTTGTGCCCTGGCCGGGGAGGTGACAGCCCTCCTGGGGGTGAGGCTGTAGGCCCAGTTCCCGCAACTTGCAGCACCTGAATGTGGTTTCAAATGAGTTAAGCTGATCTTTTAGCTCCCATTTCCCCTTCTAAGTGTCTATTTCTGGGAAAAATCTCCCCTTTCTGGCTGTGTGCAAACATTTCTGCAGCACCTGCCCCTAAAATGAAGTCCAGGTAAGTGGTGGTGACCACTGAGCATTCTCCAGGAGGAGAACAAGCCAGTTGTGGCAGTGTCACTGGAGCCAGCTCAGCTCACCACCATGGGGCTCCCAGTCCCAACCAGTTCCCTCCAGAAACTTTGGCAAAGCATTTTGTTGTTTAAACTCATCTCTTAGAAGAGACCTCCACCCTCCAGGGTTTTGGTTTGACAAGGACCAGGAAATACACCCCGGCTTCCACGGGGACTTTACAGGCAACCCTGAATCCAGAGCCCAGCTCCCTCCCTCGGGGGTCTCCGTCCCCTGCTCCTTGTGCATCTCACCGTGGGGAGAGTTGAACTCTTCCCCAAGGCACGTCTCTCAGTATTATTATTATTTTGTTTGGTCATTTTTATTATCGTATGTCACAGTTAGCACAAGTAATAAAAGGTTATGTGTGGGCTATACAGGTATAGGCACCACGACGTAACAAAGTGTATTGTCAGAATGATAGATACGAACTATGACACGCTGAAATGTAATAATATATCTTATGGGAAAAGAAATGTATTTTTTTTGAAAAGGTGGGAGTAAAAAAAAAACACCTCACATGCAAACGGTATCTATGAAGGGAGAATAAAGACAGGAAATGGTTTTTAAATTCACACACATTTCTTCATTCTTTCTGACTCCAGATCTTTACAATCCAGAAAAGCTCTTCAGTATGAGGAGGTTTAAAATATGATATTTATCTGGCAGAGGTTTGAAAAGAGGAAGGTGAATGACCTTTTCCCCACAGAGACGCAGGATTCTGACTCTCTTGGTAGCCCTTTTCTTTTATCTGATTAAGACAGGCTCTAATTTCTTTAATGCTATTAATGAAGCACACTTGCAGCATGGCAGCATAACAGACATCTCAGCCCTCCCCTGCAGCCCGAGCAGGGAGCTGGGCTCCGGTTTGTACCTGTCTCTGGCGCTGTTGTGGGATTCTGAGCAAACCAGTGACTCCCAGTTGGGCCTCAGTTTTTTGCTCCAGAGGGGAAACGTGCAGCTCAGACACGAGGAGCTCCAAATAGGGCAGATATTTCAGTGACGACATCCCAAGCACGAAGGTATGACCCCAATGAAGAATTTGTACGGCCGATTTCTCAACTCCAGCAGGGCTGCAGGAACGTTCTGTAATAAAGAGGCAACTGCTAAGCTGAAAAGTAGTCCACACCCTCAGAGAAGATTGCTCTAAGCTACCTTCAAACTGGATACCCATTGCTTATGCTTCCGCTGCCTTAGAAACCATCTTTTTATTCTAGTAAGAAGTGGCACGAGAAGGTGTGAAGCAAGTTTTCCCCATGCCCTCCTCCCATAGTGAGCCCCACATCCTTTTGCTCTTCCAGTCTCAGGTCTCGGTGCCACCAGCAGACGTTCCCTGCCCACTCGCATACCAGGCTGCCAGGGCATCTCCCTCCTGCCTTGCAACACCCCTGGCTCTTCTGGGCCTGCACATGGATCAACCGACGCACCCGCCCCTGTCCCCAGATCCCTGTCCTGCTTTGCCATGCCCCTCTGGTTCCCAATCTGACCATGAGACACGACAGTGCCACTCCGTCCTCAGTCCTGCATTTCCCTGTCCCAAATTGGCTCCTCCTGGGAATTGCATTCCACCATGCAGAATTCGGCAGTGATTTTTTTTTTTTCTGTGTGTGTATTGGGAACAGTATAAATATCCTTTTATCAATTTCCTTTTAGCTGGCCTTTATCCTTCCCGTTTATTCCCAGGGGAGTCCTGGGAGGGGTTTTTTAGTGTGTTGGTGTGTGCACACACACAGAGCTGTGCATACCTGCGGCCCGGGGATCCTTCAGTAATGACCACGCGGCATCCGCTTGAGTTTTGCATTCCCAGGGCATGCCCAGATGCTCTCCTTTAGAAATTTCACTCCTTTTCTCTCCTTCTTGTCCATAGTGCTTTTTTTCTTCACGTTATCCTTTCCCAACAGGGTTGAATGGGACTGAAATCTTGCATAAAGTCACTCTTGCCAGCCAGCAAAGCAGCTCTTCTGCAGAAGAGCCGGGGAAAAGCCTGAATCACCCACTGCAATGGAGCCCACGCGTTCCTTTACAGCACAGTCCATTTGGGTTTGGTCTACAGCTCTGGAGATCCTCCCTGTGAATGAAAAAAAAATAAAATAAATCAAATCCAGCAAAAAAAGGAGACTTTCCAAAGCATCTTGGTGCTCGGCTTCTAGTGATGCCGCAGCAAACTGAAGGCTACAAGGGTCCCACCTCGGTGTCTGCAACCAAATCTCTTTTCATGCTTTTCCCCCCCGTGCATTTAGGCTCCTGCATGTAAGGTCTGGAGGCTTTGAGAAAGACTTATCCAGAGCCAACACTTAGAAATAACAATTGGGCAGTAACAAACCCAAATATGGGTTGAAGACATGACAAAATCAAACTAAACCCCCAGTCACCGTCTGTATTCAGAGCATTTTATTATTTAAAAAAGTTACAAAACAAAGCTCATGGATTTCTTGTTAACTCTTGTTTTCTACAGGAAGCAACAAATAAGGTAACAACAAAGTAAAATGCTCCTGTGGAAACATCATCATCAAAAAATAAATGTGTTTTTCTATGTACACATAAGTTACTGTCAAATATTAACATTAAAACATCTCTATTTATAAATGGACTGCAACAAAAACGCAGCATTTTAAAATCTTCTAAATAAATCAGATGCTTCGACTGTACCATACAGAAGTTATCAATCCCATTTCTTCTCTTTCCTTTCCCCTGGGATGGTCGGTCTCCTTTGAAATAATCGGGGTTAAGCATCTCAGCAGCAGCATTCTGTGCATCGTCCTCAAAATGCAGCAGCGGTGGGTTAAGGACAGGGCTGTGATCAGAGCCACCTCTTGTTTTCACACTCTGTCACCCTCCAGACAGCACTGAGTGATGGGAGCTCACGCTCCTCAGCCTCTGCTGGAAACCTCTCCAGGAACGGCCAGGCTGACTCTTCTCTTGAGCACATTTGTGAAATGTAGATGGGCCACTGAAGCCACAGGCTGATCTCCTCACGAGGATTTAAAAGTTAAAAGCTATGAATAGGCTTTTATGAGGACGCCGTGACTGTCGCAGAGAGCAGAAGTGCAGCTCTCCCCTCCCCAGATACTCATTAGGAACCAAAGGACATCAGGGGGTGCCTGAATCCAGGACACGCAGACGATGGCCAGGCTGAGCGGTGGGGTTTTAGGTGCTCACGGATCCTGGATCCAGAACATGCTGTTTGCAGCCTTTCTGAGCATGAGGGGAGTTTCCAGCCTCCCACTTCTCTGGGCACCCAAACGTACCCTCAGCTATCCAGCTCCCCTTCCAACGAGCTGCCCTTTGTGTATCTGAACCCATTAAGCACCACATCTGGGCAAAGCTCCGGCATTTCCACCTTGCTGGAGAGCGGGTGAAGGTGCAGGTCTGTTGTCCTGGCAATAGTCACTCCAGAAGGGTGAGCGTGAGCAGAATCATCACCTTTCCCAGCTTCTTCTCGCACAACTCGGTAGTTTTCCAGGGTCAAGCTCACGCTGGGGACGGTAGGAGTGTGAGCGACTTTTAATGTCTTCTTTGCCCTGAACCTTTGGTAGCAGAAGAGGAGAGACAAGACCAGTGTGTCTATGAGCAGCTCGAACATCTCAACCACAGACAACACCGAGGATCCAAACCAGAGACTCCACTGGCTTCCCATGCTGGACAGAAGGATATTCTCCTGTGGAAAGAATCAAAGGGTTGAGTTTATAAAACACAGCAGAGCTCGGGGAAGATGAAGTTACTGCCTATTGCCAGCAGGTGAGGCAGATCCCTGCCTTTTGGGGAGTAACTTTGTGTGACTGTGTAAAATTTGAAATTTTCAAGTCTCTTCCTTAAGAAGAAGAAACCCATCCCATCTCGGGGGCTGTAACTGATCCCCCCTCCAGCCACACCCAGCACACCATAACTAATGAGGGGTAACGATGTTGGGAGCTGATGTAGCACAACCTACTGAGAGTAAAGGAGACTCGTTCACGGACTGGTAGTTCAGTTGCTTGTAGAAGATGGTCACCTTGGCAATGTCCTTCCTGTATTGGAGAAAGGGAGCAGTCAGCAAAGGTGGGATGGACGCGTCATTCCCCTGGTGGAAGGTATGTTCTGATTTACATGCAATTTACATGCTGACTGCCAGAGAATAGGTTTCACCAATCACTCAAGCTTTCTTCCCCAGGGTGTTTAACATGAGCTTGGAGAAAGGTGTCAGCAGTGACTGTCACAGCATTGTGAGGAAAAATGGGGAGTTTATTGGATGACCCTGTACATTTAACAGTTGGACTTGATGCTCTTAAAAGTCTTTTCCAACTTAAATGACTCTATGATTCTATGATTTTTTTCTTGTCCTCCCTTTTCAGACTAACATCTACAAATTCTGCAGGGATGAAGAGTTAATCCACAGTTTTTAGAGGAGTGCCTTCTCCCAGTGACTGACCTGTTGCTGGTGGAGTTATATCCATTCTGATGCCTCAGAGCCTGGCGGACCCAGTCCTGCAGCAGAATACGGGTATGTTATTGGCAATCCTGTCTTCTGAGTTTTCGTATCTTTAATATTTTGTAAATGTAGATTTCATAAGCTATACCATGACTATTGCACATCGTAAGGCAGGATGTAATCAATTGGTTTGTAACATATAGTGATAGCTCCTGGGCAGTAGCTGTATTTGCCAGAATAGCAAGGAAATACTCATATTTTAGGTCCGTAGAGGATTCTGGTTCTTAAATTCTGCCTTCAATGGCACCCCCACTAAATAATTTCCTCTTTTAAAAAGTATTGGTTGTATTTACATTTATATTATCACCTATTTAATATGAATTAATTACTTGGTCATGTAACCTGGATGCTCATTTAACATTAGAAGATAAGAAATGTCCAGAGGTCACCGATGGATTCGGAGAGTTTCGACTGCAGCCCTGCAGCATCTCACAAACAGTGAGTTCTCACACCACAGCACCCACTGGGAGCAGAAGGTCATTAGCACCATTTTGCAGCTGGGAACTGAGGCAAGGAAGGGAATTGCTGAAGGTCCCAAGGAAGTTGGGATTAGAACCGGAACTGAATGTTCCGCTCCAGCACCTTAGTCCAGCTTCTTAACTACAAGGTCATTCCCCTGGGCCCAGGTTTTGGACCAGTTTGCTTTATTTGCCATTTCCATTGCCTGAGTCATCGTTTTCACCCTTCACTTTAATGTCCCGACAGCCTCAGTAAATGCAGGATCTCCTCTAAACACAGCAGTTGTCTGTATGGGCTACCTGAGATTTCACCGATGGCCATTTAGCTGTTCCAGCAGACACCTTGTACAGTGATTCCCTGATAAGATAAAAACGGAGATTATGGTCACTATGATTCTTGGCATTTAAAAGCGAATACACGAAGGAGTTTAACAACCCGAACTCCTTGCCTAAAGTAGAAGTTCTGTGGGCAGCTCTAGAGACCCTCAGAAAACATTTTGTAAATCAGCTTAGAAAATAAAACCAGAGTTTGTCAGAAAACTGTTCAGGCCAGGAAGAAAACTAGAATATTTTCAAAATCCTGCACAACTTTTCTTTGCTGCACTCAACCCCGATATATTTGATATTTTACTTTAAAATTATGTCTTTCTATTCTGAAATTGACCTACAATAAAAGAAGCAATCAAAAAAAAATAATATAGATTGGAAAATGACACAAACTATTTGGTTTGGGCTTAATAAAACATTTCAGTGTGATAAAACAATTTCCCCTCTCTGCTGCCACGCACACACAAAGTTCTTATTTAATTTGTCTAATGCTGTTGTCTTTTTCCTTTCTCAGTATTGAGGTTCAAACATCAAACTGAAATCTCTGGTTCAGGAAATGTCAAGATTCAGTTGGCCAGTTGATCCATAAATTTTCCAGTGGGGTAATTTTCCTTTGCAAGCTGGCATTTATAGTGCTCTGCTTTTGTGACCTACCGGCAAGGCTTCGGGCACTGGTCGAAACAATTCAGGTGATGATTTCTGAGCCTGTTGTACAGCTGGTAAAAGCAGTGACCTGGTGAAAGAAATGGGAGGAACACGCTCAGGAAATGGAAGGCTACCAAACTCTCTGTTCTCACTTGCCATTCCCAAGCACATGGGACTCTCCAGGGTGACGTGGTTTTGGCTCTCTTTCACTTTGGAATGGCTACAGATAGCCAAGCTCATCACCTGTGTGCAATGAAGGTGCCTCCTCTCTAAAGACCTGCTGAGGACAGGCCATCCAGAAAACCAGGAGAAGTTCTTCAAAGCTTTGTCTTACACCAGCACAACCACCAATATTGGTAACATGAAAGAACTCAATCCTATATTAATGTCCTAAATAAAGGGATGCTTGATATTTTTTATGTACTAACTTGATATCCATGCAGAGACACAGAGAGGTGTCTGACACCTGGCTGGTTTTAGTGGTGTAAGGAAATAGTCTAAGCAGGAATCAGGCACAAAGCAGATGGGCAGTAACTGAACGGGTCATGTAATTTGTGACTATTGTAGGAAGTTTTTGGCCCCTTTCGACAAGGACAAGACAAGTTTTCTGCTCTTACCCCATGCAGGCTGCTTATTGTAGTCACAGTACTTGGCACCAGGAGGCAGTGGGTAGTAGTAATAGCCACAGCCGCATTTTCGAACCATTATGTGCTGAAAGCAGGAATGCAAACACGCCTGGAAAATAAAGAAGGCATAAAAGGTTGGATAAGCCAGAAATTCTCAAGTGCCCAAATAATTTTTTTTTATTGCAAAAAGACACCAGCCATTGTTAGAGCATGATGATGCAAACGGTTTACACTTTTCATTCCTTATTTTCACCTCTGAGAACAGTATTGAACGCAGTGAGACAGAACTTCCCCCAGCTGCCTTTTTCATTGTGCCCAGTAACATCCCAGTTAAACAGCCCAAACTTCTAGAGCCAGGAGCAACTACTTGCACAAATAAAGACCTGATGGCCCAAGAATGTCCTACCAGAACATTCCAGCTGTCTCACTGATCTCTCTTGCGTTAGAAGGAGGGAAGGAGCACACAGTATCCCCCACTCAGTAAAAGCCATGCCAAATTATAATGCCCTGTTTGTCGGCTTCTTTTCAGAGGGGCATGAATCTCCCTGTTATCTCAGCAGCCTGCTGATTTGTAAAAACTCTCTGGAGAGTAAGGTATGACTTGTTTGCTGTTCATCCCTTCTGAATAAACTGGGGCCTCATCCAGCCACTCTGGCCATACCTGCAGGGTGTAGGAGTTGTTGTACAGGAGTTTAACGTTCACATCATTGCCATTAGTCGTGCATTTCCCATAATTGCCACCCAGGCGATTCACCTCATCCTGTGGACACAGAAAAGAGAGGCCTGAGTGATTAAGAATTTTAATTGGACCTAGCCATCATCATCTAAACTTAACTGGATGGAGCATCTTATAAAGGACAGGTAATACAGGTGAGCAGCCAAGCTGTACCTTGCTAATAAAATATACACAGGAATGGGGCAGAGGTAGGAGAGTGCATATGGTCAGTCCCTGTGGTTTAGCTGACAAGCAGTAACTCATCATTTTAAAGGAACTAAATCACTTCTGAATGTTTATTCTCATCCTTATATACACATGAACCCTCTGTATAGGGCTGGAACAAGATGCAAGAGCCTCAGTGTAAAACAAACCAGGCCCCAGTATATTGAGGACCAAAAGGCCACCTGCACGTTTGGAGTAAGTTTGTTTTATACATGGGAACCTGAGCACAGTGAAGAAAGAGGTTTGAATAAATACACATGGAGAGTCAAGAAGTGAATGCCAGAGTCCCACGAGTCCCTGGTGTGAGTCAGTCACGCTGCCCAGGCTCCTCACAACTTTCTGCAGTCAGAAGGAAAAGGAACAACGCTCTTGAGGAAGTGGCCAACCTGCTGAATGCCGATGGTGGTGGCAATGCCTGGTCTGATGTCAAAGCCTTCGTGCTCAAGGAACGGTGTCTGATTGTGGTTGTGTATCATCACTTTCACACCGGCTACTGTGGACAAGAGTGGGATGTGATCCTTCTGCTCTGCTCTCAGGATAAGGGAAAGTCCTGTAAACCAAGGAAAAGGGAAACATATAATGACTCATTTTGGGCCAAAATAGGAACACCACTATGTCTTGAATTCTCAGCACTGATGAAATTGCTGTCTTAGCTCACAGAAGGGCCATTCTTTTTCCTTAGAGATCTGGTGAGTGGTCAGGTAGCAATTGCACCAGCCTATTCCAAAACTGAAATAATATTCTGCTTGAAAACTAAAATAATATTCTGCTTGCTATGAGGTAAGATGTGGCTTCTATGCCTATCATATACACATGGCTAGTGAAGCAAGCAAATACAGTATATAATTTGTGCCACCAGACTAGAAGAAAGGGTTATATGTTAGTTAAGTTATGTAGAGAAGATATATTTAATTCACTGCCAAATTATACGAATTTTAGCTCTTTTCCCCACCCTTTGCCAAATAACATACCGTAAGGAATTCCTGGTTTTGTAGCTGTCCAAAAAGAGTCTGTTCCCTTGCTGTTAAAAGTATAGCAGCTTCCAAAGACGGGGTGGTGAAAATGAACATAGTCACTGAAATCAAGAGAGGTTTTGATGGGTTTTAATACAAATGTGGCAATAGTCCACCAAGCAGACTCAATTTTTCCCTGCTTATTCTAACCAGGCAGGTTGACTTTCTGTGCTCTAATCAATAGGAGAATAGTTTCAGTCTACCAAGTCCTTAAGTTCTACTGAAATCACAGTTATTGTATCAAGAAGTAACATACCTGGGTCTGCAGGGCTCCCCGTCATACTGACAGGAGTAGACCATATCTTCTATTTGCTCCTCATGATGAGAAATGTTGATTATAACTGGCAGCTGGGACATGATATTCATGTAGTGAAACCTGTACCATTCAAGAAGTGCATCCATCCCAGAAGAATAGGTCTTGTAGAAGCAATTTCCACCTGTGGCATTGCACTGGAGGAAAAGAAGGGAGCCATTCAGCAGAGCCAGGATGTGACAGCCTAAGGGTAATCAGAGCTCAGGGGGCAAAGGCAATACTGGATACAGGGATAAGGGGAACCTTTATTTTTCCAGAAAGTGAAGTCTCTGATCATTTAAGTTATCACAGAATGGCTGAGGTTGAAAGGGACCTTTGGAGGTCATCTTGTTATGTGCTAAGCACCTTCTCTCCTTGAAGCTGAATGAGGTGTGACACTTCATCTCGGGGGAACGAGTATAGGGGAGCAGAGGCAGGAGAAAAGAGCAGACAAGCAAATTCAAGTGCCTTGGGAGAAGAAAGGACAGGGCTACTGGGAATTCTCTACAATCCATGAATCATGAACCAAGTCCTGAGACACTTTCTTTTCTCTTACTCAGGCGTTAGGTCAACACCCACAGATTCTGGTGAAAGTGTGCCTGGTCAAGGACTGCAGGATGGGGCAGGACGATAATAATCAGGCAAAAATTGCTGGCCTCTCAAGCCACATCACTCCATCCCTCAGAGCTTCTGCTCTTAGACCTAGGTAAATCCTGTTCTTCATATGAAGAATTTGATGCATTTGCATTCTTCTCCCAAGTCACAGATACAGATTTATTGTATTAATCCTTTTGATTTGTTTTTGCCATCTTTCATTTTATCTGCAACATTTCTAGTGCTCCCAGTATCACAGCATTTAGACACTGAGGGAACCCTCACATGTTGTTTCTCTGTTATTTCTAGGCTCACCTGGTAAGTCTAGATATTTATATAATTTTAGAAAGGGGTAAAATGATTCCCATAGACTGCTGATATCATTATCTACTGAATTTGTCACTGCCAGAAGGACTTCACAAGTGGTTGGGGTGTGTGAGATCATTGATGTTGCTATAGTTTCACTTCACAAGAAGCCAGCATAAACAATCAGTATGAACTGTTAGAGGTGGGGATGGACTCTCCCAAAACACCCTCCAAGTTGTCATTACACAGCACTGAAACTAGCTATTTTTTCACTCATTTTTCAGGAATGAACCTGGTGAGATTTTTGTCAGGGCTCTGAGTGTATTGTTAGGACTTAACGGCCCTGAGTGGCCTCACCTGGGACATCCACCCACACCCTCCACCTATGGCCCCAGGAGCTCATTTAAGCTCAGCCTGGAGGGTTTAGTTCCTCTTTGGGCTCCTGCTTTCCATCCTGGCTGCTGCTGCTGTGCTCCTGCCTCACTGCGGACCCTGTCAATCTGGGCTAACTTCATGGCCTGATTTGAAACCTACCTCATCACCACCAACTTGCCTGAGGAACTGGACTCTTGGTTGGACCTGACCACCATCTGTGAGCTTTCCCTACTGGTTTCCTCAGGTACTGTGTCCCCCCCTGCCCGTCAGGGAGCAGCCAGTCCTTTCAACTCCTGTCTGTAGCCTGGTTAAAGTCTCAAAGGGGACATGCACTTACCAGCCTGAAGCCCACGCTGGAATGCCTCCTCCCTGTCCTGTTATTCTGGTAAAACATTCTCAAGAGTGAGAAGTTTTGGCTCAGCTTGAAGGTAGATGTGCTGAGATTGCCGATGTTTGACAAGTCTTTTATGCGGATGTTTTTCTCGTTCATGTGGAACAAGCTGGCTGATGTGTTGACACCATACAAAAAAGTGATTGATTCCTCTGCCATGCGATCCAGTTGGACCAAATGTTCACTAACCAGTTCAAATCTGCAAGGAACAGGAATGTTAGCTCTTTGTGAATATCCACATTTCTGTTAGCCTTTCTATAGTGCTTTTGCCTACTCTCCTGGTCTCTGCAGACCTTGATGTCTGTGTGAAAAAAGTCAGCAATTATGTGACCTATGCTTAGCACAAACCTAACTTTAATAAGCTAATTTATTAGGAGCTCCAGTAGCTGCATTTCCAGTTGCTGGATCCTCCACTGAAAACCTCAGAACTTGTAGCTGTGCAGCATCAGCTGCACAAACTGGCCTCCCTGACAGCCAATTAGATAATTATTCCTAGTAAATTGCATAATTCCTTTGCTATGTAATTTGAAACTTGTTGATAATGTGCCACTACTGTGTGAGCCTTGTTTGACAAGCAGAGCCAACACAGACTTCCACAGAATTTGTATTGTTTCCTTAAATCTATTCTGTGGTATGAAAAACCAAGCAGAATCAGGTCTAGCATGCACCCTTCCAGAGACGGTTAGTTTAGTTAGGAATAAAGACAGAGTAGCCATGTTTTTCAGGGAAAAATGGTTTTTATCACAAAATCAGTTAGCAGCTTGAACCAAGTCACAAGGCAGAGTTCCCTCTATCCTGACTCAGTGTATGAAATAAACTGCTACATGCTCTTGCACAATTCCCAACAAGATCTTATCTAAAAACCAGTTTGGAAATAACAATAGTCTCTTTCCACCTCTGTGAGGCAGAAACACCTTCCTCTACCTTCAGCTTCCTCCAGGCTGGGCTCTTTTGGTTGCTGACCCTTCCTGGACCCCTGTGAGTGTAAAGAGCTGACTATGGCCAAGGTGGAAGCACGGGTTACCTGTACGGGTCCAGGTTGCAGATGGTAATTGCTGGGAACATTTTAGGCTCTGAATGCATGGACATGGTCAGGACAACAGGGTAGGCCCAGTACTGGCTGAACATGAGTGCGAATTGCCAGTATAACATGCCAAAGCTGGCAAGCAAAAGCAGAGTCCAAAAAGCTGTCTTCATCCTGTTGCTGTCCGAGCATACAAGGCGGATGGTGCCGTGGATTGTCGTGTTCTTACAGAAGAACTCAAACATATCCTTGAAGGAATCGTAAAACTCAATCAAGCCTTCTTTCTTTTCCTCTTCTTCTTCTCTTGCTATTTCCTGCTCCATCCTCTAAGTCTGTTTCTGTGCAATAAAAAAGAAAAAAAAAATCTTATTAGATTGGCTGTGGTCTTTCTATCAATCTATGGACACTCTCAAACAGGGGCGGCAATGAATTTGGTATTAGCAAAAGCTGAATATAACAGTGAGCTGACACTCATCTGCGTGTCCAGAGTTTGGATGCCAGGAAGTAGCAAAAGGTCAAATGTTCTGCGTGCTGCTGCCAAAGTAACTTGAGGGATTCAACGTTTACACTATGACTGCTCTGTTAGTGTGGATATGCAAAGTTAGTGACTAATACACAAGTTGCTGAGAAGTCTGCAGCCAAAGGGGTGTGTAGTTTTCTTCTTTCGAAGAACACCAAGGACCAGAATCTGATTCTGAAAGATTATGTCACCATGCATTAATACAGCTCTGGAGCTAATTCATTCTTATGAGGATGTCACTAGTGAAACACGCTGGCCTATAGACTGAAACAGACTGTCTCAGAACTAGCAATACGGCTTCAGCTTTATGTCAAGGACTCAGGATAAATCCAACTTTCAGGGACAAATTAGAAATGTTAAATACTGCTATTAACAGAAATTTTGCTATTTATCTCTTAGATAAATGTTTTCTCCCAGGAATCTAAAAATCTTCTCTCTATTTTACAAATGTGAAAAGAAAGCACAGGAACTGAAAATCACCCAAGAAGAGTGGCATAACTGGAAATCAAAATCCGTATCTACTTTATCAGAGTAAGTAAAACCTCTACTATGCTACTCTAGATAATTTCAGACTTGACGCTAATAAAAGTGTGAATGCTATTTATTTTAGCCAGAACAGATTGAGGACGTTCTTCTTAGGTTTTAGTACCAGTTTGGGATATGGGACTATTGTTGACGTACTTCTACTTACTGAATGTGACATCAATTCCTGTAATATGTGAGTTTCCAACATTACAGCACTCTGTGAATCACCCTACCTATTATGCTATTAAGAGAAGTTTACTGAGTACAACACTTTGGTCCAACCTTAGCTCCAAATAAAAATCTTATAAACACAGCAACAGAGTTTGAAGACAGGAAGGGCACAAATAACTAAAGATAATAAATAACTTGGGGTTTTATTTCAAAGGTCCTTGAAATCGGACTCTTCATATGAAATCATATCTCAGAGGCACAAGCTGCTAAGACAGTCTCTTCAGCTGTGCCTATTCATCTCAGAAAGATTAGGAATAATCCTTAAAGACAGAAGAGCACTCCAAAAGCTGTATACCCGATTAGCTTTAAAATAGCCCACAAAAGTGTATTATCTGACAGTTTCTCATAATTTATCTTCCCTGAAGGCCATAACACAACTGTGTTCATATTTTCTAAGTCATTGTTTAACAATAATGCAAATTTAACTGAAAGGCTCATGCATAAGTAAACATTAGAAGTGATTTTTTTTTTTCAAATTTCCTGAGTATGCCATTGAATGAGTACAGGAAGCTCAAGCAAAATGAAATATTTCAAAAAGGGTGTAAACAACTAAAAGAAGACGTGTGATGAAGAACTGAAGTGGGAAATAAGCAACTCCACTTTTGCTAAAAGGAAACACAGTTTTTCTGCATTGTGCATATACAGTTAAACCGTTGCTCCCGCCCAGATTCCACAGAAACACGGGATACAAATCTTATCAGCCTACTCTACAGCTGAAGACTTACATCTTAATATTTCTTTAGTCAAAAAGGACTATCTGTGGCAAACCCCAGAAAAGAATCCATGCTAGTCTTCCTACCTCCCTATTGTTACCCATTTTTCAGATTAAACTTTTATGCTTTATCTTTTCCTTATTCAATCCTTTCTTTCTCATTTAACTTAGATAAGAATAAATGAAAATAAGCCTGTGGTGTATGTAAAGAAATATATTGAATGAGCCCTTAAATATTTATAGTATTTTAAGATAGAAATGAAAATTGTGAGAGACTAAGCCAGGAAAATTGAATTTATTACTGTTGTATTAATCTCGCCGGTCAGCCTTGCTCTAATGAGGAAACATAGAATAAAAGGCAATAGTTACCAAAAGTGAAAGTTAAATCAAATTTATCAAGCATACTTTTTCTATGTTTAACTTTGAATCTAAAAAAAAAAAACCACTTGTAAACATTCAAACCATGGCTTTAGAAACAATCCAGAGTTTTCAGACATTCTGACTTGGTTTTTAATGCTATGGCTAGTTAGTTCATTCCACTTGAATCTGCATTCTTAAAATAACTAGAATGAAAAAGCATAGGATAATGCGAAATAATAGAAGGGAACTTTCAAAACACACAGGCAACAGGACATACTCCCTCCACTGGTTTCCCAGGGCAGCCTACCACTAATTTATTTAACATAGCAATTGCAGTCAGGGTCTTAACAAAACGTAACAGCAACAGTGACCAATTGCCTGTCTTGGCTGTGGTAAGTGCCTGGAGAGAGGCTGCAGGTTATAAAAAATGTCAGTGGAAGTTACACAGCAGCAGGGAACAAGTATATGTTCAAGTATTCTCACAGCAACTCAATGTTCAACACAAACTAAATGCTCACACATGAATGTCATGTAGACAAATATTTAACCACGTGTATAGGTATCCATATCTCCATATCAATCATACATATATACAGAAATACACAGTTAAAACAACTAAGACCAAAACACCCCACTGTACCTTGGCAGAAACTTTATCTTTGAGTGTTTAGAGGAGCCACTAAACTCAGCCTTAGGCTTTCTTCTGAACAGAAGACAGGTCTTGGTCCAAAGCTTCCAGCTCTCCTGTTCTAACTGGAGATGCCCTGGGAGATGTCCAGCCTAATATGGATCACATCGATGACATCAAAAGGGGCAGGACTTGAGAAACAGATCATGGAAATTATTCAAAGCATGATGCAGGGAATAATAGGAAGTGAATGAACTGGACGAACTAGTTAACGTTAAGGTTACGCTTGAGTTAAAGTTGGTTTGAGTGGTGGTGCTGTGTTGTCTTTTTTTAATGGCTAGAATAGCTTCTTAGCCATAATTTCTATAAATACTGAGGGAAGTAACCATGGGTCCTGTAAGGTTCTTTCCGGCTCTGAACTTTCCCATCAAGGAATTAGCTTTCTGCCTTCTTTCCATGGTTTCCGGAGGCTTGCATGATCACTAGTAATTGAAGCCATTAAGGTTTCCACAGGTGTGCTTGAGGAATTACATACCTCAGTGTAATCTGAAATGATCAGCTACTCAGTCTAAGGCACACGTGGCAGTGGATTTCTTCCTGCTTCTACATGAGTGTTGCTCACCTGCAGTGGACTATCCCATACACATCAGGAATATAACTCTTCACACTTTAAGACCCGAATAGACTAAATCAACTCTGATGCTCAATTTAAACACTCTGGTTTTGTAATACTGCTTAGTTAAGACTTGCCTAAGTAATGCAGAAGTAGATTCAGAACTCTGGGACTGCTAAAACCCAAGCACCTTGGATTGCTTGCTTAATTACTATTGACATCTGCCCAGTTGGAAAAAGCTCTGCAATGGTTTTGCAAGAAGCTTTTTCTATGAAAATATTAACACTCTGGATATGGATAATGTTTAGAGCTCCATATCAGACCAACAGAGATCCTGCCTGCCTTTTAAAATTGGCTGGAACCAGAGTTTCTTTCACATTGGAAGTTGTGAAACACTGTCATTTGCAAAGATGATTTAAATTTCTTGTGCAATTGAATTCAAAAAGAAGGGAGAAAGGACAAAGATCTGATTTTGACCAATTTCAATCCCGTTTATGTTTTTAACAGTTGGTTTGTGCTGGATTTTGTTTTAGAAAATCAAAACAGAACACTCATCTCAAATTTTAAAGTGATCATTCTAAAAGATGAGAATCCTATTTAACAGCTGCTATTAATGTGTCTTAACCCTCTTTGTCTTTGGTATTAAAAGGAAATGTCACCAAAAGTACTTGAAAAATATTTTAAATGTTTTAAAAAGCCAGTATGTAAACCTTTGATTAAAAAAAACCCAAACAATTGGCTCTTGAGTGAACAGTTACAGCAGAACCACTTACCCTGACCAATGAAGAGGTAAATAGTTAAATTCTCTTTTAAAATACTCAGAGCACTGAAAACCTAATTCTGTCACGTCCATTTATTTGTCCCCCACCCTTCTTTCTCTCTTCGTTTTATATTGTGCAATAGAAAATGGCAACAATAAATCCTTGACAATGAAATTCTTGCACAATGAACGTACACAAGACAAATTCTGTTGCTTCATTATGGCTGCAGGCCTCAGTGGGGAGATCCTCTGGCAACACATCAGAACAAGACTTTCTGAGCCAGCCATGAATTTTTCCTGCAGGAAATGGAGAAGAACTGGATATGCAGCCAACGCTGACCCTCAAGCAAGATACCATTTCTGCCTGCACTTGCTCATTTGTTATCCCGTAACCTGAACTGGGAGGAGCGGAGAAGAGAACTCTCTCTCTGGTTAAAAAGTAAGCTGGGGTTTCTTTCAAAATAGAGAAACAGATTATGGAGATAACATTCATGAGAAAGTCTTTAAGGGTTGCAAAAAGACTGTGCTATAATTATTTTCAGTGGGGTAGAAAATGCTTATTAGTGCTGGTAGTACTGTAACGGGGGGAAGGAGTAAGAATATTGCATGCCCCTGTAGGGCAGCAGCAAATGTCCATTTGGGATGAAGACACTTTCTGGACAAATCATGCTTTACACAGAAAGACTGCAACTTCTTCCCCAGCTGGGCTTAATGGAATCACATCCCATTTAGATGACCAAGACCGTGAAGGTAGACAAAACAAAGGAATCTAGTTATTTTGCTTTTAAGCTTTTACGTGGCTGTCACGTATTAAAGGAACTGTCCAAACTCCCCACTCTTGACCCTTGGCTCTACACCAGCCTTGATTATTGCGCATACTCAGCAGCGATGAGAATACAATTCTCACCCATGTCATAGACTGCTGAAACAAAGGAAAATCCTGACTGTTCAAAGATGCTTTTGAGTATGAGCCTGTCTTAGTACCAGCATCAGCTCAGAGCAACAGAAGAGAGGTACAAAGAGTATCCTGCAGGCAGAGAGAAGAGACTTTGACTACTTCACGTGGGCCAAAGAGTTACTCAGTGAATTAATTTTTCTTGTGGGCTGGACTTGGGCACTTAGAGAAATCTACTACCAGACAATCATTTCTTTCATCTTTTAATATTTCCTTAGTGTTAGTCTCTATAGAACAAACCTCTCTCATAACACTGACTTTAGCTATTATTAGACACAAAGCAGATGAACAGCACAGACAACGTTCAGCATGTACAATATTCATTCCCTGCCCCTGATTACCTTTGCTGCGGTTACAGGCTTGAGTGAAAGAGTTGCACACTAAACTGGAGAAGCTCAGTGATGATCTCTAGCTAGTCCCTCTTACTGTGACTGGCTAGTCCTCTAGAGCTCAAATACTACTCATTTGCCCAATCTCACTTTAAATGTCCAGAACAAGAGGTGCCAGACTGTCTGGACTTCTTGTCAGAACACTGAATTGCAGTGAGGTGAGTCTGACCTGACAGATAGGAGTAAATCACACTCTTTTTGGCTCGCACAGAAACAGAAGAGGACACTTTAGCTACTCATTCATGGAGATTTTCCCAGTTGGTTGAAAACTGCTTGCACTGAGAGGCCAAAAACAAGTTGGCAAACTGAAATAACACATCAAAATCCCCCCACTTCCAGCAGCTTTCCCTGCTGCCATTCCATACTGCAAACTTCACTGCAATTTGCTGTCCACTAACCACACCGACTGTCTTTCAGTTATTAACTTTCTCCCTTGCTGCATTTGTTTCATATTATTGCGCTCTCTCACACTTAGGTGTTTCATTCCTTTCTATTATTCCTCAACTTGCCTCTGTCTTCCAGACATTCCCCACTCTTTTCTCTATATTATTTTTCGGTCTGTGAGCTGAGAAAAGCAGCCTTTGGCATCCTCTTCCTCACACAGTGGAAGGGATAGAGGGCAGATCCTGCACCCCCCTGCCTTCAGCAAGCTTTGTAGATCGACAGTTTAATCTTGATTTTAGCAAATTTTGCTTTACTCACATCACTTGTTCCTGCATGAATGGCGTTTATTCTCCTAGAATGCTCCAGGTTACTCTGTCAAACCATCTTCCCACATTTTCTCCCATTACACAGGACACAGCATACCAACCCAGTTTTCCTCTCTCCGAAATCAGTGCGAGTCTTCTCCTCTGGTTTTGTGGAAACACCCTCATGGTGCTTTCTTCATGGCCACTGGATGAGCCAGTCTATTCCTCCTCCCACTTAAAGGCAGGCAAACTCCTGTGGGCAACTACAGAAAAAGGAAACTCCCAGTGTTTCCTCTTTGCATTTGTTGGTTGGTTGTGCTGTGTATGGACTTGAACTGGCATGTACCAGGCTCTGTCTCCTGTATTTTTTTCCCAGTTCTTAGAAGCCAGAACCACTTTGTTGTCTTTCCAAAGCAGAACATTAAAATTGTTTCTCTGCTGTCCTCCTGGAGGAAGGAGCAGCACTCAGAGGTATTATGGAAGTGCTGACAGCTTGTTCAGTCCTATGCAAGAGGCAGAACAAAGGCAGTCCCTGCCCTGGAGAGCTTTCAAACGTTGCTTAATGTCTCCTTTTGATCCTGCCCCAAATGTGGCTGAACTAACTCTGATTTTCAGGTGTTCTCCTTGCCTCCTGAAATCTCTGCGTGGAAGCCCTGTTCACCAATTTTTTTTTCTGGGAATCTTAGCATTCATTGCTTTGCTTGTGAGATGCTTTGAGCCATAGCTGAGGGGTCTATACCTCGAAACCACAGCGAGCTATGCCTGCAGAAATGGGCTAGTACTGGTTTGCCTTGGCGGCCCTTTTGCACTGGTTTGTATCAAGCCAAGGAAGCTTTGATTGCTGCAAAGGCTGCCAAACCTGCTCGAGGAAGTGGGTAAGTACTCCTTAACTTGTCCTGAGCTCCCTGGTGCTCTGGTTTTATCACTGGCAGTGCCTGAGTTAGCAAGGTTAAAGCTAGCTGGCACATCCTCACAAAATCCAGAAATCACAGCAATGAGGACATGCATATTCTGCTCGTCACCAGCCATTTAAACATTCCTTAATTACACCTCGTGTTATTAATAGACCCCACGTAACCCTTGCTTTTCATTAAGCCTCCACCAGAGGCGCATAGGGTTAAAAATGCAGCCTCAGTAGCAAAATCCTGCTTGCTCCCCGTATGACCAAGCATTCATTTCCACTCACTCACCTTTCTGAGTAAGACGTCTGTAGCTGCTTCTGTCATCCTTCTGGGATAACACCTGCTTTTTTGTTTCTCTTCCTGTTCTCTGTTCTTGTTTCTTTAGTCACAGGCTTTCACAGGTGATGTTCTGCCTGTTCCGACCTGTCAACCCTTCAGTCAATTTCAAAGATTCCCAGGCTGGTGGAATCCTGCTTGCTAGTGGATTTTTTATCTTACTCCAGCTCAGACACAGTAGCTGCATGAATGTTGATACAATTAGGACTGACAGAGGTTGGAGAACATCAGTAAAAGCTTCTTGTTCTGTGGACATGCAAGACGCAATCATCCTGGAATCACAGATACGATAGCTCCATCATAAATGAAGTCCAAATCTTTCCAAAGCTCCTGGAGAAAGTGGTAGATAGTACGTCTTCTCCTGTCTTCTGGTAATTAGGCAAGAAGATGTCCCCTGGCGATCCCTACTCCTCTTGGAACCCAGCAAAGATTGCAATGCTTGGTAGGAAATTCACTGGGGTTAATCAATCCAGTAACTTCAGGCTCTCCTATTGGGAACTAGAACAGATGTCAACAAGAGGAAGAGCTACTACAGTATGGCAGCGAGGAAGGAGGGGAATGAAGAAACCAGGAGCAAACTGCGCAAGGGCAAAACAGTCATTAGCAAATCAGTAACTGAAACCAGCTATTACATAAGTGGCTGTGTCAGCTGTCATGCCTCCTTAGACGGATGCTTTTTGGGTTGAATTCAGGTGCAATATTATATTTTCCATCTGCAACTTCTGAAGGATTCCTTCACCTTCTCATAGAAGAGTTCTATCTATGCCTGAGTCGGTAATTGCAAAGTCATAGACCTGATGCCCTGACAGCAAATGTACAAACAGCTCTATACAGGCTACCAGCACTGAAAACTTTAAAAAGCATAATAATAACCCTCTGAAAGCAGGTAACCCCCTAGGGAAGCATTCTGGCTGAAGAGAAGACCTGGCTTTAAAAACCAGGTAACTTTGCAACCTTTAAATGATGCCAAAGGCAATCCAAAATGCTAGGCTGATGGCAGGGTTGCATAGATGACTTATTTTTGATTCACTCAAACTTGCAGGAGATTATCTGGGAAACCCATGAATGTATCTGTGCTCTGTGTCTGTTTGCTCTGGTGTCTGGAGTGTGTTTATTCACACGGAAAGCACCGCAGTTAGCCGGTAAGCCCTACGATTCATTATTAATCACTTGTTTTTATATTATTTTTTCATGCCTGGGAAAGCTTTATTAGCCAACCAAAGAGTAGAAATGCTACCATGTGACTTCAACGACCCGCACCTCACCATGAGTAACGTGTAGTGAATAGTCCACCTGAGCAGCACAAATATTCCTAGTCTGACCTGTCCGTTTGGCACTAACAGAAACCCTCCACAGAAGTCCCCAGGCAAGCTCCAAAAGCTGGTTCCCCCCAAAATCAGGAATGGTTTGTGACCAGAAGGAGGTAAACTGGCATAGTGATGTTTCCTCACTGAATGTACCCCATCAGCACCATATAAAACACAAATAAAGGCAGAAGTCTACAACCTCTTCACACCGTTTGTTCAAAGTCTATCTCCTGTTTGCTGGAGGGTCCCTACTTGCCAAGGAGATTCTGTCCAGTCTCTAACACGTATAAAACAAACTAACAAACAAAAAACCCAACCAAAACAAAAATCAAATGTAACAAGAAGATATTAAATTTTCCCTATACACCAGAATCGCAAAAGTAATGACAATAAATACAAAATGCCACCCACAGATAAGGGCAGAGTCTGCCACTACATGGACAAAGAAATACCAACTTGAAAGCCTTAAACTCTTGAACTTTTCTCTTTTGCTGTGCAATCTTGGGCAAATCATCTTTCTGCCTCTCTCTCTCTGTTGCTTCATCTCTGAAATAGGTATAATGACACTTTGCAGCATTGTTGAGAGGGTTAATTGGTGTTTGTATAAAGCTTTGGTGATGTAAGCTGCCATGTAAGCACGATGATGACTATTGCTTTGATACTGCTTGGTAATTGCAACAGGATGGGTTGTAGTCATGCTATAGTATTTAAAAATATGTTTTTAAGAGATATTCCTAGATCTCATTGATATTTCAAGATGATCAGTACTCACTCCTGTATTAGACAAAGAGGTGACTGAATTCTTTGTGCATTTAACAATCCTGCAGATACTTTCTGTAGGTGCTGCTTACATCAGATCCCATTTATTTCGGCCTTTAGCTTTCAGCCTCATCAAACGGGCTCCTTGCAATGCCCGTTGCCTAACAGAATAGACTTTCTTCTCACTTCATCAGCGTGAGAGGATAAGATCTTGAGGTTATTTTCACTTCTAGACCCATTTGTCATAGAGGTCTACAGATCAGGAACACTTGTAATTTGTATTTCCTATGAAGGCCATTTAACACGCCTCCAGAAGTGAATGTACATTGTGAGGGCTTATATCCTTTACCCAGTATTTTTTTCTGAAATTCTCTCTCATCTGTGAGAGAATGCATTCATTTATCACACAGGGATTGACAGTTAGGCCTAAAAGAAGACTACATTTTGTATTACTTTATTTTGAAAAGTATCTTAATATAAAATACTCTGGTTTTCCTTATTATCCCTGGCATTTTTGGCTGGACTTTTCCAGCAGGTATGGGTAGCAAACATCAACTTCATATTCTATTCCAATAAAAACCCAAATATTGACTTTGGCTTACTAGATCAGCAGCAATTACCTGTGAAACTTGGTTCAGGACATCTCTGCTTCCCCATGCCCTGTTTGCCACTGCAGCTGGGTTAGTTCTTTGTCAAATAATACTATATACTAATATAGCTGTGTACTAAAGATTAAATGCAATAGTGGAGCTACAAAGAGGGTAAGATTGGGTTTGGATGAACAAAAGTAGATTACCTTTGATCCGTCTTCGGATCAGACTTTGGAATATGCCCTGAGCACCCCTTAGGAGAAGACTCTCCAGGACACATTGTCACCCATATTTGGTGTATATTGTGAGAGGAAACATCATTCTGTTATTCTGGGTGCCACAGAAAATCAAGCTGCTTATTTCTGATAATGCCTGGCATATATTTATCAGTAAGATGCCCAAAGACTACGCTGGTGGACATAAATTCTCAATGTTATTTGTACCAACAGTTAGAAAAGGCTTCCCTCCCCTTCAAGGATGTTTCTTCCTGCAAGGCTGCAGCATCTCCAAAGGCTTGCATCAGTAAATGAACTGCTTATTTACACCTCACCTGACCAGAATTTGTCTGTAAAAGTGTGCATGTGCTTTGACACTCTGCTCCAACCATTCTGGTGGCACTCAGCGTATGTCCATTCCTCTCCATGGACATAAAGGAAAAAAAACAGATCAGAAGTTGGAGTGGGAGAGCAAGGATTTACAACTCAGGCTAAGTTTAGCAGGTACTGTGCGTTGCTTATTAAGCTCTATAAAGGAAATATTTTATCATTGAAAGGCTCAGTTCCTCCTTTTAGCACTGGAGACAATTATTCTAGGTAAGGCAGAGCATATTTGTCGAAGAAATTTAGCAAAGCAGTGCATTCAATGAAGCTCATTTTGTACCTAGCCAGAGGAAAATAAACTACTGGTCAGCTCAGCCATATCTTTCTGTAGGACTAAATATTTTAAACAAATAAGAAAAAATATTTAGATGCAAAAACTTGCTAAGAAATTGCAAATGATCTCTGTGAAGAATGATTATCTATAGAGATCTCTGTAGAGATCACCTAGCTTTAAAGGAAGTTCAGCAGTAATGAAACCACAGCCATTATAATGGCTTTTGAAGGCACACATCCATCTTGAAAGGTAATAGCTTAATAATGTTTTAATGCTAGGCACGCTGTACTTCGCATCTAAAGAGCAATGTAATCACACAAATGTCAAATACTAAAGAAGAGCACGCAGAAGCAGTGAAAGGCTCTGAGTGAAAGTGATGAACAGCAAGGAGAAACTGGTATGTCATACTATTTGCCTTTGCATCTTCAGATGATGTCATTAGAAGGCCACTTATGACCACTGATGGCCGTGTACCAATTATCATTTGGGAAACACAGGATGGAGAGGTAAACGGGAACTGGATCCTGGTAATGGAACTCCTTACCTAGTACCCGCGGAATAAATAAGGAAGAGATCTGACCTTTCCTCTTTCTGACTCAGAAACACGCCAGAATTATTTTTTAAGTAATACTATCTCCTTGTTAATCATCATAAAGGAGGTCACACCCGACCTTAGCCAGGCAGGAGAGGAAATCAAGGGGGAAAAAAGCCCTAGATTCAGCAAATTTATCAAGGATTTATCAGTGATTAGGTTAAATTGCCTATCATTTTATTTGGGTCACCTAAGGCTGTCTGATTGCCTGCTGTCTCTCCAATGCAGGCAGTAGAAAATGAAGTAAATCTCCAAAAGTATGATGCCTGGAAATATTCATCTATCCCATAAATTAAAAACATTGATCATTATCATAACAGCAGTGATTATTGAAAACAAAGATTATGATTCATGTTTGGCACTTGCTGATGTGGAACCTTTACTCCAGAGAACTCAAAACAGGTGACACCAAATGATTAATGCTTCCAGTAAAGCTAGATAAATAATATTATCCTTTCTTTATACAGTAAGAAAAATGGAGGTTCAAAACAATTGAATGATTTCCTCATGAGCAACAATGAATCAGTGATACTCAGGAACCATCACAGCCCTTCTCTGAAACTCAAGATAATCACCATGTTGAAGCTATTTATGAAGAAGTTATTAGTTTCCATTAAACTGCAGAAAAATATGAGGATCACTTTCCCAGGGAATCAGAGAGTTTGGGGAATTCTACAAAATACTATAGTTCTATACTTATTTAATACTATTAAACAAACATGCACTATAGTGACAAAATGTTCACTGAAGAAGAGTTACTCAGTAAAAGCCAATATGGGAGTTAAAGCAATAAACCCCATCAGGAGGAAAAAGAACCAAAAATAATGAGAACAAAGAAACACACAACAATTCTAAATCACCTTTTGGCCAAAGAGTAAGGGAGACCCAACTTGGCAGGATTTTATGAGAAAGCCAGACCAAAAGACCCTACATTGTTTCCTCCATCAATGAAGTGGAACTACTTTTAGATGGGAAAACAGCAAGATGTTTTAATGCAAATGACATTGCTCATAGTTTGGACCTGGAAGTGATGCATCTCATATGCACTTGAAATTGGAGGGGAATTCAGGAAGGCAGGATATAATTACTTGAACTAAATCTGGTTAAGACATTAGCATTAATGTCCTGTGCTCTTACAAAAAGATCTCTGAAGGATTATTGGTCAAGGGTATCTCCTGGTTTGAAGGCAAGGTCAGACAGTGGAAAACACGTGATCAGTCAGTGCTGTGTTACAAACCTGACCCTGGGACAGTGACTTAGTTTCTCAATGTCACAGTTCTCATCTGCACACAGGTAGTTACAATCCCAGCACATTCAGATATCAGTGATGGAGATTCACTATAAATTGAACAGTAAATATCCTTCTGCTTTCAGAAAGTTTTGGAATTCCAAATTTCTTTTGTTGAAAGCCCCTCCCATAAAAGAGAAAAAACAACCTTGTAAAAGTTTTGCATTCACCCAAAATGAAGAAATACATTTAAAAAAGCTAAGACTAAATACAGTCCAGAAATATTCATTAATGCTTAAACACAGGACAAACCCAAAACCCTGACTAAGGCCTTTTGGACAACAGTGTCTCAAACACAGATTTTACCCAGCATGAATGAAAAATGGCTTCACCAGCATCCCTGAACTGCTTGCCCTGGTTTTGGCAAACACTGACAAGAGCCCTGCCAATAGAGATGTCTCTGTGGTTTCCTGAGCTAAATCACCTGTTACTCATGGGATGAATTCTTCCTTAACAACATCCTAAAGATTCATTCTTTCCTTCCCCGTGGCTTTGCAAGGCTCAGCCTCATGCCTGACTTACTTCTTGATAGGACAAGGGGTAATGGCTTCAAACTGGAAGAGGGGAGATTTACATGAGATCTCAGGAAGAACTTCTTTGCTGTGAGGGTGGTGAGAGCCTGGTCCAGGTTGCCCAGAGAAGCTGTGGCTGCCCCATCCCTGGAGGGGTTCAAGGCCAGGCTGGATGGGGCTTTGAGCAACCTGGTTTGGTGGGACGCGTCCCTGCCCAGGGCAGGGGGATGGAACAATGCGATCTTTAAGGTCTCTTCCAACCTAAACCATTCTGTCCAAGGCCACCCTCATGTTTGCTGTGCTTTGTAATCTCCACCCACATTGCTCCTACTTGGGTATAACACTCCCAAACCTCCTCCTTTACTGATTCCCATGAGTTTTGCTTGCTCTGAATCCTGGTTGTATCTGGTCATGGAGCAAGCTGCAAGGTAGGATTTGAACCCCCTGTTCTAGGAGGTTGTCAGCCATGAGAGGTCACATGAAACTCTTCCATTTATTCACTGGGCAATGATTTCTGTAATGCTTCTTGTGCTTGTGGGCAGTAAGCTCTTCACAGTTAGCAAATTCTACCTTTGTACATGCAAAATATTTACATGGTGCCAGTTGTCAGTGGCTTTAGACAGGAAACAAAACGAATAGATCAGAAGTCTCACTGTGCTACGTGTCAGGGAACATATTTTATGGACATATGAAGTAAGAGAGCGCATTTTAACTGACTGATTTTCCACTTCCCCAGGCTTCAGAGACTGAAACTCCAGTAAAGGGTCTAGGGGGCAGTTCTGTATATTCAGGGTAGAAGTAAAGATTCCTGTTTTCTTCACTACTTAAGCTGAGAGCCCTATCTTGGTTATCTGAAGCAGCAATGGGTTCTATGGTCAACCCATGAGGTAACTAAAGAAAAAAACCTGCCCATTGAGTACGTATGAGTTATGCAGTTAGGTCCTCTCCTGATCCCACTGTAACATGGCTGTCGGTAATCAGACTCGGGGAAATTGCTTTCTCAAGGATATATCAAATGTCTCTCCGGGATAGAAGAACTTTCCATTTCATCAGCACCCTCAGTTTTGGGCAACCTTGAGGCATGGCTGTTCTTCCAGGTGTTCTGTCTTTCTGGACAACCTAAACAGAGACGCTCAGCAGCCACAGCGTTGCCACATTTACAGGACAAGATTACATTTGAGTATATGTGAATGCTAATTAACCATCACTACATTCCTCGGGGTGCGTTTTCTCTCTCAAATTATTTCTTCATCCACCAAGGTCAGCCTCAAAATACTTATTTGACTGCACATGTGGAGTGGTGCATAAAGTACCACTTTCATTTGAGGGAGAAACTGAAGCAAAGGACTTACCTAAAGGCACCCACAATTAGAAAAAAATCTGATTTCTGTTTCTTGTATCTGACCTGAAAATTTGCAATGCTTTTGTTATGATTACAATTAAAGGAAAATTTTCTGCACTGTGGAAGTCAGCTATATATTTTTAAAGAGTAACACAAAAGGTCTGTGTTCACAAGTACATAAAGATGTTTTCATGTCCTGTAGCTACCCATGTGATGCTGCTGAGGGGCCCATATAAAATTAAAAACCAACTCCAACCTTTATGAGATAGTGAACTGTCTTATTTGTCTCTGTCCTGGACTTAATCACTTTCCAAGCTAATTTAGCAGTAAGTACTTCTTGACTTAGTGCATTTAATGATTTAAAAACATAAATTTGGAGTCACTTCCCAAGCCCAGGTTTAAAATATGCCTTCAAGACACAATAGCAGCACACCAAAGATACTTTAGAGAGAGAGGAAATTCTATAGCGTGATTCATTTGCATGTTGGAAAACAACTGGGAAGAAAGAAACTACTCTGAGACAGAAGTCTCATTCTACGCTATCATTAGTGTTGAGAATAACATGCCAGAAAGATGAATGGAATGTTAATGACAACACACTTATGCATGAAATACTTTGGGGTTGGGGAACATGAAGGAGAATGACAGAGGTGTAAACACAAGCTCTGGAATCCCTTCAGCATTCTGGGGCCTCTACTACAGTCTCCAGGTTCACGTGTTTCTCACATTTCTAGATTTAGATGACTTAGTAGGAATTCCAGGGTAAATACAAAAAAAAGACAAAATGGTGTGACAGAAAAAAAAAAACAAAAAGGTAATTGTCCTCAGGTCAAAGGGTATAAAACTAGGTATGTATTATACTGGATGAGTTGCCATGGGGAATTTATTAGGCGAAATACATGTAGGCTAATACTGCATTCTAATAATACCTTGTATTTATAGAGTGCTTTTCATCTTGAATTATAATAATAATTTATTATAAGGAGTTCCTTCTGTTCTGCAAAACCTTTAAGCATTTGTAAATGGTGAGCTCAGATTAGATATAAGGACAGGTGAGTGTAAGAGATTAAAGCAAAACAGGCCAACTAGTACTTTGTTTCTGAAGCAAACCATTTTTCCTTGAAGCATTTCAAGGTACGAAGATTAAAACAGATCAAAGAAAAGGACAAGGTCTGATAAACCTCACTAACTCAAAAAGTTTTGATGTGGCTACAGGTGGGACATGTGAACACTTTGCGTATGAACGATCCCATTATTGTGATTGAAGTCTGAGGTAAAAATATTAGACATTTAAAATGAAATGAAAATTTTTATATCCCTCAGCAAACTGAAAATAGTTTTGTTTGTTTGGTTTCTCTCTTCATGATTTCAGATTGGCATTTTTTCCTAAAATCTCTATCATTTTCCTACTTCTAGAAAAATATTTCTTGTCCATATTTGAAGCTTAAGTCAGAAAAATCGTTACAGTGGGGTTCTGTAAGACCAAACACCTTTTCAGTTTGCTGCACAACTGTGGCTCTCTCTGGGGTTGAATACAACAGTCACTGCGCATCAACAACCCTGCCTCAGTGCTTAGGACATAAATGAAAACTACACGCTAAAAACAAACACAAAAGCTTGAGTGAGATATTCTATGAGCACACAATATTTTGAAATATTTTAATCCCAAGTTTAAAATTTGGGTTTGGCCCATAGGTGCTAACATCACAGCCATTTTTCCCTTCCTTCTTGCTCTTGGATAACCTCCACAAACCCCTGACAGGGAATGAAAATCTGCACTACAGCGAACACTGCTGACAACAGGCAGAACTAAAAGCAGAAAAACCTTGTGGGCCACCACTGCCCTCTGTTGGCTAGCGGTGCAGAAGTGCTCAAGGACTGAGGAGAACCGTGGTGACTGCAGGATCTATTCACATGGAAGATGCCTGCAGCTTTTGGAACAGTAAGAAAAATTCTCGCCTTTTATTGCAGTCCTGCGGTCCTGTCTAAGCGTCTGTTGCAAATTCTTTGGGGCAAACTCAACCGTTTTCTTTTCTGCCTTTTCGTTTCACCTGAGGCAATAAAGGAATATTATTAGCCCAGAGAAAGAGGTACGCTTTCCCTTAAACTTGTACATATCATAGAATCATGGAATAACAGAATTGTCTGGGTTGGAAGGGACCTTTAAGATCATCTTGCCCAACCGTCAACCTAACTCTACCATCACTAAACCATGTCACTAAGCACTATGTCAACCTGTCTTTTAAATAGCACCTTTTAAATATATGCTAATAATTAATACAGTACAGCAGCTCTGCTCTACAGCTAGAACACTGAACAGATGTATAAATCAGGAGCCAAGCTCTTCCTTATGATTTGTTTGGGTGTTTGTTTTTTTTTTATTTAAACTAAATCTTGGGTAATCAAACTGCATGAATTCCCTTTCACAAACACTATTCGGATTGCAAATTTCAAAAGCCCTGAAAGAAAAGTCTTGGAAGGGAGTGGGCAAAATATTCCTCTCAACTGGGATAGAGAGCAGTATGTAGGTGACAACCAAAATGCCAAAACATGGTTAACCACAAAAAGTTTATTTCTTAGTCTTTTAAAGAGGAAATTCTTTTTTCTTTTTTTTTTTTTATTTTCATGATTCCTGCATGTGAACAAATCAATAGGAAATACAAGTATAAGTCAGGCTCGAGCTGGCTCACCAAAGAGAACTGATTAGCCCAGCCCTGACAATAAAAGCTGGGGTGAAATCCTCAGAGAAGGACCATCATGACTGACGTCTGCTAAACCCCATCTTGCACAAAGTAGCATGTAAATAAGATTTTAGTGTAACTTAAGCAACAAGCTTATTGTGCCAAGAATGATATTAAGGCCAGATGGAATTTTGTGTTTTACAAAACACCCCACAACACCCCTGTTATTAAAATGTTTCCTCTTTCAAGCGTAGGCATCTCCCATAATCCCTTAAAGGAGAGGCCTGCGTGCCACTGTGCTCAACACTGATCCAAGACAGAGCACAACGCTGTGCTGCTCCCGTCAAAGGAACAAGACTTTGCAGGTTTTCTCCCTTCAAGTAATCTGGATATGCAGTATTAAATTAAAAGTGAATAGACACTATACCTTCCTGTCACGTTTGCCCTTCTGACTGAAAGGGAGTAACTTGCTTTGCTTTTCTTAAACAATACTGAAGGAACAAATGCACGAGTATCATACGCAAAATGATTTGTTGTATTTTTATGGGCCTACCGGTAGATTCCTGGAACAAAAAATACTGCCTTTATGAATGGCCGAGTGACTGAAAATGAGGTTGGATTTATCCATTTTATGAACACTGGGAATCTGAAGAAAAGAGGAGGCTTATAGCAAAAAAAAAACAACCCACAAACCCCACACGTTCAACGCGGAGGATTTGGGCCGCGCTCGACCCCTCTGTAGCCCCCGTGCCGCCATGGTAACGGCCGGAAGCGGAAGTCAGGTGAGCTGCGTCTGACGCACTGCCGCCCGGAAGCGGGGCGGTTCCTTCCCGGAAGCAGAGTCCAGCAGTGCCTTGGCCCCGCCTCGCCGGGCCGCCATCTTGGCTGGGAGCCGCGTTGGGCGCCGCAGCAGGGAGGCTGGGGGTCGCCGCCCTGCCCTGCCCGCTTTCTCCTGTGGCGCTTCCTTCCCTTTCTCCTTCCTTCCCCTCCTCCCCTCCCTCCCTTGGCCGCCGGCTGCAGGCAGGTGGGGCGTCCCGGCCGTGGAGGGGCCTGCACCAGCAGGGAGAGGTGAGTGGGGCCTGGGACGGCGGGACGAGCCCGGGAGGGAGCTGAGGGAAGAGGGAACTGGCCGGGCTGGGAGCAGGGGTTGGGAGCATCGTGCTGGTGATGCTCGGCTGCCTAAACACCATCGAGTTGCCTTTTTATTTTTGCTTGGTTCTGGTAAATTGTGTTATCGCGGTGGGAAAAGGGGTTTGCGGTCGTGGCTTCTGTAAGTGTTGCCGTTCAGCTTCTGCGTTTAAGATGCAAATGTTCTTTCAGATAAGGCTTTGAGTTAAAAACCCAAGAGTTATACATAGTGCTGTTACATATTTCACTGTATTTTTACAGTCCAGAGTGAGGTGCCTTATAGCAAGACTAAAACCCAACTAATTGTGTTAAATAAGAAAGATATGCTTTAACCAGTGTTTCAAAGTCAAAACTGACTTCTTTAGAGAAAATTCTTAATTTTATGATATCAATTTATAATTTATGATTATGACTTAAAAACATGTGCGACTTCCTTCCAAAAAAAATAAGCCATGTGTTTTAAACAATGATTTACAGTAATTCTGACAAAAGCACGGTCAAACATGTTTATTTTGAGAATATTTGACCGCGTGGATTTGGTCCTTGTGGTTTGAGTATTATTTCTTAATGAATGGTACTTGGCTATCTTTTTGAACTAAAGGAATAGAAGAGGTCATAGGTATTTAACGTACTTCTTGTGTCAAATGCTGCTATCATATTGTAAGCGTTGTCTTATCTCTTTATACAAGCTTCTTGTAAAATCTTTACTTTCTGTCTTTGGTTAAATTTCCAAGTAACTTGCTACCTTTCTGGGGGAGAAGTGAGTTAAATAGCATTTGGTAATTGGTATGGAAGTAGCATGGAGTTTCCTTTTTTCACACTGACTTGTCTCATTTTGGGTGAGGCCTTTGTTCATCTGGAAGAGAATAATCTGGCTCAGAAGTTCCCTTCTGTAAATTCAACTGACTCAGAAGCAGGCAGCAATTTTAATTTAAAAACCTTCACATCAAAGTCAGTAATAAGGTTACTGTGGAGTTTTTAAATTTGTTATTTATTTCAAATAAATCTATGTGTAGAAACAGCAAATGAGTTTAAATCATGGGCAAATTTACATAATAGATATTAAAACTGAATAGGGAAATAGTCAAAAAAACCCTAAGCCCTTTGAAACGGTGTCATAATGATGTGTGTTCAGCCTAAACACAAGGCTGGTTATTAAGAGTCCAAGTGGGTTCTACAGTGCAGCATGTTTTGATGGTAGCACTTCACTGTGGTAGTTAAACAGTGGTGTTCTGGAAGGAGTATTTTCCCATTTTGGCAGTATGCAGAGTCTCTCGGGAATGTGTTAGTGGGTTAAAATTTTACATGGTTCTTGCCACTCAAAAGTTATGGTATTATAATTTCTACTTTAAAAAAAGGCTTTGTAAACTAGATTTTGCAAAACTCTGGAGCTGCGTTCAATGAAGCATAGTAGCTCTGTGTCTGTTAAGATTGTATTGAGATTGTGTTTGTATATATTTTCTAAAAACTAGATGAGCAACAACAGTAATAAGAGAGCACCAACGACAGCAACACAGAGACTTAAACAAGACTACCTTCGAATTAAGAAAGATCCAGTGCCTTATATCTGTGCAGAGCCCCTCCCATCTAATATCCTTGAATGGTAAGAATTAGAATGAACTGTTCACGCACTTGTGGAGAGAACAAGATTTTCTAGGTCATCAAGTCTGACTCCCTCACTCCTACAGATTGTATGAGAATATTGATTCTGGGAGGTGGAGGATGAAACTTTTGCTAAAGTGATAAAGGTTCTTATTTTTGATGGTGGATTGTGTGATGGCTTTCATACTGTTTAAATTTCCCTCTTTGTCTTAGGCACTATGTTGTACGGGGACCTGAAATGACTCCCTATGAAGGTAAAAGTTAGCATGTCGCAAAACCGTGTGTGTGCTTTATGTTGTGATTGGGATGCTTGAGTAATTACTGCTTAAATGGGCAAAAATATAACTACTGTAAATAGCTCTAAAAACTATTAGTGCAGTTTCAAAGCTGTCGGTGACTTGTGGGCTACCGCTGTCTATTAGTAATTTTTCTGTTATCAAGGATTCTAACAAAACCACATTTAGGTTAACCTGAAGACCAATAACTTCCTATTGAGTAATTGCTAAAGGTCTTGGAGCAGATAACTCACTTTAGATAGTATGTGACAGTCCAAGTTAATTTCAATAAAACCCCATTTTGTTATCACGTAAATGTTCTCAGTGACCTGAGGCATATAGTCTCTTTATGAATTTCTCAGGAGAAAGTGAGGAATGTAAAAGCCTTATTAATTTGTTGTAGTCACATATTTCCCAGTGTCTTCTGGAGCCTCTTGCAAAATGCTTTTTGAAGTCGGATTCTTCATAGGATTACATTTACAGTTAGCTATGTTTCTGGAAAACTAATCCATTTGTGTTCTAGTAAATACACTTTGGCTGATTTTCCTTAAGTGTATTACAGACTTGACAGCAGCAAGTGCAGTTTGTAATAAGCATGTGAGAGAATTGCCTCCAAAGTAAACATGCAGGTATTTCAGAGGAACAAAATGATGAGCTTGATCTCTTTAATGTGAGGGGGAGAAGGAGACAAATAAAGGGTTTTATTTGGCCCATTTTGAGGAGCAATGCCTTTATCTTCATGCAAAATAAGTAATTAATTTCTTTATGTAATGCAGGTGGCTATTATCATGGGAAGCTAATATTCCCCAGAGAATTCCCTTTTAAACCTCCTAGTATTTATATGATTACACCTAATGGAAGGTTTAAGTGTAATACAAGGTAAGGATTT
Organism: Gallinago jamesoni; assembly: GCA_025769975.1. Taxonomy (NCBI): domain Eukaryota; kingdom Metazoa; phylum Chordata; class Aves; order Charadriiformes; family Scolopacidae; genus Gallinago; species Gallinago jamesoni. The sequence goes on along the minus strand of JAOQGH010000008.1, from coordinate 6,183,894 downwards.
TCTTCTAACACGTAAGCAATTAACACCATTTTAGCAATATATATAATGTGTAATAATTTTAGTGGCAAAAATAACACACACTGCCTGTTTTACCCTTTTGAAGGTTGTGTCTTTCAATCACTGATTTCCACCCGGACACATGGAATCCAGCTTGGTCGGTCTCGACGATCTTGACAGGCCTTCTTAGTTTTATGGTGGAAAAGGGCCCCACCCTGGGCAGCATTGAGACGTCAGAGTTCACAGTAAGCTCCAGACTCTGTAATTGTACCTTTCGTCAGCTGAGGGAGTGTTGAATGTGACCTCAAAGTTTAAACAACAGCAACATCATTTAGATATCTCATAAATGAATACCTTGTTGCCTACTGTAGGTGTCAGGCAGAAGAATTGGGTTGATTTTAGGTAGTGTGGGCACGGGAAGAGGATTTCTTAGAGAACTTAAAATCCCTTTTAGTAAACAGTGTGGTTGGGACTGACTTTCTCCTTCCTTCCTCTTGAAGTGTCTGCCAAGCAGGCACACTAATACAGAACATTAATCCCAGAAGAATTAAGAACATAATTTGTGTCTAAAAATGTCTGTTGTGTGAAGTTTTAAATGTTAGAAACTGCATGGCTAATGGTTTGCACCATCCTTGTGGGGAGATAATCAGAAATTGAGTTGTTATATTAACTTCATTTATATGCAACTGCTGATAATTTTGGTTTCCTCCACAGAAAAGACAGCTTGCTGCACAAAGCTTAGCATTTAATTTAAAAGATAAAGTCTTCTGTGAGCTCTTCCCTGAAGTGGTAGAGGTAAGGAAATTCATCTGTGCAATAATTTGGTTTCCTGTAGTTTTTCAGCTTCTCTGTGTAGATCTGTAAAAGAATTTTTTAGGTCTTTTCACAGACAGTAGCTACTTTTGTCAGTCTTAGAAACCTTTTAATAGGCACTTTTGCTATATGTGAGAATTAAAACCTTGAATCTCAAAATGGAATTGTTTTTCTGCTGCACAAAGATCCATTGTACAGGGAATCGAATATGTGTATTTAGGATTGGTGTTGCAGCCTTAACTGAGCTGCTGCCGACATGGTTGTGTTCTCAATATTTTAGAATTGTATGCTGGTTTTTCCTGAGTTTGGGTGGGACTAGTCTTTGTATACCTTGACTTGGTCCATCAATATTCCAGATGGAACCCTGGATTTCTTATTTTCTCTTTTAAAAAAGTTTGTTAAATTCTTCTTGCTTAACTTCCGAGAATGGGAGATAGATGCCTATTTTTGGGGGTATGTTCCTTGCACAACACTAACCCTATGTGTTTGTTGATGCAGTTTATATCACCATGTATAGGGAACAGTTGAATGTCTTGTGTTCCAAACAAGCTGCACATGCAAGACTTTTGATGCAAGAATGTCATTTCTGAAAAAAAAAAACTTCTCAGAAAATGTACATATGAACTACAGATAAACTTGGGCAAATGATTGTTGGTGTCAACTACTGAAGTTAGGTCACTTTGGAAGAAGTTGGGGAATGTGTACAGATGTATGAAATGCACTTAATTTAAAGACCTACAATGTAAAGAAGTGTACCATATCCTTTCCCTAAAGTTATGCAAGAACTTGGGTTATGAAACCTCTTAAAAATACCCAATTAGCTTCAACGCTTTCATTTCCAGCTACTCACTTTTTTTTTTCTTCTTTCTCCAGGAGATTAAACAAAAACAGAAAGCACAAGAAGAGCTTAATAACAGACCTCCATCCCTCCCTTTACCAGATGTTGTCCCTGATGGGGAAGCACACTACGGTCAGAACGGGATCCCCCTTCTGAATGGGCACGTACCACTGGCACCTGCCAACCACCCCGGTCTCCAACAGGCCAATCGTAACCATGGACTTTTAGGCGGAGCTTTGGCGAACTTGTTTGTTATAGTTGGTTTTGCAGCCTTTGCCTACACAGTCAAGTATGTACTGAGAAGCATAGCGCAAGAATGAGGATAATAAAAGCAATCCAAGACCAAATTAGTGGTAGTTGCAGAATGATTGGGACTCTTTGGGCATCTGACTCTGACACTGGGATAAATATTTGTTTTACCAAGTTGCAGGTAAAACATTGGTTGGCTCATGGGTTATGTTTGGAAAATGGAGTAGTTTCGATTAGTCAGAAAACTAAAAGAAGTTCTACTCGCAGTTCCTCTTGTCCTCGCTACTATCTGGTAGTGGTTCACAAACAAGTCAAAGCATTATTGATGAGATGCTGACATTTCTAGTGCTTTGATTTTTATAGCAGTTCTCCATCTGTTATTTGAAATTTGAAAACCTTAAGCAAATAAGGCTTTTTACTTCATTGAACAGTTTTTAAGATTTCACAATTTATGCATATCATGTTTTATTTTCATTAGGGAAGAGTCTGTACAGGTGTTGAAATGATTCAAGTAGAGATTTCATGTGGACTTGCTAAGGGTTTGATTCACGTGAACATTGATGCTACAGGAGATTGCTGGTTTCTTTTTCAAAACAGAACGAACATCATCGCATATCTAGTCAGTAGCGATTAGATGAGTGGGAAGATAACACTGTGTGTGTTAAATGTGTTGTCTAAATTGTCACAATGTAATTGAAGGTTTTATTTGGGCTACAAGAAGTGCAGTTTGTTGGCCTTTAGGAATGATTAGTAAGAAAAAAGCATTTGAATCAGCTTTTAGGGGGACACCCGTATCCAGTATTGTTTTGGATTTGTTCACTTAGAGATTTCCATTTTGGGAGATGTTCTATTTGAAAGCTGTAATACTTAATTTTGATCACAAGGTGCCACTGTTGGAAAAAAAATAATAAAACTGCACAGACCAATGGAGAGTTGATTGTGTATTCAGAAAATCTTCTCTGGATTTCTTGGGCTTTGGGAAATGAAGTAACCCTAGCCCTTGTGAAGATAAAAAGACAAATGAGTCTGAATAACAAACCAGCTTCTTCAGAGTCAGCTGAATTAATCTGAAGTGTCAGTAGCTGAAGTAAACCCTTAAAATTAATTCTGCTTGCTTACTTGAAGATTTCCATAAACTCTTAAAACAACCACCACCAAAACCCAAACCCTTCTAATTCTGTGATTCTAGAAGCTTTTTTCTTTTAGGTGTAAGTTCATCACTGTTCCCCTTCACATGATTGATGACTGAAATACTGATGTTTGTTCATGGAATTACAGGACTGTGGATAAACACTAAAACTCCTAGGGCAGTTCAAAAGTCTGAAATTACTTTAACTGAGTTTGCTTGGTTCCCCCCCTGCTTAATTTTATCCTAATGCTTTGTTTCATCAGAGGCAATCATCCTGTGCCTTTATAATTGACAGTGATCCCTTGTCAACTAGGGAAGAATGCACTCACTGTTAATGCTACAACAAGCTGTCAGAGGTGATAGCAGGGTAAAAAGCTCTGCATCTAACTGCATAGTCTGATTTTAAGTATTGCGAAGAGCCCAAATAAATATTACCTCATGTATCTAAGAATTTTTTGAAATTGTTTTTATTTTCCCTTTCAGATTTGTTCTCTCTCTCTGCTTCTCCTTCGTATCTTGAATTGTAAGCAAAAATGTATTGTTAACCCATGAGCCGTGCAGCTTAGAGCATCAATAAATGTGACCAATTCTCTGCAATAGGTAGGAACTACCAAAATAGCAGAACAGCTCTATACTAAAGAAATCTTAAAGCAGTTCTTACTGAGGTAAGGAAGGGAAGGAGGAGGTGGGGGGTAGGGATGGAATTTGGAAAAGGCTGGATTTTAAGATGTATTTATAAATCTTTGATTTTTTTTTTAATTATTATTATTTTGTGGTTCTACCAAATCTTATTTATAACTATTTTTTAATTTACCTCTTATGTGTGCTTAATCAGCTCTTGTAAAGAGAGAAGCACCAGTTGTATCTATCTAGAAACAACTATGTTCTGTCAGTCTGTGAGTGTGCTTAAGAGGAAGGGGAGTGTCATGTCTTTCCTGCAGTGATAGGATTTTCAAGATGGGTTTGTCAGACTGGTATTTTTTTCTTGAAGCTTATGGACCTGTAGCTGAGGCTGTTGTGCCTCATATTTCTTAGCATCATTCAAACATATTTGTGTTCTCGCAATGCCTTTTATTACCATTGACATCGCCTACAGACAGAAGTTTATAATTTGTTATCTATGTTTATCTTTTATGGAAGTTCTTTTGTCCACATAAATGAAGACAAAGGCAAGGAGACCTTGGGCATGGTGTGTTTGCATCTTCTGTGAAATGCACCTAACTAAGGTGGAAGAACTAGTAAAATCTGGAGATGTTGAATAAAAGGCATTTTACTTTGTGACAAGTTGGCCTTAAGCTACACCCAAGTATTTGAAGGCGGGTGTCTTCTTTTTAGGAAGTGCCACAATTGGAAAGAAAAAACCTTTGGTTAAACCCTGGACATGCTGCATTTTTTTTCTGAGGATTGGTTGTATTTAAAAAACAAAACTTCCAATTGCAGTTTCCCTTCAGTATCCTGGATTCAGAAAAATTTGAGTCATTTCTAGGAGCAGTAGCCAGTAGCTGCCTGAACCCTTCACCTATGGCTTACAAGTTTTTAATACATCTCCTTGCTCCTTGCCTTTGGTAACGGAAGATTTATTCCCTTTTTGTGTAGGTTTTACTGGTTTTTGTTTTTTTTTTTTTAAAAGCATTTATAATAGTATGCAGTATCTGATCTTTTTGTTACCAAAGTCATTAGATGGAGTAGACCATTCTTTGCCATGCAAAAATATTATCATGACCTGAAGCAGTGCATTACTTAATGTAATCAAACAAAGAGCTCTCCCTCAGTATGTGATACTGGAACAAACGTCTGGTCCTTCACTTTCATGCTGCAATTTAATAGGTTTCTGTAGGGTTGTTACATGCAGTTGGTAGGGAGTTTTTGCAGCCTGACTCAGAAGGCATCTCAGTGGTCGCCTTTAAAGATCTCTTGGTTTTTAAAATCCTGGATTTGTGTGTCGTCATAACTTTTTTTCCCCCTAAGATTTCAAGGTGATGAAGTTACCTTACTTCAAGCATGTTCTGAGGAGTAGAAATGACTGCATTGTAAAGTTGTTTGTTCATAATAAACATTCATGATAAAATTCATACTTTTCTGTGGGACTGTTTTTGGGAAAGGAATCCCTGGGAAGAAAACTGGATATATGTGGACTATAAAACAAGAACTATGGCAAAACTGCATCTCTCTCACCTCCAGATGTTTTTTTCCCCTCAAGTTAGTTGGGTATCCCTTACATCTGTGGCGAAACACCTCCAGGAAGGTAGTAATTCTTTTAGGTCTTTTGTTTGATAATGCAGTTTCTTTACAGAGAGGTATTTGTTCTGCAATGACATCAATGTCACAACTGTCATTGTAGTGCAGTGTCTGTTTCCAGTACCTTCTCTGAGACATGGAACCGCTCCGAAATGCTGTTCTGCTGTTTTGCCACCTGGGATGATGTCTGAAGAAGAAGGTAGATGAGGACCTTGCTACTGACTGGGCAGTTGCTGTTTGAGTACGGTTTCACTTCATTCTGCTGCCATTCCCTTAACACCTAGATAGGTACTTCTGTGATACCTGGAGAGCTGCAGTTCTCTGTAAGGCAGTGTTACTCAGAGGCTGTCTTAACTCTTAGAATTTGATTTTGGGCTGGCATTCCAGTTGTGTGAGTGCATATCCAAAAAATAGTAGTTTCTAGTAGCAATTTCTTTATGGAGGTGAGTGTTGTTTGTTGTTTGTTTGTTTGTTTTGTTTTTTTTTGCTTGACTGACATCTGCCAGGGCTAAGCTGTGTCCTGATTGTTTAATGAAATGATGCATTTTCCTTAATAATCCTGGTATTTCCACTTTTTTTTTTTTTCTTATTCAGAACAAGTCCAGTGCCTGGAGATCTTTTGCACTCCATTGTTATGACTTAGTGCTTTTCATTTTGTCGATTGCCCTCCTTCAGGTTTGTTTAATGCTCGTCTTGGTAAGGAGCTGCTCAGATGAGGGTACCTTCGTTGCTGAATTTCGGATCCATGTAGTCATAGGATTCTTGCTGTGAGGACAGGCATTGTTCTGCCCCTACTTAGACAAATCCTGTAAGAAAAAAATCCCTCCTATTGTGTTTGCATGAGTACTTGGATTTCAAACTGGCCACGGGTGTTGGTAGTGTCTATCTAGCCCAGTGTTAAATGGGAAACTCCCATACACAGATGGCCAGAGAAATGAGTTGCCTCTTGCCCATCTCCTGGATTTACCAACTTGCTGCAAATGTGTAAGCAGTTAGCAAGAGATAAGCTGTCTTTTCTTCAGAAGAGCAAGGTCACAATTTGTAATTAGAATTATTGCTTGAAGTCTTGTGCTTCAAAAAGTATTTTTTTTTATGTCTCTGAATAATGCATGCTGCTAATTTATTTTTATTGGTGGCTTATCTTCCTGTGACTGGTTTGCAATATGAAGAGAATACAGGATGATATTGTTTCTGCTGCCCAGCAAAGGCCAGATCTTACTTCTTAAAGCAGAAAAAAATAATGTTTTCAGTCTAAAAAATCACCTACACACACAGGAAAGGGAGTCTATTGAACGTGAACTCGGTGATCGTGAACATGTTGTGTTATTGTAAAGAGTTTTCTGGGAAATGAGTGCGGATGATTTGTTAGGCTTCACTGGGAATCTTTTATTAGTGGTAAAAGGTTTACCCCCCCCAAAGTTGTTTCACACCTCGGTCACTCCAAAGAGCCCACTGCAAAGGAAACCTTGGGAGCAGCTGCGCAGGTTTCCCCGTTTTTCCCAGCATTTCCAGGGATTTGCCAGGAGATGGCGTAGCGATCCCGCCTGGACCCTGGGGAATGCGGGGGGGGGGGGTGGGGAAATCTCCCAAACCTGGGACGCAGGGGGGTTGCAGAAGGGAACAGCTCTTGGTCTGTCTCTCCCCAGAGCTGCTCTTCTATCTGCTGGTGTGTTTAGGTTTGTTCTAACAGCTTTTGTGTATTAACCCCGTCAACAAGATTGAGTTTATACGGATTAGCATTGGGAAATTATAGATTTAAACCCAAGGGATCTCTCATAGGAATACTCTGGACCTTTATCTGCTATGAAGCAGGGGTGTGTGTCAGGGAATGGTAATGTCTCACTGTCAATATTGGCTTAAAAAAAATCACTGTCTCTGCACCAAGGCTTAGTGGTCCAATATATTTACAATGGGTAACTCTGGGAAAATCCTGGCTTTTGACCTTTTGCCCTTTGGATATTACTTTCAGTGTAGTTAGGTAAGGTCTATCTTGAGTAAAAGGCAACTTGCATAAGTAGAGATTGGAAGATCAAATCGCAAATTTCTTGCCTGAGTATTCAGTTTCCTCTTCAGCTTTACACACACTTATTGCAGTGTTTGCAAACACTCTGTTTGGGTTCTTGCCCATGATTTTGAAATGTAAATGGGGCTGCTTTATACTGTCTTTCCTCCTTTATAACTTTGCTTATGCAGAATTGGTATTGTTTTATTCTTAACTAATCACATTATGGTCCTGAGCTAAGAGAGGAAACTATTTTTTCAGTCACTTTGAGATTCTTAGTTTGTTGTGTTTTAAGTGCAAGATTTGCCTATTCCTGTTTTGGTTTTTTTTTTTGCAAATGGGGTTGAAGATTATTCGTGCATTGGCAGGACTCGGATGCTTTGGAACTGCTGCAATGAGGATGTGAGAACAGCAGCAGCGAAGTGTGCAACTTTCCAGAGATAATAGAAATGCTGTATTAAAGATTGGAGGAGAGGTAAAAACTGTGCTGACACTTGTTTCAGCCCCAAATAGATAAAGATATACAGTCAGGAGTTAGCACAGTCTATTTGTCTTACTGGACCATCGAGCAACTTCGCCTTGTGCTTGTGAATGTAGTTAGGATTCATTTCCCCCAAATCTGAGGTTAGAGTCTTGGGATTTGGCTCCTGGGATGGGGAAGGAGATGTTGCAGGCAGACAGCAGACCAAAAAAGCGATCGCCCCATTCCAGCCATGAATGTCATTTCTTGCCATGGTGTGTGGATCTGTCAAGCTGTTTAGCTGCAATATGACAGATTGTCCTATTAATGTGTCATCAAGTGCACTTTTACAAATTCATGGCTTGTCTACAACTAACCTGAAAAAAGAGGCTTAAGTATGAGAAGGCGCCAAAGAAAGTTAAATATTATTAACAAATAAAGTCTGCCACGTAGTTTTGATGGAATGTGAGCTCGTTGGGGGAGGGGTGATAGGCTGTTAACTATTTAGCTTCTGTGTAACTTCCCTTCTTACTCTCACTCTCTTCTCTTTCCCCAACACTGTTTCTCTCAAAGGATGCTTTAAAAAAATAGTATCTGTATTCTGCTTCTTGATTTTGTGCTCAGATTGTTCGTGCCTCAGTTTCCCTGAGCTGTAGATAATCGAGCTGTTGCTCCTGATCCACCCTGGTTGCCTTTGGAGTCCAGTGAAGGGCTGTGCTGGCATTATTATTTGGATTACAGAAGGCACAGTATTGTTAAAAGAAAACCAATCTGTTGCTTGCTGGACGAATAAGAAACTTCAAATTATGTGATCTCCAACCTTTTAACATTCTTGGACTTTCTCATGGTACAATCTCAGATATTTTTGCACCAGTCTCCGTATTTGTAGAAAGAATAGGAATATTTGTTCTAGGTGGTGGGAAACTGACAAATTTGCAGACTGTCCAAGTACTTCAAGGTCTCCCTTATGAAATGCTTGGAGGAGAGGTGTAACCTTTGGTTATCTGTTATTTTTAATAAACAGCCCACCCTCCCGTGCTGAGAGTTAGGGGAAAAAGTTGCATGGCACACAGCGAATGAGTATAAAGCAGGGGTTCTGATGTATCAATGTGTGGTGCGATGCTGAGTGCATGTTCCAAGCCACATATTTTTAGCTCTACCACACACTCATGTAGAGTTTTACAAACTTCCCAGAAAAATGGTGATTTCTCTGAGATAATGAAGGGGAGGTACAGAAATAGGGCTGAGGGGAGGGAGCAGGGAACGGGCATTGATTTAAATCTGCCTGGCACACGGGCCAGCTCCACTTATCAGTGAGTCTAATAGGAATGTGAAGAGAATAGGCTTGACAGCTCATTAGAATGTGATCCCTCCTCCTTTTTTTTTCTTTTTTTTTCCCCTTTCTTGAAGTTGATGGAAACTCATTCAGGAAAGAAGTACTTATTTGCTGAGGTAAAGCAAAAGCTGAGGAGGGTTTTGCCAGTGTGCAGCTGGGGAAAGGAGCAGCGACAAAAATCAGATGTGACCTACCCTCAGAGGTACCTGAAATCTTGCCCAGTGTGAGGGCAGATGAGGATGAAAAAGACATGAGATTCTACGTCCTGACAGCTGCTTGTGGCATTGGGACTCACCGCTCGTCGCCTCATTAAAGAAAAGGGAAGATAAACCCAGCTAAAGCGGGAGAGAAAACCTGGGAAAACTTTTATCTGCTCCTAATGGACCTAGGTACATCTTCAGATTCTTTGCTTCTCCCTGTTCTAACTTTTATGATATGAGAAATTTATTTTCTCCTTAGAAAGGAGAAAGCCTTAGAAGGCTGAGCACTTGCCTGAGCTGTGATGCTTTCAGCCCCTGCAGAAGAGCAGTGGCTGTAGCAACCTTGGGTTGCAGTTTCCCAGCATCTTGAAAGGAAAGGATGAGGACTTGTCACTGAGGAAAGGGAAGTATCATTCAGGAGAGGATGGATGGAACATATTCAAGCCTGCTTTGAACTGCACACAATGCTGCAAATGACAGAAAGTGAAATCTCCTGTTGAAGAGGAACAACCCAACAACTCCCCTAATGAGTTTGTGTTGTCAGCTCTGGCCTGAGCAACTATTGCCCTGAGCAATTTGACTTCTCTAAGTTTCATAGTTGAGTGCATTTTAAACGAGTCTGAAGACTTATTTTGGGGGGGCAGGGAGGGGAGAGCGACACTTCAAGGTGGGTGGCAGGACTTTCCAGGGCCCCTTGTATTTGTGTAAGCTTCAAGAGGCTGAATGGACTTACCTCCTTCTTCGAGTGAATCCAGATTTGCAAACAAGTTTATCTCTACCATTTCCATGTGTCCTGCTTGAACAGAGATCTCTCCAGCAACCGGCGCATCTGTGCGTGCTGCTCATTTGATATTGCATAGCTCCGAAGATCACCTTTAATAGTTCTAACCGTTTGATTTTTTTTTATTTTCTTTTATTTCTTAGAGCAAAGTCTGTGTCTGTTCCTATTACTGGTGGTGAAGGTTTTTGTGCTTGGAGAGTGCCCTTCCTGACTTGGCCCCTCCCTTTGCAAAATGAAGGGGTGCACCTGGGTGTTTGTGGCAACTTTACTTTGTCAGCAGTTCTGCCTCTTCAGAGTTATGGCAGCAAAGAGAGAGAGGAAGATGAAGAAGGAACCTAATCAGTACACAGAGCCTTTCAATGCTACCCTCTCAAACAGTGAAGAACTGCACGGGCATCCCAAGGTAGGTGTTTATGTGCTGTCAGTGCTTGGTAGAACTTATTTCTGGCAGTAGTGTAATGCTGGTTCCTTTTTCCAGTGATTTGAAGCAGCCTTGCCAAATTCTATTTGATTTTAAATAGAAATGTTCTCTCTTTTGCCTGTGCGTGCGTGATTTTCTAGCTTACTGGAGCAAACACTGGGATACTGCAATTCATGGTTATAACTTATTTTAGAGTATGTATGACTGAAGTTCTAGTCCTGTAGTATAAACACCTGAGCATGCTGAGCTTTCTCTGTGTTGCATCTTCTACCAGAGAGGCTTCAGGGGCTGAAAATTACACGAGAAAAATTTTGCTATAGCTGTATGATCCATTTAAGGTGATTGTGGCTCTTGTAGGAAAGGATTCAGGGAGACTGCAACACTGAGAAGGGGGGGGGGAGTCTCCTCTATCACACAGACCCTTCCCTCTCTCTGCTCACAAAAATGTCCCTTGTTTCAAATGGAGGTGACCTCTAAAACATGACTTTGATCACAAGCATTAGGGATGGCAGTCACTATAGCAATGGAGGAACAAACCTGTCAAAAATTGGGGCATGGCAGAGGGGGCAAGTTAGAACAATTGGGCTGACATTCTAAATATCCTCTTCAATACTATTGTGAGAGTAATTGGTTAAGGTTGGGCAAGTCTGGGAAACGGTCCTCTATATAAAAAAGCTGGCTGCTACACTTAAAATTATCATTAGGGGACTGTAAGCAGTGTTTCTTCAATTAATTCTTTGTTGTGTATTGCAGGGCTCTGTCAGGACAGGTTGTATACATGCTGAATTCTTGAGGTGCTTATAATCAATCACTTTCTTCTGCTCTCTCTAGAACTGCTTCATTCCGCTTCTGCGAAAGGGGCCAGGCACATGTCTGGTGCAACTAAATTTCAGTCTATTCTGGAATTAATTTGGCTCCATGTGAAATGTATTGGACCTCAAGCACAATATATTCTGATTGCAAAAGCAAGCAGAAACTGGTCCTGGTTAATTCTAATATAGTCATACATACATTATTGCTAAAAGAAACACAGTACTCATTTGGAGGCTAGTGGGCATTCATTAAAACAGACATTGTTTGGGAGCTGCAGTTTCTGTGTTGAAATACTTTGCTTTAAAATATCCATGGCAAAAGTTTGGCTGCAGTAAGAGCTGGCAAGTTCAGTGAAAGCAGGTTCTGTTTAATAAGGGCTGTACAAACCCAAATCTTTGATGTAAACGCTTACAAGCTCTGCTGTCCGCTCCCAAATTTTGCAATGTGAACTTTTCTCCTTGGAATCTATTTGAGGCTCCGGTTAAGTATTGCTTCTAAATGTCACGGGTTGACTATATTGTATTTTATATTTATATAGCACCTGCCCAAGCTAAGAGGTTATTTTACGCATACTATAAATGCAGTGCTTAAGAATTGCTATCATTTCTGGGGTAAATGATAGCACAGAAAGCATCACAATTTGTATTCACTAAAGGAAGAAGCAGAGTAATAGTGAATCTATCCTTACCTAACCTGTCAAGCTAAAGGAAGGTGGAAAGCAGTTCACTGCAGAAAACTGATCTCTTTGAGCCTTGAAGGTACTTCTGCAAGCAGTTTTGTTTGATGAAAGGGTGCCCTGCACGGGAAAGTGAAACAACAGCAGTGTCCCCTTTCATTTCTCTACAGCACATAACAGGAAAGATGGAATTTTTTTTTGGCCTTGTACAGTAGAAATTAAGGCTGTGTTTACCTTGGAAGACTCTGTGGCCAGCTGGTAGGTTTATCAAAGCAGGAGGAGCCTGGAATACAGTATTAGCTGAGAGTAGTGATTTTTATTCATACTGTTGAAAAGGTAGATGTGTTTTCCTTCTAATTAAGCAAAACAATCTAGGACAAATTTCTCTTGGGAATCCTTTTCAAATAGGAGTGGAGAAAGCTCCCCTTTAACATTCATAATGCATGTGGTGAAACGTCTACCTAAAACAAGAAGCAGAAGTCTCAAATCTGGTAGATGTGATCTTTCCAAGGAAACAGTAAGTGTGTTGGATTTTTTTTTTAAAGTTTTTCCTCCAGTCTTATCTGTGCTGGGTTGCTGTGAATATGATGTGCTTGCCAAGCACGTGAGAGTTTTTTTTCTCTGACACAGATGGGCTTAGAGAGAGGGCAGATCATGACTGATGGATACAGAGGTTTTAATCTAGAGGACCACCTTCTTTTGACTGAATACCAGCAGCTGCCACTTGCCAGGCTTGCCTTCCCCTTTCCAGGTGTACATCTTCTCCTGCAAAATGGGATATTATACTAACAGGAGTTCAGCAGTAATGTTTATTTAGGGTTGACATTGATGAGGAGTTATCATTTGATACCCAAGTAGAGGGAATGAAGATGGACTTGGGCTCTTAGTGCCCAGTTGAAGGACAAGAGCCAGTGGATACAAGTTGAAATACAGGAAATTCGCGTAAATGTGAGAAAAGAATCTTCTTTACTGTGAGAGTGGTCAAACACTGGAAAAAGCTGGACAGAGAGGCTGTGGAGTCTCCATCCTTGGACACAGTCAAAACGTTACTGCATGTGGTCCAGAGTAACAAGCTGTAGTTCACCTGTGGGGATGTTGAACTAGACAATCTGTGGGTGTCCTTTCCAACTTCAACTGCTCTGTGAGCTGCTTTTAGGGGTAGTTCAGCTGAGGAACTCACAGGCAGCACCCTAACCTGAGGAAAATTGTTGACTCGGCATCCCAGTGAAGTTTCAGGGATGATTTGAAGTAAACGGATTCTACCTTCAGTGGAATGCCTGCAAGAAATAGTGTAATGTTTTTAATTGCCTACTATGTAGCCAGAGTCCTTGAAATTTTATTTCCTTTGTGATCCTTCTGTCTCTGCCAACGTAGGGCTACTAAAACGATTAAGGGATTAGAGCCCCTCCCTTGCGAGGAAAGGCTCAAGGAGTTGGGGCTCTTTATCCTCTAGAAGAGAAGACTGAGGGGAGACCTAATCTATGTTTTAGAAGGTCCTAACAGGTGGGTTGAAGGATGATGGAGCCGGACTCTTTTCAGTGGTTTCCAGCGATAGGATGAGGGGCAACGGGCACAAGCTGGAACATGAGGATATGTTCTCAAATATGAGGAAGAACTTCTTTTGGGTGAGGGTGCCAGAGCCCTGGAAGAGGCTGCCCAGGGAGGTTGTGGAGTCTCCTTCTCTGGAGATCTTCAAGACCCGCCTTGATGCTGTCCTGAGTGATGTGCTCTGGGCAACCCTGCTTTGGCAGGGGAGTTGGACTAGATGATCTCTAGAGGTCCCTTCCAACTCCGTCAAATCGGTGAATATCTAGGGCTAGGTCTACCTGGTTTATTACTTAAATCTCCCTGAATTATTTCTTTGGAACCTTTTGTTTCCAACTGAAAACAGCAGCTGGTTCAGTGACATTGTGCAAATTGCGTTCCTCCTCTATAAAGAGATTTTAATCTTAGGCTGTGATTGCATGTGTAAGTGAGAAAAGTATTTTGGGGGCTGACAAGTATTAAAGCCATGGGAGAGACTGGACTGTGACCTGCCTGTAGCAGAAGGCATTATCCTTCATATTTTGTATCTGTCATCATTGCCAGTCTTGCTCTGGCATATTATGAATGAGAAAGGCTTCCTAGCAATTCCTTGTGGACCATGTAAAATCATGTTGGATTCATACATCTAACTCAGCATATCAAATAATTCAGTGCTTGCTCTCATTTCTCAGAGCTGTATGTAAGATGCTTTTATTTTTTTTTTAAAGCTTATTATTGAAGTGTGTAGTCCTACGTCAGACGTGGGTTTGTGTGCTACACCCCTTCTGTTGGTGCTCCTCGGTTCCTTACCTGTTTGCGGCAGCCCTAAAGACATGGTACCTCCAGGGGTGACACGGGTGAACATTGTAGTACAGCAAACACAGCACCAGACATCACGTTGTCCTCTTACCCAGCATAGCTTTTGCTCAGGGGAACTGTTCTATTAGATTAATTAAATTCATTACGGGTGTGACTGCTGAAGGCGGTTTGTGTTTAAGTGGAGGGGAGAACCTTGTTGACGGAGCCCTTTAGAGGGGTGAAGAATAATTTTTACAATCACAAAACATAGTGGGAATTTAAGTAGGAATCCATTTTGGATTTGGCTAAGATACCAAACCTAACGCTTCTGCTCTAGGGAAAATTCTTGAGAGATCTGTAAAAACCACAAGTGGTCAGGACCTTGGTTTTACATCTCATTAATAACCAAGAGTTTGTATAACCATACGTTATTAGCAGCTGCCATAGGATTTTTCATGCTGAAAAGAAAGTGGTCTGTCACTTTTTGACCTGTTCCAAGTAAAATACACTACTGAAATGAATAATTTGCTCCTTATTTCATAATGAAGCTGACAATACTCTTGCTGGTGTAAATCGGGTGTTACAACGTAGAAATTTGTGGATTAAGGTAATTGAAATGCTTAGTCAGGTTCATTTTGCGTCTGGCAACTGCTTAACTATTAAGCAAAGAATTCTTAAACGTAATTCCTTCACAGATGGACAAATCCATAGATAACAGATTGAGCAAAACTTTCAGGGCAATAACTTTAGGCATGAAGACTGTGGACTGGAATGGTTAGCTACAGGTTTTTGGACACTTGTTTTTAAATAATTGCGGATGGAAAGGATGGTGTCCTCTCACAAAATTGTAACCTTTTCATGCTTTGCCATCCTGTCCCACCCTGAGAAATACTTAACTGTGCTTGAGAACACTCAGAGATGCTTTTAAGTGTACAGACTTGCTCACAGGTAGTGTTGACTTTTTTTTTTTTTTTCCCTTTTATTCACCCAGACTCTGAAACTACTTTTGTCCATTTCGCTTTGTTTTTTAGCAGAGGTGCAGGCTGGATCCCACTACCCTTGAATTTCAGGCAAGTTCAGATACAGTTCAGAAATTTCTCAGGATCCCAACTGTGCTGCTCGACGGGAGATTTCTGCTAGCAGTTTCTTCCATGCTGGCTGCATCTTGGCTGGAGACAGTGTGTGTCTCTGGGCAGTGTGTGCTGTTCTGGGAGCGAGAGCCAGAAACAACCGCAGGTTCTGCTTGTGCAGCCTGAATTACAGCTCAATTTGGTTTTTATTGTGAGGGAAGTTAGGGACAGAGCAGGTTAATTTCTCATCAGTGTCATAAACTGAGTCTGAAGTGATAGGCACCATTGTATTCGGATTCCAAAATAATCTTAAAAGACCCGAATGAAAGTTCATTAAAAATTGCTGGCAAGGCTTCTGTTGATTTTGGAGGCACTGTTTCAAGTGCTAAGGAGTAAGCCTGGCTTCACCGCAGTTAACATGAGGACTCCTCCTGACTCCTGTAGGTCAGCTTTGCTCTGTAAACAGCACCCCAGGAGGGACAAGTCCCCTTTGCTGGGATTCCAGGGCTGTTCCCAGTCCTGACGGATACCTGAGTTGGCTGCAAGGTCTCTCTGGCTGCTGGAGGCTGCTGCTGCCAAGAAAAACAGAGGCTTGCATGCTTATTGCTGGGATTGCTCATGCATGCCATAGTAATTAAATAATAATACCACAAGGATGGAACATTCATTTTAACTGTCAATCATCTTTGTGCTAGAGAAATCGGGGAGTGCCATGACTGTCTTGTAAAGGGATTTGTAATTTAAGCAAGCCACTGGAGAGGTATGGGATTATTTTTTTTTAATTTTTTTTTAAACTTCAGGAGATTCTAATTTATTTTTCTGGGATGTGCCATCTGGATTTCTTTTTTCTCCCTGACAAGATGTCTGCTCTGGCCTGTTTCTTCACAGCTGGAGCTCCAGAAAGGCTGAGGACATCTGTTTGTCTTCACAGTTAATGGTCAGGGTCTGCCCATGATTGCTGGCTTCTGCTTTCAGCTGGCCTGTTTCCTCATTTTTGCAGTGGAGGGGAGTTGATGCCTGTCTTGCAACCTGGTGGAAACCAGCAATATTTGAATCGTCTCTTCCACATCTGCAGCAACTGCTGCATCCCAGTTCCTAAAACTCTGTTCTTGTGCTTTGGAGACTGCACTTCTGAGTTCCTGCCAGCCCTTGTCGAAGGATGAACTGATTTTTATTTTCCTTTTCTCTGCAACCCAGCTGTTCTTTTTCTGGCTTCTGTTATGACTCTGAGGGAATACTCCGTCCTGCCTGAGTTGGGTCCTTCTATTAATAAGTCGCTTCCTTCTGTTTTGTGAGCGGTGCTGCAGCTTTACCACAGACCTGTCGGCCCTAGTCATGGGGACAAAAAGACTCTCCTTCCTTTGGACAGAGCATGGGTAGGCTCTTGCCTGCTTTACATTTATGAACTATAATATAATATTATAAAATATCATATAACGCTCATAAACAGTCCTCTGCAGCTGTGACCTTGTGTGTGGCGATGCTGCACTTGTCTGTTTGCAGATGAAGTGGGGTAGGAAAGAACTGTCTTTTCTATTCCATTCAACCCCTGTGAAACTCTGATAAATATATTTCATGGCTGTTTTAGAAATAAAATTCACCTCGTGTACTGTTCTAAGGACGTTTGCAAGCTTTATGAATGCTTGCCTCTGGACTTGATGTTTATGTGTTGCAATAGATGGAGGTTGCAGTAGGTTTGCACTAAAGGACCTTCTCAGCAAAAAAAGTCCTTGACTTTTTTCTTATGCTTCACAAAAATCTGCACTCAAGCAATCTGTGGGAAGATGACAATGCTTTATTGAGGTGACTAATCTCACAATACCTGGGATTTCCTATCGTACTCCATTTACTTTACTTTCCAGTGAAATTTCAGAAAGCTATTGCAGTCCTGGGTGTGGTAAATAAAAAAAATAATAATTTAGCTAAACAACTGCCGGAACCCCTTGAATAAGCACACAATTGACAGCTGACTGTAAATGTGGTTATAAATGTAAAAAGCCTATTCAAGACTGATTTTTTTTTTTTTTTTTGGTACAGAAATAATGATGTAGTTTTTTTATTAATAGTTTGTCTCGCTCTTTTTTGTGGTACACACTAAACTAGAGCATTGGGGGGAGTGTGCATAACCATAACTTTAGCTCTGATTAATTACAGTAGAATGCATGAATGATACAGCAAAATGCCTTGGGATGTCCTTGCTTTGGCTTAAAGCACAGATGCCAGCTACTCTGCAGCCATCTATCTGGAGGGGAGGATCAGTGGGCTGCCTGACTGGAGCAATTCAATAGGGGCAGATCTTTCTGTGGGTTGTATCTGAGCAGTAAATCACCTAAGGTTATTTGCTGAATAGAGAAGATGGAGTTGGCTTCGCAGAGTTTGAGATATCGGTTTAATGAATACCCTTGCTCAGCTCAGCTTGCAACACATCTGATTTCTGGGGAGATGCTCACAATCTGCTGGTTTGTAAATCATCTGTTGACCCGAGCTGTTTGAAATAAATAATTGCGATCCCATCAGCTCAGAAATCTATGGACAAGTGCCTTGTACTACACCCATGTGCCTGGATTCATGCCGGGGAGAGAGCTTTCCAGGTTCTGCATCAGCTTAGAAGCACCAACATTCCTTGCAACCTCAAGCTGGAACTCCAGCAGACTTCTAAGATTCAATTTTGAAACAATTGCTGCTGCATGGATTTTTCATAGCAGATCACACACAGACTGTGGTCTTTCCTCCTCAAAATGGGCTTGCCCTGATATTTCTAGCTAAAGTTTGCAACCCTCTGTCCAATTCCTGTTGCTCTTAGATGGTGAAATGTATTGAAGTTGTTGGGACCTCAGCTCTACCTGCATTCTAAAGGTTAATTGTTTTCTACATACTTTTGCAAATGGTTTGAAAGAGAATCTATATAAGTGGTACTAGAAATGTTATTAAAACTCAATATGGTTCTAGCAGGGCCTTAATATCCAGTGGCAAACACTTCTAGATCTGGAAAGTGCCCTGTTGACTGACTTTGCTTCTATGATTTTCCAAATCCATCTTGTTTTCTTCCTCCTGAATGGTGATAAATCAATATTGATTTACCTAAACTTGTAATGGTCTAGGAATCTCTTCAAATGTCATTCAGCTCACTGCTGCCTTGTGTTGCTTTCCTGCTGGCATTCTGATCTGTACCTATTCTCTCTCATCATGAGAGGAAAAAACAGATTTCTTGAGTGAGTTTCGAAAGTTTAAAGTAGGCATACGGTGTGTTTTTGTTTGTTTGTTTTAAATATTTTAAGTGTTCATTGCAGGTTTTCCCCCTCTGGCTTTTTCGTTAATGGCTCTGGATATTTAAGCACGGTTCATAAAACTTTGGGAAGGCTTGTGCTTTTATTCTCACTGTGATGGACGTTTGGGAGGCTGATGTGTCAACAGACTGGAACCCCCATAGTCAACAGTTAATTGCTCTTGACAACAGCATGGCAGGGTATTGGGAACTAACGATTTCTGGTGCCTTTTGTTTAACTTAAAGCTACAAGCCCATTCCTAGCCTAGGAGAAAACCAAGAGGTATGGCTACTTGATCACTTCTGGTTGTCTCTGGGAGGTGCCTCATGAGAATGAGGGACTCCAATAGGAAGTGGATCCAAATTCATAAAGCCAGTTCCTCTCTTCTGTCCACACTTTGTTTAGAAGAGATCCAGACCTAGGCACTGTAATGTCAAAGCTTCTCTAGATAATATTAGATATGCTTTCAGGAATGGGCAAGGTAGTTAAACTAGCCAATGGATATCTATTCTGTGATCAGATGTGGACTTCATTTTTCTTTTTTTTTTTTTTTTATTTTCCTGTGTGCACATTTGTCACTCTGCAGCCTGTGATTTGAAAGTTATGGAGCATTTCAAGGTTTTCTGTACAATTTAATCTCCCTGTATTGCTTGATTGATCCAGCTGATACATGTCAGATGCCAGTGGTGAACAGTCTTTGGCATCTGGGCAGGTTTTTTGTGGCACATATTAGGACTGTCAGAGGGCTGAGAGTCTCAGAGGCTCGAGAAAGATCTGGCTCCCAGCTTTGGGCTCTTACTGGTTTCTTAAGCAAAGGGAGCTGGGAGGCCCTGCAGGTGATGGCATATTAAGTTATGAGAAGGCATTTTGATGGTTTAAGGACAGCATCTTCTGGCTTTTGGGCCATTTTTGCTGGCAAGCTTAGTTTGTAATTTAGGAAGAAAAAAATCCCACTCTAATGGGACTCTTTGAAAGGCTGGTGTCTGTGTCAGAACTCAGATTGAACTACCATCCTGTGTTTGCAATGCTCCTGTAAATGAAGACAAAGTGGCATGGTACTGCGTAATCCAAACCAAATTGCTTGTTACAGAAGTGTGAAATCCCATTTTATCCCACCTTCAATGTCCTTCCGAATGCAGTGTATTTGGATCAAGGATATGGTTTAGGCAGCAGGCAATGGTCTGGTCTGCAAACTTTGTGTTCTCTGAACCCATGTAGTGGCCAAAGAGATACAGTGACATCAGTCTTTGTTCTTGTTTCTCTTTAGGTCCTAGAATCTCCAGATCCTCGAATCACAGATCCGCGGCGCACCTGGATCTCCTTTGTTCACCGCCCAGATGATGGCAATACCTCTAAACGAAAATGCAAAGGGAAAGACAAGAAATTAGTAAGTTATTGCTAGATTGCCATCACCTAATAAATGTGCACTGTGGCTGCCCTTTTGGGTTTTTGCTGCTCAGTAGAAATAAAATTAACATCTTTTTACTTGCACTTGATAAAGTCCAGGTATCTCAAAGAATATATTAATCAAGGTGTGGACAAGTCATTTATTTCAAATTAATGAATTACTGGTTATCTGCTGAGTGATGCTTGATCACGTGTGCACTTTTAATCTGCAGTTTAGATAATTTTGAATGCTTCTAATTATTTCCTTTTATTTCTGACTGAACTGATAGGCAGGTTTACTGCGGTTCGGTTGAGGAAATTCCCTGGGAACAATATACATCAAAATAGCATTGATAACACTGTCATATATTGGTACTACTAGTTTAAAGCTCTAGTGTGTGTGGCTAACCTTTGTGGGTGTGTTGAATCCGTTTCATTTTCTTCCGAGCTCTGCTGTCACACCAAGTGTTCCTGTATGTGATTGTTATGTCTGAGAAATGTATATTAATAACTGAGTGTGGCTAGATGGCTATTCCAGTTAGTGAATAGGCAGATTAAGAAGCTTAAAAGCTAGTTCCTTACTTTGGTGGTATGAGAAGATACAGAAGCAGCAAACTTAGCCTGGTGCCTGTTGTGCTTCACACTGTATAGATGCACTTGAATAACCAATTTGTGTTTACCTGAGCAAAGTTTATCCTCCCACATAAAGACATGAGTAAATTCCAAGTGCTGGAATTCACAGCTGGCCCGAGAGCCAGTTTACGATTTACTGCTCCAGTCCTATGGTTGAACTGATGGTGGAGGGAGCCACTTACACGCCTGACAGCCCTGTACCTCTTGCTCATCATGGCTGAGAGAATTTTTGGTCTGTCGCTGCAATTGCTTGGTTCTAATTCACAGGTTTTTCTTTGGTTACTTCCTCAGCGTGGCCTTGTTGGGCCCCCAGGACCTCCTGGCCCTCAGGGACCTCCAGGAGCACCTGGTGCTGAAGTCACCCGGGAAGTCCTTCTGCAGGAGTTTAAGGAGATATTAAAAGGTAAAGACTCTATGAGCTTTGTGCTTTTATGATCTGCTTTTTTTGGTAAGCACCATGGCAAATAAAGAGCTGCCTTAAAGCATTCTCCTATCTGGCAAACAAAAATTTGAAAAAATGTTTCCCCAGTGCTGCTTAGAGTTGAAGAGTTGAGTGCAGCAGTCTAATTGCACAACTAATGGCTCTTAACCAAGCCTTTATTTTCGTCTACTTTTTCTTTTCTCCTCAGAAGCCATTGAGCGTCGAGCATCCCTGGCTATTTCAGCCCATCCTAGCCAGCTGCCTCCACTCCTGCTCTCCTTGGAGGAAGTGTCACCTCACAGACGTGTCGAGGAGGCCTTCCATTGCAAGCTAAAAGGACAAGTCATTGTAGATAAGAAGACCCTGGTAGAACTTCAGAATTTTCAGTCGGTAAGAAGGAATTACAGACTGAACCTGTGCAACTCCACAGCAGCCCTTGTGTGTACATCAGCTAGAGTTCCCCTGGTCTGCACAGCTGCCTGGTGGCTCTGCAGATAAAGGTGCTTCCTGAAAGGGCAGATTAATCCCAGAAGTTCCTCTCAGGCTTGGATGCTATGAAGTAGGATCTCATGTGGTGATTTCAGCACTGAAACTCAACTGCAGTAAAATGGGTATTTAGCTTTGAGTTCTCTCCTTCCTGACAAACCCAAGAGGCAGTTTCTCCTTCTCTTGCAGCCCAGCTGAATCTCATTACAGTTCTTACTGAAGTTCTAACAGGTCTGTGCAAGAGAGGACTGTCTCACAGGTCCAAACAACAGTCTTTTTATTTCAATTAATGATGGAGAAAGACTTGTCCATGTTTGGCATTAGTCTGAAGGATCTGTTCTTTTTTTTTTCCGTGCACACCCTCTTTAACTCCAGACTACTGTTCAGATGATAAAAATGTCAAAGGTGGACAGAAGCCATTGTCATAGATTTTTGAGCCCATATCAGAGTCATCATTTTGTTGGGTGGGTCAGTCCTGATGCTCAAATTATTCATGTAATATTTTATAGAACACAAATGGATATTGCCTATATAATTTCATTATGGTTTCATTATGTTACAATGACAAGCACACCGTCACGGGATGCTGTAGGTCATTATACAATTGGTTACAAGCAAGCTGTTGAATTTTATATTAAAACTTTTACTGAGACAGTTGCAAATAGGATCTGAATTGGAAGTGTAAATGTTAGGCAAAGTAATGGCTAAAAACAAATAGTTACTTGGTAATTGGGGAGACTTATTGTAGCCATTGGAGTCACCAAGTCTCTCTAATGGCACAGGCCCTCCAGATACATGGTTGGTTTTGTGGTGTGACAGGAAGAGTTTGAAGAGCGTGAACAGGGAATATGGCTTTCCATCAGCAGGGTTTGCTGACCCCGTTCATGTAGTAAGGTGCTGAGCTTTCTTCCCAACTGCACTGAGTCCCATTTCTGAATGATCCCATCCAGCAGATCCTTTCCTATGGAGTAGTTTTGCTGCTGGGACTTCTCAGAACTGCAGGACTGAAGGCAGCGGTTATGTTCTCAACAGGGTGCTTTCCTGGCTCCTTCCCAGATACACTTGTGGAAGCCTGGTTTGACAGCACTGTGGGTGCTGGCACGGAGGCAAGATTGTGCTTGAAGTGTGGGCAGGGCTAGAGAGATCTGCTGCCTCATTAATTAGGAGGGAAAATGTGAATAAAGACATCTCGGCAATCAGTGCGTAGGCTGCTGCTTCCCATGCTTTGTTATCATACGCCGAGCTTCTTTCTAATTGCTTCTGGCCCTGAAGCTGATGTGGGAGGGCTGGCAGGCCTCTGGATGCCAGCCTTTCATTTCAGCTTTGGGACAAGAAGTGTCTGGTTTTAGCTTGTGCTCTGATATAGGGGAATTTAGCAGGGAGTGAGACAGTGGATGCTACTGCAAAGATGAAAACATTGTCTTTAAACAGTCCAAGGATGGGAAGAGAGGGAGAATTCCCCTCCTTCCTTTCTGTCAGTTTAATAGTGTGAAGAAGCCAACAGTTTGATACTTCTCAGCGAGATAATAGGGATTGACTCTAATTCCTGGATTTGGACCTTACCCAAAGCATTTGTGAGATAGTGGAAAGAACCTGTGCTGAGAAACAGCCTATTGCTTCTATTCTCTGCCTTTTGTGTATGGTACGTAAGTCACTCTGACCTTGGCTATTGAGAGAGCATGATGTTTTCTCATCCTTCTGTGCTACATTTCCTCCCAGAACATTCCCTCCCTCCCTTCCTCTTGGTCTCACAGCTTCCTTAGTATTTGGAATGAAACATGTGACACTCCTTTCCCCACACCTTTTCATCCTGTATCTCACGCTTGGAGGTTTTAATGATTGCCTCTCACAGAAGCTTTCGGAAAGGTACTTTATACGGTGAGAACTGCAGCCTCTGAGAGGCCATGGAAGTGGGATTTATCTGGGGCTCAGGAACGTCACTGGAATCGGAACATTTAAGGCTAAGGAGGCCTCGTGCTTTTCATGGTGAAAGATCCCAGGAGTCCTAGTGTCTCTAGTGCCTTGAGGTCAAGCTTAGTGTCTACCTTTGGCAGTTGAACTCTATTGCTGCTTCAGGAGATCGGTGCATCCCCTGTGTGTCATGGTGCAGGCTGAGTTATCCTTTTCTTTAATAACAGATAAATCAGTGCATTGCTTTTCTCAGCGTTTATCACAGAAGTGGCAGTTCTCATCTTAATTCTCTGTGTGTGGTTCCTATTTTCCACCCAGAACTGTGGAGTGAGGGAGATGTGGGGGTAGGAGATGAACTGAGGAAGAGAAGCTGACCTTGGTTTGTGCAGAGTGGCTGGACACTACCTTGTTTGTTTGCTTTTGGTCCGCTAACTGAGATAACTGTGTGCAAGTAGCTAGTTTCTCAGATACAAATCCCTGCAGAGTTTTGAAGCAGCTCAGGTGAGCATGCTGCTGAGAGGCAGCAAATGCAGCAGGGAGCTCTAATTGGTGTGGGGTTTAATGGAATATTTTGCCCAGAGAACCTCTCCCTGCATTGTCTATTTCTATGAGCAAAAGAATAACAAAGCCACCGAGGGCATGAAGAAACAGGAATGTTTTATCAGTGATAATTTACCGGTGCCTAAAATTGCTTTCCATGCTCAGCCAGTGGTTTTGGAATTATGTTGCTGATTCTGCTAATAGCTGTAACAAGAAAGGAATGAATTAACTACACAGTACAGTTTTGCACATACAGGGCTTGGATTTGCTCAGTGAGGTAAATCAAAAATAGCAGTACTGAAAATGATGGCCTAGTGATAGCACAGGAACGGAATAAAGCTCCTTCCGTAGTCTTTGTTGTTAGGTTAATTGTTATATTGGCCATATGTGTGTACAGAAAGGAAATAGAGCTCCTTTTGTGTGTATCTGTCTGCACGTAGGCACACATCAGTGCACACTGATAAATGTAGAAATCATTGTATGAAACGTAGTTGTTCTGTGGTTCATTATTACTGTTTTCCCATTCTACATATGTAATCTTATGAGAAATGCCACTGCTGTTGCCCAGGGATGTATCATCACCACCATGTGCATACATAAAACATTTCTAGTAAAGTGCTGTGAAATTAAAGACTAAAGCTAGATCTTGGTAAATAAGGACTGGGAATTACTGTTTTGTGAGCCTTGCCTGGGATTTGCTGAATAAAGGCGGGTTAGTCATTTCACTCCTACCCTGTAGTAACTCTCCAAACAAACACCACCAGACCCAAATATTTGCAGCTCTACTTCCTTTCAAAGACAAAGCTAAATAAATTATTCCTACCTGGCACCGTGAAAGCTGGCAATTTCTGGCTGTAATGAACTGGAATGGGGGGGCAACTCACTGTCTTCTGGTACCTGAATAATTTTTAGTGTAATAACACCTGTGGCAACACTGGTACGAATCCATTCACCGTGTCTCAGACCCCTTTTGCCATCTACTATGGGAAAGCATACTCAAACGTTGGCTTGTTGTTGAGATCCTCCAATTATGGGTTTGTGCATGTTTTAGGGATATAACAGTGCGTGTGCCTTTACAGAGTCAGATTTGAACAGTTCTTCTGTCCCCTAAGAGCAATGGGGGGCAAATCTCTCAGGAGAGCATTCATCACGTTGCACAGAATGCCCTTATGGTGGAAGCAGAGTCTGACTAATGTGCTTTCTTGGCCAGTTGAAGCCACTCCTGCTTCTCCCCAGCTCCAGCCAAATTCATATCAGGCAGGCCAAAACTAACAATAAACATTTCTCGCAGAGTTTATTTTAGTCTGAGTCAGATAATCTGCTGTGAGTTTGACTTCAGACTGCTTCCTTGCCATGAGGAGAAGCTGCACACTATTTTACGAGGTTTTTGCCTGTTCTGTAAAATCCAAAGCTAGGAAAAAATGAAACTAAATATGGAACCTGTAAGAATCCAAGCAGTTGTTCTTTAACTATATCGAAGCCACCTGACTTAGACCTGAATTGGAGACCCGTATGAGTGTTTTGTATCACAAAAACAGTATATAGGGTTCCAGGTTTTTAAGCCTGAGGGCGCTGCTTGGCCCCATCTAGGAAATCTTTGGGAGTAGTTAGTAGTGACCTCCTGACTCAATGGCAGATCTTGTATTTCAGAACATGAGTGGAGGCTAGAGGCCGCTAGCACCAGCAGAACATAACGGATATAGTAAACATAGTCCCAGTCAAGATGAGTTAAAAGAGTGAGGCAGTGAGAAAAAAGGGCATCTTCATGTCTCATCCTGATAATTCTGCCTTTTGTGGGCATCAAACACTGAGAGAGCCCATCTGGAAGGTGTGTTCTGGGGAAACAAGTCAATAACCTTGCAAATTTTTCCAACTTTGCTCACATGAATGTAAGCTTGTTCTTTGTCAGAGGCAGAGGTAATTGTTGAGGGTGCTGGGGACATGTTCAGGATCTGCTTTTCTTGTCTTACAGCCTCTGGCCAAAGGAGCTTTTCTCCGGGGGACAGGATTAAATCTGGCAACAGGACGTTTCACAGCACCTGTGTCTGGCATCTACCAGTTTTCAGCCAATGTCCACATCGGTGAGTTGTTGTCCACAGAAGCCTTTTCTCTCCTCTTTGAGGGGTGCAGGAAGGAGTCCTGGAGAACTCTGGGTCCTGTTTGATTTGAAACATGTGCAATGGCAGCCCTTTGTGGTGAGCTCTCCCTCTGGTGCCATGACCCAGACACGTGCTCTTGAGTTGAGCACTTCCATGGACTGATACCCACAGCAGGCTGCTCCAGGCAAACCAAACAAATCAACACTCCTTATGGAGGATGAGCTTAGGGACCAAATGTATTCATGTGTGGAAGTCATGGCTTCCATAAAAGACTTTAGAAGAAATGAACATGATGTAGAATTGCATCAAGGTGATTTTGATTGTATTTTATCACCAGTGCATTCATTCAATGGTTTTAAACATTCAATGATGAATTATTTTATAATCCAACAACAGCTTTCCTAAAAAGTCACAGGGTTACTGATATCTCTGTGATGCCAATCACCAGCAACTGGTGGTGTCCTGTGTTGCGAAAGTCCTTATATTTCTTCCGCTACTTTCCCCAGACCACAGTGAGTTGAAGAGTAAAGTCCAGCTCCGAGCCAGGGATAACGTCCGAGTGTTGATCTGCATTGAATCTCTGTGCCACCGATACACGTGAGTTACTGCAATGCTGTCTTGGCAATTATTTTTCTCAGATGGACCAATGTTTCAACCGACTGTGGAAACTGAATTCACCAACAGTGGATTTTATACAATAATCGCTTGTAGAACTTCTCTGAAGAGAGTGTTTCCATCTGGCCCTTGAGTTTTATGTGGGTTTTTTTTCACTCTGATTTTTAACCTTTCAGAGCTAATGACTCTAAATAGATTAACATTGCATATGTTGAGAGAATTGTGAATGAAGTTGGCTGAAACTGGATATAGTTAAAGGCGCTGAATGCTCAGCTATCATCATAAACGTACAGGGGGAGACAAGACTTTAATTTTGTGCCAGATCTTGTTAGCTCTATTTTTATGATTTCAGCTGCATCCTGAATGGATCACAGCATCTCACTCGTGTTGCCATGAAAGTGTTGGAGTGATGAGGAGAACAAATAGGTGGAAAATAGAGGTGAATGGGTCCCGGGGCAGAAAGCGCAGGGCTTGCCTACAGGTACACAATACCTTCTCACAGCCCTCAGCAGCCATGTAGAGCTTGCTCAGATAACCATTGCTGGATTTTTCTCTGCTTGGATCCTTCAGGAGAACTCTGCTAAAGAACTGCACCAACCTTGGGTGCTGCTCCTTATGTAGTGGGACATGGCATCAGCATACTGTTGGCAGCACTTGTTCGCTCTGTCATCCTTTCAGCTGCAGCATATAGGTGCCCAGAGTCTCAGCGAAGGCCAGCTCAGGAGGGGTTTGGCAAACTTTGCTTGGAGGAAGGGGCTGGGGGAGCCCCTGGGCTGAATTGCACCCAGCAGAGGGCAATGCTGCTTGTAGAGAGTGGCCACCACCTCTGCTTGTGGCTCAGCCCTTGTCACGGGAGGAAAAAATGCCTGGACAGGGCTGTGCAGATTTGCTCTGCTCTGCCTGCAGCTCTTCCAGAGCAGCTGTAGCAACACCCTTGCAACAGCACCACTGAAACATATCCATAAAACGACTCCACAGGTGCAACTTCAAATCCACAAACCCATAAATTTGCTGCTGGACTGGCTGCTTCAGCCTTCACTTTCCCTGTTCCGTGAGTCAGGACACTGCAAATAGGACTGACCTCTCCACAGGCGTTTCAATTTAGAGGCTTTATTGGCAGGTGAATTTGACGTGAAGCCTCATGTAATAAATAAACCTCTCTTAGGTTTCATTGGTCTGTGGAAAAGACTTGGTTGGTATCTGAGTACCCATTAGCAATTAGGGGAACCTGATGGGGAGTCAAGGAGCTTGCTGACTGGAGCAACTGGTGCCTCCTCAGTTACAGAATCATACAGAAAATCTAAATTCCATTTAAACCATTTTGCAAAATAACTGAAAGTGACAGTGTTGAGTTTTTCTTTCTAATGATTCCACAAACTCCCAACTGATTTAATTAAGGCATTTGAGAGATAACAAAGGGTTTTTCTTCTGGCAGGCTCACTTCTGTCTCCAAGGACAGCGTCTGTCTGTGTCTCTTTCCTTTGCTGTCCATTCAGTCAACCTTACAGTAATGTTCCTAAAGAATGGATGGCAGTCCCTGACTGCTTTCAGCATGGCTTTAATCTCGCTTCCTTGTTCTGCTAAATGCAAGCACAGGAGTTATCTGAACAGGAAGCTTCCCTGTGGGCCATGGAAACTACCCTGCCTCTCTCATTGCGGGTCCTTTTAGCTGAAAGCTCCTGGAAAACTTCTGGTTCTAGCTGGGATGTGTGAACAGCTTCTTTGTCACATACAGCCCAGGCAGGTTTATTGGGATGTTTTGAGATTAAGTTGTCATCTGAAGAATTTATAGCTACATTCTGCAAAGAACAGTAACTGTAAAAACTTTTTGTTTCTTAGACAGAACTGACCCAGATGTTAATCCTTTAGATAAAGCTCTCTAATGTCTGACTCAGAGTTTTCATCAGTTGTCCAAGGTCGCAATTTATTATGGGTTGTCCTGCAAGGATGGTCCTAGGTTGATGACTGCGTTGGAGACCAGTGGGAGGAAAGCGGCATCAGCACTGGCTCTGTGAGAGACCCTCTCTCCCATATGGTGGGGGAGAGTTTGACTGGTCCGTGTCATGGAAGGAAGATGGGTGGAGGGATGGGAACCTGTCTGGACAGACACTCTGCTGGCACAGGCTGAGCTGCTACCCATGCTTGTGGAATTTCCTGGGGATGTCAGCGTACACAGTCATTCATTTGAGGGAGCTGAAAGAGCCCCGAGGGCTTTCGGCTGAGAGAAATGGAAACGCGGAGGCCAGGAGACAGTTGGAGTAGAAGAGATTAATGGTGGGAAGTTCCCACCCAAGTCAGGCTTTTGGCAGGATATGACACACAGACTGAGCTCTTCAATCAGGGTGGTGCCAAGTGGCTTGCTCTCTCTGGGCCAAATTGCCCTTACCTTTAATACATATTATTTCCTTGCAAGGGGGCTGGAAACAGCACGTTTGCACTTGCTAGCTTTCATCACCACCACTTCATGGAAAAAAGGGAGGAAAGGGGTTGGTTTTCTTGGGAAAACAACTAGATGTGCTACCACTGGGTAGGCAGATTTCAGAAGAACCAGCCAGGCATGGAGCTCTGTGCTTTCGTGTTGCTTTGGAACTGAGCTTAGCTGGGTTGTTCCGGTTGTTGATGTCTCAGGCACCTCCTTCCATCCTGAATCCTGTACAATCGACCCGAGTTAGAGTTCTGTAGAAC
>JAOQGH010000008.1:6130275-6143363 GCA_025769975.1 Gallinago jamesoni | reverse complement strand
GGGGGGATCTGATCAATGCTTACAAATACTTAAAGGGAGGGTGTCAGGAGGACGGGGCTGGTCTTTTTTCAGTGGTGTCCAGGGACAGGACTAGAGGAAATGGGCACAAACTTGAGTATAAGAAGTTCTACCTAAACGTGAGAAGGAACTTCTTTCCTGTGAGGATGGCAGAGCCCTGGCAGAGGCTACCCAGGGAGGTGGTGGAGTCTCCTTCTCTGGAGACATTCAAACCCTACCTGGACATGTTCCGGAGCAACCTGCTCTGTGTGGACCTGCTCTGGCTGGGGGGTTGGACTAGATGATCTCCAGAGTGCCTTACAAACTTCCCTGGCCTTTTTTTTAGGCAAAACATAACTGAGATGCACTGCTGAGACAGGGAGCATCCCTCCCGCGGGCTCTGGTGGGCAGGTGAGGGCAACCTGTGTCCTTGAGCACAAGCTGGGTTTAAAGGGAGGCACAAAGTGCTTGGCAGCACTGACTGCAACTCTAATCAGCTGGGATGCTTGTGTGCACAGCAACTCAAGTGGCAGTAGATGGGAGACTACTCTTTGGGGTAGCTCTAGTTGCAAGAGAAAAAAAATAATAATCTGAGCCAATTTAAATTGGCTGAAAACTGTCCTTAAAACTCTCTCCTGTGACAGGGTACTGAATGTTTGCTCTGTTTGTGTGTGTGTGTGTTACACCTGGAATCTAACAAAACTTTACAGGATGATGAAGTTGAGGGGTGGGGTTTTTTTGTTTGTTTGTTTGTTTGCTTTTGTTTAAAGCAGAGTTCTCAAAGGCTGTTGAAATTATCAAACCACCTTTTTTTTTTTTTTCCCAGCAAAGGGTGCTGGGAGCTGCCAGTAATCTATAAAACAGGAATGACAGTCAGGTTGGGGGAAATGATCTCAAATGGTATAAATATCCCCAAGCAGGTTTTGGTTTTAAAGTTTTATGAAGTGATAGAGATTCTGGGGATGTTTTTACAAGAGGCTGGGCAGGGAGGAGTGGGGCAGCTCTCATGGGTAGCTGCATTGTTGCCCTCAGGGTTGAAGCCTGGGTGCTAGATACAACCACCACCATCTCAAATGGTGCTATTCCAAAGGGGGACACCACTTGCCTGTGGGAGCAAGTGTCTCAGAGCAAGAGAATAGAAAATCTGGGTTGTCTTATGAGGAACAGCTGAGGGAACTGGGGTTGTTCAGCCTGGAGAAAAGGATGCTGAGGGGAGACCTCGCTCTCTACAACTCCCTGAAAGGAGGGTGTAGCCAGGGGGGGTCAGTCTCTTCTCCCAAGGAACAGGTGATGGGACAAGAAGAAATGGCCTCAAGTTGCACCAGGGGAGGTTCAGATTGGAGATTAGGAAAATTTTTTACATGGAAAGGGTTATTAAGCCTTGGAATGGGCTGCCCAGGGAAGGGGTTGAGGCACCAGCCCTGGAGGCGTTCAAAAGCCGGGTTGACCTGGTGCTGGGGGACATGGTTTAGTGATGTTTTTTTATCAGAGTTAAGGTTGATGGTTGGACTACATGATCTTGAAGGTCCCTTCCAACCTAGATGATTCTATGATTCTACAATTCTCTTTCCAGCACTCCTACTGGCCTTGGGCAAATCCCCTCATTCTTTCTGTGTCCTATCCAGTTCGGCCCTAGCCCTTCAGGAAAGGGTCTTTTGTGGGTTACAGCAGCCTGGTGTGTTAATGAGTTACACCGGGTTAATGAGTGCTAGAACTCTCTTAGATTGACCTACTATCCCTGATGACCAGCAAAAACGTTTGTCTTTGAAGAGTGGTGGTGCTTTACAGGTGTGAATGACTCCTGTTAACACTGCCACAACTTGTGAGAGCATCAGTTTCCTCCTGATGAGGACAGGGGTATTAAGTAAATTCAGGGTTCCTGCAAAAGGGAACTAGCACTGAAAGGTCATGTCTTCCACCCAGGGAAAGAGTCATCAGCTTTCCTGAAACCTCCTGATGAAAATTAAATGGAAATTTCTTGGGAGTGGGAAGAGTGTCTTCTCTGAAGCCTTTCTGGGTAACCCCCCCTCGACTGTTATGTTGCTGCCTTTGCGTTGCCAGAGGGGTTCTGTTGGAGGGGAAGAAATGCTGATGATATTTCCAGTTTCAACCACAGGCAGGAGCTACTGGAAATGTTGTCTCTCTGAAGGTTCCCGTCTCGCCGTGCTGTTTTCTGTGGTTTGGAGAAATCTGTGCAACTAGACCTTCACCTGGGCTGCAGCAGTAAAAGGAGGGGACCGCTCAGAGGTTCTGGGTGCCCAGGTAGACCACAACGCTTGGTGATCGCTTGTTGCTGGTCCCTAACCTTGTCATTACCTTTTAACTGCAGGGCATCCGAAACTGGAATTTCAGACTTCTACCTCTTTGATCTCCTTCTCACTCTCTCCTGTTATTCGTGATTAATGACAGAGTATTTTAAAAATGCTGCGGTGTCTGAGTAACGCGATGGGGGGGGGGGGCAGAGCTCCTGACTTCCTCCCATCGCAGACCTGAGAAGTGATTGGAGAAGAGTTTATTTTCCACGTCAGTTTGTCAGAGCTTTTGAGTGCCTGGGGCAAGGAGGGGGTTAATATTCTCTGCTGTCTTAAAAGTAACATATATTTTTTTTAAATCAATTAATTGCATATTTTTATGGTCAGAAAAAAGAAACTGAAGTATGTGTGATATCCAAATTCTGCACATAAAAATCCCACTTTGTAATAATAAAATGTATCGGGTTACTTATCTGGAGGCTATTTGCCTTCCAATGACACACACGTAGCAGCCAGCAAGTGCCCCCGTGTCCTGCACATCTTGTCACCGCAGCGATGACCGTGCGAGGCTGTACCCGTCACACGTGTCCTGGTGGGCTGCTTCTCATCACAGGGGCCATGGGATGCCACTGGGAGCTCCAAAGGCAGTCACTTGTGTCCCCCCCGAGGTCTCTGTACCAGGAAAAACATCCCCTTTTCCAAAAAAAAATCTGGAGGGAGCTGGGCAGCCCAGAACCACGAGCAAACTGCAGTCAGTCTGACTCCTGCAGACCTGGTGTTTGTGGAATTGGTCTGTACTTACATATTTACTAGTTCCTTTAAAGAAAAATGCCAGGGGGAGAGGGAGAGGATGTCAGACAGCGGCTCTAGATATCTCAGTGCTGGATCTCCAGCCATTGCCCCTTGCCTTTCCAGGGCTCAATGGGTTACATTCTTCTTGCTTTCCCCCCTGGTTTAAACAAATAGGAGCTGGAGCCTTGGGGTATATTAGAGTGTGATAGGGATCTTCCCCGATAATGCTCTTCTGGGCTGTACCCGAGGAAGCCATTAGCTTAAAACTCACCATGAGCAGGATCTGATAAGAGGGGAGGCAGAAGGTGGCTGACGGGGAGAGGGTTTGCTGCCCTGCCAGGTATCCACAGCCGCTGCCGGAGGGGGGGGACTGAAGGAGAAGGGAAGGAGTTGGAAAGCTGGAAAG
The DNA here is from genome assembly GCA_025769975.1 of Gallinago jamesoni. Taxonomy (NCBI): domain Eukaryota; kingdom Metazoa; phylum Chordata; class Aves; order Charadriiformes; family Scolopacidae; genus Gallinago; species Gallinago jamesoni. The sequence goes on along the minus strand of JAOQGH010000008.1, from coordinate 6,139,916 downwards.
CTTTCCACAGGTTGGGCAGGTGTGTGGGAACAGCTGTCGGTGCAGCGGGTGTTGGAGGACCAAACAGCTGGATACGGGTGCACACACCCGTGCTCACCACGTCCTCTCTGGGAACTGGCTTCCTGCCTGAGGATCCCAGTTCTCCTCCCGTGCTCCCCCCTGCTGCCTGCTGGCCACACTTCTTTTGATGCAGCCCAGGATGGGGTTGGCATCATCACACAATGGCAGGGGTTGGAAGGGACCTTTGGACATCATGCAGTCCAACCCCCTGCCAAAGCAGGGTCACCCGGAGCAGGTTGGACAGGAACACATCCAGATGGGTTTGAAATATCTCCAGAGAAGGAGACTCCACAATTTCTCTGGGCAGCCTGTTCCAGGGCTCTGCCACCCTCAAAGTAAAGAAATTATTCCTCATGTCCAGTTGGAGTTTCCCATGTTCCAGCTTGTGCCTGTTGCCCCTTGTCCTGTCACCAGGCACCACTGAGAAGAGCCTGGCACCATCCTCTTGACACCCACCCTTTAGATACTGATAAGCATTGATGAGATCTCCTCTCGCTCATTAGTGATGTTAAAGCTATCTAAATGTCCGTGTTTAAATATTAGCTCTCATGGCTCAGAGTAAAAAAGGTAGGAGTTAAGAATCACCATTTAAGATGAACTCTAGCCACATGAAAACAAGGTGCCATCCAAAGTCAATCCCCTCTGCAAGCCACCACCAGGGCTTTGAAACAGCATGTGGGATGTTCATGGACCAGGTTTCTCATTCACCTGGGGCTTTGCCACCTTTCCTTGCCCAGCCCTGCTGCTGTATGATGGGTCATGGACCAGGTTTCTCATTCACCTGGGGCTTTGCCACCTTTCCTTGCCCAGCCCTGCTGCTGTATGATGGGTCTCAGCCACTACACACCGTGTGCCTCAGAAGCTGCTGAGCATCTTAAAAACCACCATCCTGCTCATCTCCCTGAAAGGGGCAGTTCCAAATGAGCTCTGTCTCCACTGGACCACTGGGACCAACGTCCTCCTTCCAGCTGGCCCGGTGAAACCTCCAGGATTGCTCTGGCTTCCCCCTCTCCTCTCGTGCCTGCTGGGATCACACAAGCATTTGGGGTCACAAGGAATGTGCTGTTTTGACTCTGAAAGCTCAGCAGGAGCGTTCGCTGAAGACACAGTGAAGTTGTATCAGGCCCAAAAAAAGGAGGGGGGGGAAGGGAAATGGAAAAAAAATTCCTGTTTCCAACTGCAGCCAGGTTCCTGCTTCCCGTGTCTTGGTCCTGCCAGCAGCCTTGCCTGGGGATGGCTGCTGCGGTTTAATGACCCTAACGAAGCGGCGTGGAGCCGCCGAGTCTCCCTTGGCTTGTGCCACAGGCTCTGCACGGTCCAGGAGTCACTGGTCCTTCTCTTGCCCAAGGGGGAGAAAGGAGCCGTTTTGTCCTCTCCCTCCTCTTTTGTGCCTCTGAGAGGAAATCACTGTCCACTGTCCTCCTCAGCATCGGCTTTTGGTCAGTTGTGGAGGCAGGGAGAGCTTGCTCTGACCTGGCAGAGATATCTTCATGCTTGGTTTTTAGCTGTGGCCTTGGGAGAGCTATGCTAGAATAGCTTTTTTTTTTTGGAGGGGGGGTATATGGCTTTGTTCCACGCTGCGTGGGCTCCGGCTCTGAGTAGAGGTTTCAGTAAGTGCCTTCCCTGCACAAAAATTCAGCCTCGTCCAATTAATAATTGTGGGAGGTAGGATGCCTGAGGTCAGCTCTGTTTGTTTGATGGTTTCAGGCGGACCATTTAACTTCTTTCTAGATGGCTGGTTACTCTTTCTTGTTTTGTTTTGTTACAGACTGGTTTGGGGTTTTTTTTTTTTGGAGGATATTCATAAACTGCCTGCTTTTACCTGGATGCTTTCGTTCATTAAATCTGTAGGAACTTAGATACATCTGAGACCTTCACATCGCTGCCAGGTTTAGTTAAAATGTTTAGTTAGAATCACATACAGATATCAGGCATGATCTTATTCCTCTAAGAAACCAGGAAATCCTCACTCAGGAGCACTGGGTCCAGTTCTGTGCTCCCCAGTTCAGGAAGGACAGGGAACTGGTGGAGAGGGGACAGCAAAGGCTACAAACATGATGAAGGGCCTGGAGCATCTCTCCTATGAGGAAAGGCTGAGGGACTTGGGTCTTTTTAGTCTGGAGAAGAGAAGACTGAGGGGGGAACTGATCAATGCTTACAAATACTTAAAGGGAGGGTGTCAAGAAGCTTGAAACAAGATATTATTGTACCTCCCCTGAAAGGTCATGCCATGGACACTGGTGTCTGGGGTAGCAATAAAGAATCAGGGAGATTGAGAACCTCTTATTTCACTGGAGCAAGACTCTCGCTGGTAGGAGGGAATTAAAGGCTGCATTTTGGCCAAATAGACAGCCTTTGTAAATGTCCTTCTGAAAGATGCCAGCTCTGGTAGCCTGAAAGGGGGCTGGAGGAGGCTGCTGGGATCACAAAACTGAGGATAAGGACATAGGAGTGAGCCTGGCTGGCTCTAGGAAAGGGCTGGAGATGTGGATGGAGGCAACAGGGAACTTAACTCCCCTTGCTAGTATCAAAATTATTAATTATATGGGAAGGTTTGGGATTGCTCAGAGAAAACATGTGTGAAGTGATCCCTCCTGCCAGATCTCTTTGGATGAGGTTTGCTGGAGGAGGCTGGGGTTAGGGAGACAAAGCAGAGTTCCAAATCTGATCTTATACTTCCAAGCCTGACTTTACTCCCAGCTGTACTTTCTTGCTCTCCTGGTGGATGTCTGCTGGTTTCCTGAAAACACATCCTTCCTAGAAAGAAACAGTCTAAATCTCTCCCATTAGCTATTTGTCTTGGATTGTCTCATATGGCAAACAGTCTGTTATGATTAGATACGAACATAAAGATATCCGTGGAGAGAGGATTGTAGGGAAAGATGAATATGAAAAGCAGGGAAAGCTTATCTTGGAGAAATAACCCCAGAGGAGGCTGTTCCCACCTTTTTGTTTACAAACGAAATGAGATGAGAGAAAACACTGCGTTTCTGAAGAGGAAAATAATTTATTTTTTTTCCTATTCTAGACAGAGTTGGGGATAGGCACAGAGAGGAAAATGGGAGTCCTTTGCCAAAGCACCTGTGAAGCTGGCAGGGATGGAGTAGGCAGGGAATGGGGAGACTTCCCTGCAGCCTGTGGCTAGTGACCGTACCAGCCACCAACTGCTTCTGCAGAGCCACGTGCTGGACTTATGTGCCATAAGTGCTTGGCCGTGAGGGTTTGGTCACACCTGGCTGCCTAAGCACCAGGAACACTTGCTGCTGCTTCAATCCAGTCAATCCCCACAGCTTTCCTGGGCTGTAGGAGTCATGCCAGGGAGCACAAGTGTAAAAGAACCTCCCCTTGAGTTCTGTGCTGCAGCACAGGGTGGTTTTTCTGCCGTGTTTGTTGATTCTTCAGGGTTGTGAAACTGCTACGCCTGTTTTTTAAACAGCTTCTGTCTAGGAGAAAGGAGTGTGCAGTTCTGAACCTCCTGGGGTGATGTAGAAGTAGCAATAGCTTCTCCTTGTGTTGTATTTTTCACTGTGATGTTTTAGCATCTCTTCCCTTGGTGTCCGTTTCATTGCTTTTAAAAGTGATGTGCAGTTGTCAGAAACAAATACAGAACCAACCTCAATGTTGCCATCCTTTCAGATGCCTCAATGAGGGGTTTAGGAAATGAAACTGCCCAGGAGGATCTGCCAAAGGAAGGAATAGGATTCATATGGGAATCTACAGCCAGCCAGCCAGTAGAGATTAGTTTTCATCATAAACCCTCATTAGCAACCAAGACTCGAAACATTTCTGTCCAGAAAAGAAAATTACAAGAGAAAGAGTGAAAGAAAAGAAAACTCTGCCCCAAGTGACATTTATACCCAATGGGGAAAAGACTTGGAAACCTTCTGAATCTACTTGCTGCTGGTTTTTCGTTGCCAGTGGGAGCTGCCTAACCCAAACCTGTAGCAAAGATGGAATAAGAGTCAATGAAAGAACTGCTTACTCACTGACAAGTTCGCAAATTTATATTTCATTCTTTAGCTGGCACAAAGGGCCCTCCGTTCCTCCAAATAATGAGCTGCCTGGCACTCCCTGGGGGCTTCAATTACACACCTGTGTAAGTATTTGCCACATCAGCACCTCAGAAGAGAATCAATAAAGGCTACATGAAACATGTTTCTTTAAATAACCAGTTCAGTGGTATTTTGCCATTGCCTTACTCGTAAAGGTGCAGCCTTTCGACTCTAATGGGTATTACCTTCATTTCAGCCCAGCCTTGTGGCCTCAGCGTGTTTGATTTGGGTAGAAACTGAAGAGGCCAAGGGGGAGCTTTAGAAAAATTCAGGTTTGTGTAATTGTGGCTGCTTTTAGCTTTGACAGATTCCAATAAAGTCTGATTCCTTAAGCACCTTTTTTAAAAGCTTGTGCTACTCACGGAGAGGGAAACTGGTTAATGTCACGGTGCTTTGGGCTGTCTGGAACTTCCCTGAGGCTGCAAGAGTAAGACTTGCTCTTCATTCAGGAGAAATGCAAGAAGCTACAAAGCTCCTTTAGACAATCAGGTCTGTGAAACTGTTGGAGCCGTCAAATGGCAGGGGCTGTGTAAGGCACACCAGGGCTGCGCTGTGTCCTTGGGGTTCAGGCGTAGAAGGATGGGGCTGTGGAGTTGAGGGGAGAGAGAGCAAAGGAGGAAAGATGGTCAGAAGGACCACAGAATGTACCAGACATGGGTGGTTAAGTTTGAGAAGAACCAAGCATGAGTATTTGGGCAGAACGTGAGCTGAGGAGCAGAAAGAGCCCGTGGTGATGTCTGCTGGCGCGTAGGAGTGCTGCAGAAGGCAGCCAGGGTGAGCAGACAAGTCTGGAAACCCAAAGTCCTCCTCCTGACTTGCTGAACACGTGCCTAAGTGTCTGCCAGGCCTGAACCAGAAGCCTAAACAAGAAGAAATATATTTATTGTTAAAATTACTTCTGTGTTAACATAGAGCTGCATTAAGATGGTGCCTTTGTGAAACAAGTGGGCAAAAGACAAAACAACGAATAACTTGCATTGTAGCATACGCCACTAATATTGTATGTTACTTTATGTTACCACATCAGCATTATGTTATATGAAAACAACCTAATGCTGGGTTATTAATTTATGCTTTATATTGGGAACGGAGCTGGTGGGGCACCAAGCTGTTAGCGATTAGTGTAAGAAAAGAAAGGATTTTGGATGCTTGAGCCACATAACTTGTTTGAGAGAGTGGACCTGAAAGATCAAGACAAAAGACCAGCCGTATCCACTGTGTTTTGCTGGTTACCCTTGGACAGGACACAGGTAGCGAGGTGTTGAAGCCCTGACAGCAGAAAGGGCTTCCTAAACCAGCTTTGTAAAGGTACAAGTAGTAATTTATTGTATAATGTGAGGGAGATTCAAGACCAGAAGATGCAGGTTACCCAGCTCTGTATTTTCTGTGAGCAGCCAACAGAGTTGGTTTGGTAACAAAAAACCTGCAGGTGGTGTTTGCTGCTGCTTCATCTCCGGGGTGGGGGTCTCTAGGGCTTTGAATCTGCCCATCTCCCTGGCTGAGCCCCCCGGCTGCTTCGAGGAAGAGGGTGCAATGAAGGAGGGGAGGAAGGCTTCATCACATGGGCCGTGTGTCAGGAGGGTGGGGAAAAAAAAAGAGTCTCTTTTCCAAACCAACATCGTTAAGGAAAAAAAAAAGGCAAATCACAGCGTCTGCAAAGAAGCCCTTGAGGACAAAGATGGGAACAGGGTTGGGCAATGCAACAAATAGACCATTTTTCATCACAATCTCATAATTGCTGTCTTGTTCCCAGTCTGCTCTTATGACAGACTTTGCAATACCCACTGGGGACTCTTCTAGGACACAGCACTGTGAGCCAGAACCTCATTTTAGCATTATACCAGGGAAATATGCTAGGCAAACTGGAGCCACGGCATCAAGTTTGGATCCAAAGTCCTCTTTTTTTTTTTTTTCTCCTTAATATATTTTTTTAATTTATTTTTTTTTTCCTTTTGGCTCCAGAAGCTCAAAGCAAGGAATGTAAATTGGCTTTGCAGAAGTATGTCAATTTTGGTGCCAAAGTTTCATTTGATATCATCTCTGTCTGGCACCTACACAGCAGGTGCTTCCCGAGATGACCTGAGGCACATGAGGCACAACACAAACCCCAGGATGAGCTCTGTTAACCCCATGGCTCACGTCTCTTGCACAACGGGATGTTCCACCACCTCCCTGCAGCCCTGGAGATGGTCTCCTGATGCCATTGCCCCCAACCACAGCTACAAATGGATTTTGCAGGAAGGCTGGATGCTCCTGCCTCCTTCACCCCAACCCAAACCACAGCGCTGCCCCACAGTCAATGGGCAAGAGTGATTAAACCTTTATTGCTCGTTATGAGTTGCTCCTACAAGCTCTGTGTCTTGAGGAACCTTAGGATGCAGATCTGCCCATTTTTGGGGGAAGCAAGCCCCTCTCTTTTGGGGGACCTTCCTGAAACCACTGGGCTAAGCTATGGTGGTGTGAGACCGACCTTGTGCAGAGCTTGGCAGGGGTTTAATTGAGGTGGTTGTGTCCTGGCGTATGTGATCGGGGTCTCCTGTAGTTGTGAGATGAGCAGTGTCATTGGCAGTCGTGGTCATTTGGAGGGGCAGAAGGTCATGCCTGGACCTGAGCTGTTGTGTTGCAGAGTCTGTGACTGAACACTCACCGAGCGGTGGGTTAGTTACTGCTGCTGTGTCCCTCGGTCTCTGCTAGGTCTCAAGCCCACAAGGTGTCCTGATGCTCATTCCCATAGTAAGCAGAAATCAGGTGAACCAGATAAGCTTTCCTCAGGCCTTGGGTTTGTGGTCATATTTGTCTGGATGTGGGACAAGGATGCATGTTGGAGTGAGAGCAATTTGCATCATCAACCATAGCCAAAGAGACCAGGAAGAGCTAAATGCTTCCAAAGACTTGGAGTAAGACAAGACTCTCAGCATCTTTCTGTTCCCTCAGCTGTGATGGCAGCTTTGCCTCACTTTGCTGGGGAGCTATGGAAGGGACTTGGTTCAGTTAAACCCAGGCTGCTTTTGTGGGTGTTTTTCTGATCTGGAAGTGTTGGAAGGCACCAGGATTCGATGGTTGGACTAGATGATCTTAAAGGTCCCTTCCAATCTAGACGATTCTATGATTCTGTGAAGATAAGCTCAGAGCTTTGAGTGCCTCAAAGCTGCCCAGAGTTTTCCAGGTGAAAAAGGAGTTTTGATGAGATTCCCAACCAAAGGAGTGTGTTCCTACCCTGCCTTTGATTGTTAACGTTTGAGGGAGTAGACGAAATTGTTTTCATGATGGGACAAGGATCCTCTATTTCTCACACACTTCCAGGCTCACATTTAATAGCAAACTCCCACGGAAAGATTGCAAAAAAAAATGCCTTGCTGGAAGATGTGATTAAACAATCGCCTTCTGGGAACACAACAGGCAGATCACCCTCTGATCCCAGCCTCGCTGAGCTCACACGTGCTGATGGGCAATTTTTTCAATTAATTCAAGGTGACAGAAATTGACAGCCTTTTGTGAGAGAGGCTGATCTGTCCACACAGGAGGTGTCCTCTGTTGTACCTTTGCAAAAGAAGTAGGAAAGAGGTAGTTTAACCAAGAGAGCAAAAGGTGTCTTGTGTCTGGCACCTTCTTCCACCCCCAGCACTCTGCAGTGAAGCCCTCTGCTTGGTCTGCTCTGCTCTTCCATCCCCAAATCTCCTGGATTATCTCATCTTTGCAGCCAATTCGGAGCGATGGGCTGGTGTGTCCCAGGGGAAGCTGCTGCCTTTCCCCCTGAACTCATCCTTCTTGTCCCAGCTCAAGTGGAATTTCCACCCGGCTCTTCCCTGCCGTGGGTGGCTGTGAACTCATGGGAAATCAGGATTACCCATCTCCTCCTCACAGGTTCAAATGTGCTCTCATCCAGTGCCTCGGAATCGTAACGTGCGATGTGATGGAAAGGAAGGGTGATATAACAGCGAAAGAATGTTTCCTTTAGCTAGAAGCAATTTTTGCCCTGCTTTGCTTTGTTTTAACCAGACGCGGCCCCGAGTGAAACCTTTTCATGTGACGCAAAGTAGTGTGGAGAATTAGTCATTTATATATTAAAAAAAAAAAAAAAAAAAAGGCAGGATGTAGCTTGGCAGGAAGGCGCGGGTGAGGCTGCAGGATTTAGAGGGAGACAGGTGAATTGTTGGGCTGTAATAACACTTGGCTGGAGGAATATTCAAGGAAGCTGAGTGTCCCAGTTATCCCCAGCGTGCAGAGAGTAGCTACGTGGAGTTTCACGCTGCCGGTAGGAAGCAGAATAAAAATGCCTCACTCTGAATGTCTTAATTACTGTCATGCATTTTGATTATCCAAGATTTAATTAAAAAAAAAAAAAACCACCAAAACCAAACATAAGGAAGAGCTTGAGTCCTGTTTTATACATCTGTTCAGTGCTCTAGCTATAGAGCAGAGCTGCTGTACTGTATTAATTATTAGCATATATTTAAAAGGAGGTAGTTAAAAGATGGGTTGACACAGTGCTTAATGACAAGGTTTAGTGATTTTTTTTTATCAGAGTTAGGTGGATGGTTGGGCTAGATGATCTTAAAGGTCCCTTCCAACCCAGGCAATTCTGTGATTCTGGGATAAAGCCGCATCCAGCCACGCTGAGCAGAAGAGAGTTTATGGAGAAGGTGCAATGCCAGGAGTTGCAAAAGGAGATTAAGGAGCTGCAGGGAGAGGAGACAGAACTGGTTTAACCCCTCACATTCCTGGGGGGGGCAAGGAGAGGGTGGGGGAAGAAGGGACTATTTGTTGCTTTAGCTTCTCTACCCTTCTCCTCGGGTCCCGCAGCTCTTGCCCCAAGTGCATAGCTCTTTTTTTCAGGACACGTCCCTGGCTTCTCCTCCCCTGCAGCCAGACAAATTGGACCTCGTTAAGCATCCTCCCACGGTTGCCTGGGCGCCAGGGCTGACAGTGTTGTGATGGCTAAAGAGGCTGCTGATGGGGGGGGACCTTGCCCCCTGCTGAGTGACAGCCCTGGCCTCCTGCCCGCCGGCCAGGAGCAGTGCCCAGGGATGCTGCGGGAGGCAGGACGGGCGTCTGGAGCAGGAGGGACGGGTCTTCAACGCTTCGCAAATGATGTGCCTGGTAAATGAATAGTCACTGCTCAGAGCTGCTGTGTTCCTCTTATTCTGGGAAGAGAGAAAAATCATAGAATCTTCTAGGTTGGAAGGGAACTTCAAGGTCATCTTGTCCAACCATCAACCTCACTCTGACAAAAATGAACACCCAGACAACAAACAGAACGCAACACCATCACTAAACCATGTCTCCCAGCACCACGTCAACCCGGCTTTTGAACACCTCTCTGCTCTGCGCACCTTGCTGCACTCTCTTATTCCTCCTTGCTAAAAAAACAAAAGCAGGATAGAACCATAAAATCATCTGGGCCGGAAGGGACCTGCTAAAGGCCATCTAGTCTGACCCCCCCCGCAGTCAGCAGGTTGCCCAGGGTCTCCTCGAGCCTCCCCTTGAATGTCTCCAGGGAAGGGGCCTCAACCACCTCCCTGGGCAACC
>JAOQGH010000008.1:6044017-6121591 GCA_025769975.1 Gallinago jamesoni | reverse complement strand
CTCCTGAGTTCCCATCCTGGCCCTGCTGCGAAAACTTCAATTTTTGGATGGCATCAGACGAGACACTTTCCTTCTGTGCACTTTTGTTTAACTGCTGGTAAAACAAGGAGGAAAGAAAAAAGCTTCATTCATTTCCTAGAAGGGAGATCCTGTAGATAAATTTGTGAAAATCTTCGCTGCCCTCAAAGAACTGTAACAAAAGAAAAGCCCCCTTCATGAAATTCCGGTCCATTTTCTTTAACAGCCCCTTCTTTCTTTAGAAGTCTGCTGCTGCCTCTTGCTGCAAGACAGAAAGAAACCTTAAAGGCACGGGTGAGAGCACAGCTCTTGCTCAGACTGCAAATCTTCCAAAGGATTAGGGTTTTTACTTCAAATAGAGGAATGTAAATGTGTCTGGCTCCATAGTGGCTGGAAATTTCTCGCTGGAGCCAATGTTGGGCCATACTTGGCGGTGACGAGACGTTTGTTTGCCCACCCCGGTTGGACTGTAGCTCTCGGGCTGGAAAATGTTAAAATGGGCTGTGCGTGCTTTCGGTGTCATAAAGCAGAGTTGGGGGGGGATTGGGGGGGGATAACTGGATGTAGGTGATTATTCTCCAGCGCTCGGGGTTGCATGTACCGAGGATGGAAAGGTGGGGGAAGAAGCTGGGTTCCTTTAGATTGACAGCAAATGCTGGGAGTTTGAGCTCATCTATCCCCCCCCAAGCTTTTCTCTGTCTTTCAGCTATCACCGATTCCTGGCATTTTGTCCACTTATAGACTCACAGAGGTATTTGGGGCTCTAAATCCCGCTGAGGCCGGTGGGGATTTGGCATTTAAATGCCTTTGTGGTTTCAGGTTCTCTTTGGAAATATGGGAAAGGTGTCCTGCCAGTGAGTGGGCAAAGAGATGGTGGCAGCAAAGCCAGGAGTTGGCAGGTCTGTAGCAGGGGTAAGCAGGATCGCCCCCCGGGAGCAAGGAACCTGCACAGGCTGCTAGAGGATGCTCGGGAAAGATCTGAGCTCTGTTCTGAAATCTAATGTCTGTATCAAAGATACAGCAGTTATGAAACAAGCAGGGGTTTGGGTCAGAGCAGGGGAGTTATAAAAGGGCATGAGACACACAAAAAAAGGGCCCAAAATTAATGCTCGGAGAAAGCAATGATGGGGCAAGTGCAGCCAGGTTCTACATGTAAAATATCTCTAATGCTCTAAAGACTAGTGAAAAATTGCCAGAATGAATCTGTTCAGTAACAGGATCCAGTCTTCCCTCCCGTCCTGCTCTGTCAGGGGACCTTTTACTGAAGAGGTTAATTAAAGTCATTGCAGAAAAGCACAGGACCCAGGGCTGGAAGGTCCACCTCTTGGTTGTAAACCACAAGAATCCGGGACCACTTTACTGAATGCAGGGAGAAGCTCTCGGATGAAGTTCTTATTTGGCCCAATCTTTTTCCAGCAGAACTCTTCCCCTAACTCATAGCGAACACCAAAGTGTCTTTTACTCCTGACCCTTACTGTCCTTTCCAAAGAAATATGTTCGGTCTGGGGTTTTGACAGGCTCAGTGCTTTAGCCCTCAATGGCAGTTTGTATTTACGTAAGTGGAACACTAATATTTACTTAAGATTATACTGTATTTTTCATGACTGAAGGGAAGATTATGCTGCATGCTTTTTATATTTAAGAGGTGGGGAAGAGGGAATGGTCCCGTGCCTTGCCTAAAGGACCAGAGACTGTTCTGCTTTGCATTAAGTATGAAAATTAGAGTAGAAAGGTGGCTGGGACTAGAAACAAAGTTGTCCAAAAGCAGTGGCAATGTGTGCTAACCCGATTGCTCCAGAATAGTGAAGACGGGAAACCCTCTGGTTAGCTTAGACTCACTGATTTGGTACAGGGACCTAGGTTAGTTTAGCATTGATAGATACTTCTGCAAAAATGAAGTTCTTCTGATTTACACCAAATGATTATCTGATTACATAGTGAGGAATATAAACAATTATGTTAATATATAGATAATGACAATATGAGCATTTATCTTTGATAACAAATATATAGTATATTGTTATGTATTGATATATAATTTCAATATATCATATTAACACAGCAAAAAAAGAGATGTAGAAATATTAGACTAGTAAGGACTTGTAACTCAGAGACAAACATCTTTAGCCCAAACATCCCCAATAAATGCAACATCTTTTTAATAAATTGATAGCAAACATTCCTTTCCAAAGTTAAAATATGTTATGAAGTCTACCCAGTACCTCTTTAAATAACATTTATGTAATCTAGGAGAGGAAATTCCCATATGCTGAATGACGCAGATAGAATTTTGTTCCAGGCAAAGGCAGGAAATCCAATGGTGAGCCTGAAATTCTACACTGGGCCATTTCTGTTGTGCCTCCACAGTAACGTGTATTGTACAAGAAGCAACTCCCCAGATAAAGCCCTGTATGAGACACATCTGTGCCTCTTCTGCAGAGGTTCTGAGTCTCTTTCAGGGCTGAAATGAGTGGGAAAGTGCAATGAAAATGACTGTTGGTCAGTGCCCCAGATCTTTTTAGCATCAGGGCCTTGGTTCTTCACTTCAGGGTGTCCTGAGCATGGACCTTTTGTCACTTGCTGGCACAGGATGATGGCAAAAGGTCCGTCTTTGCAGTGTTGTTGCAAAGGCAACCAAAGCAATATCCTTCTTTCAGGCCTGTAATAAAGCTCAAGCCCTATTTTAATTGTTCCCACCATCCAGCAGGCAGGATTAGTTGCCAGGGCAAGCGCTGGCATTGCCACAGACAACTGCTCTGCAGATCTCAGCAGCCCAGGGAGCTGGACCTTCCAAAGCCAGCGTTGCCATCTGCAAATTTAACCGCAGGCACCAAACCACTGGCACAAAGAAATATGCTGGCAATAACAGAAAAGAGAGGCTGGGCAGCTGTCCCTTTAGGAGAGAGGGCCCTGGTGTCATTCCACGTGAAGTATTTTCCTTGCCCACACAGATGCAGTAATGACATTACCACCAGGTATCAGCAGTGCCTTAAAATGCTTTGGAAGAGACTTGGGACAGGAAAGCCCAGGCTGGTGTGTTTCTCCGGAGACCACACACGTGCTGTATTTATGAACCAAAGAAACAAAAACTAAGTTGTCTCCCTTTTACAAAGAAAAAAAAAAATAAAAAAATACCTGAATAACAGAACTGTGTGGTCTGGCAGTGCCTCCCTATCCCTTGCTTAACTTACTGGAGAAACAAACACAACCTCCTTTGGTTTTTATCACTTTGCTCACATTTCTCTCCCGTTTAAGCTTTTGAGAGAAATCTTTGGAGTGAGCCTTCAAAAGCAGCACTGCCTTGTGACTAGTGATTGCAACAGCCCAGCTTCAAGTAGGGCTAGGAAAAGGCAGTTTCAGCACTTTGCAGGTGGCCCTTGGCTTACCTGCTCTAGGAGGACCTGCTCTGGCAGGGGGTTGGACTAGATGGTCTCCAGAGGTCCCTTCCAACCCCACAGCATTCTGTGATTCTGGAGAAGTTAGATTAGTTTCACATGGTTTATCCTGCCCTGGCAAAGATGTATTAGTGTGACCAGCAGAAGCAGGGAGGTGATTGTCCCCCTGTACTCAGCACTGGGGAGGTCACACCTGGAGTATTGTGTCCAGTTTTGGGCACCTCAATACAAGAGAGACATCGAGGTGCTGGAGCGGGTGCAGAGGAGGCAACGAAGCTGGAGAAGGGCCTGGAGAATAAATCATACGAAGAACGATTGAGGGAGCTGGGACTGAGGAAGAGGAGGCTGAGGGAAGACCTCATCACTCTCTACAACTACTTCAAAGGACACTGTAGAGAGGTTGGTGCTGGTCTCTTCTCACAGGTAATTAGTGATAGAACAAGAGGGAATGGATTCAAGCTGCAAAAGGGTAGGTTTAGGCTGGACATTAGGAAGAAATTCTTCACAAAAAGAGTAGTCAGACACTGGAAGAGGCTGCCCAGCGAGGGGGTTGAGTCACCATCCTTGGATGAGTTTAAGAGTGGTTTAGATGTGGTGTTGGGGGATATGGTGTAGGGGAGAACTTTGTAGAGTAGGGTAGATGGTTGGACTCGGTGATCCCAAGGGTCTTTTCCAATTAGATGAGTCTATGATATAGATGACCCCTCACAGCCATCTCCTTCCTAACTTGCTATGAGCCTAAGAAACCCTTCTGAATACAACCTGTGTGTTTCCACAGGCCAGACAGCCTGAAAGAATTCTTCTGAAAGCGATTTGAATTCCTCTAGCATGTCCTTCTCCTCCCCAGGGCACTAACTTACAGCATGATTATGGGTGCTTGGTGGCTGCAGTTAACTAACTTCCTTTTGGCAATTTTTAGCAGGAAATATTACGTAGTTTTAAAAGGTCAGCAGGCAGAGTGTTAGGGTATTCACCAGCCCATGTCAAAGTTAGTGGTACAAATCAGTCCTAAGCAGAGCAATGAAAAATGGGGTTTTCTACCTCATTCCTACAGCCATGACATTTTGACAGTGTGGGTGCATCTGAAGCTGAGGAAAGAAAGGGTTTTATGATGGTTTTGGGTCTGGTTCTCTGTGGGTAGATACCCCTAGTGTATCTGTGGTAGCTTTTCATCTGGAGAAAGCAGGTGTCTAGACCTGTTGCTTTTCATTTTTAATCTTACATTAGTGTCCTCAGACAAGGGCTTTAGGACAGACAGTCACTTCCTGAAAAATCTTTTGGTACAAAGAGAGAAACTGAGAGGTGAGTGACATGTTCAGCATCACTCAGGTGGGGACAATTCCAGGTTTTGTCTTCATTCCATTATGTATTGATCTCGACACCATCACATGCCCAGTCCCTTTCAGAATATGTTAAGAAAACAGCGTCTTCATGCCGTCTTCTTTTGGCGTGATCGTGTCTGACAAGCAGTGAGCCCCGTGAGGTTGGGTGCCTGCCAGCAGAGCACGAGCAACCCAGGGCTGGCAGCCTTATTCGTGGTTCTTCGAACAGCTTGTGCTTTCTTCTTGCACGTGCTTTTCTTCTCAGTTTGTTTCAACACACAGGGTGCGTCCTTGCAAATAAGGTGGGTGATCTACCCAGCTTCACCCTGGGGAAGAAAGCCAAACTTAAAGTCATCTCAAAGTGCCTGTGCCTCCTGCTAAGTTGTCTTTTCCCAGTGCATGGGGACTCCTAAAGCATCTTCCCCAGCTTCCAGCACAGCATCGGGTACTGGGAGGATTCATCTATAGACTCTTCCAGAGCTCCAGAGGGCCAATCATTAATTTATCTTTTTTTTTTTTTTTTAATTAGCCTTGGTCAGATTTTGCAAGAGTGGTTTTAATTAGCCCTGCTCAGCTATTAAGCACCTGTCCAAAGCCTGTCTGGCTGTGGAAAAGTGAGTTAAATGATTGGGAAGGTCTGTGTGGTGCCAGCCAACTCACTGCTCATGAAAGGAGCTGCTCAGGCCAGCGCTGGCGGTTCTATAAAGGAAAGCTGGTCCCTTTGAGGTCCAGGTCTATCTGTTTTTATCACTCTGCAGGCTCTTGGGTCCAACTCCCTGGCATTTACTTACAGCTGTTTGATACTTCCCCGAACACATGATTTGAGCTCAAGAAAAGGGCAGTTCTTTTCTCAGACCATTTGGAGACAAATGAATGCAGCTACTCAGGAAGACTGCAAGGTGTTTGGAACTTGGGGTTTGGAGAAGCTCCCCAAGATCTGGAGACCTTTCTGACTTGAGCTGTACGTGTCTGCAAAAATAAACCAGAAAGCTTGTGAAAGCCAGGGAGGCTTCCTGCAACATATCCAGTATTTCTCCTTTCATCCCATCTGTAAAATACCTTAGGGAGAACATTTCCAGAGCTCAGGCCTCCGATGTGAAGGTCTTAAGAATAATTAGAACAAAAAAACATGGCTGAAAGTACCTCACTTCAGAGAGGTTCTAAAGAAGTCCAAAGATTAAAAAATTAATAGATGAAAAAAAAATATCTCTGAAATTCACTGTCACTCCCAGAACGTGTCCCAGTGACGCTCGTCTTATCCTTCTGGCTCCATTTTAAATCTTCCATATCTGGGTGGCTTCTGACACTCAGTTATGCTGAGAACAACCCTTCTGAATTCATCAAGCTGGAGTCAGTATAAACAAAAGTGAAATTAAATCTATCATGTACAAATCCCAGCCCAGTGCAAAGCTTAGATGTGCTCCAAAAGACCTCTGTCTTGCAGTCATGTGCGAATTAGCAAAGGGAATCCACACAAATTATGTGTGCAAATTCAGACCAATATATCTGTGTGCGCAACACTGAGCTGAAAAGTTTGCCCGGGGTGTCAGGCAGTGTTGGGGTGACATGAGAAGATGACAGAAATGAGGGTTGATTCCTTGGAGACCGCCTGGGGCCAGCCCACAATTCCCAGTGAAATAAGATTAAGGGTGCTCAGAGATACTGTCACGTTTGGCCCATGGCTCCTGGTCCCGAGAGCGCTGAAATCAAACTGCCAGAAATCTGATAGCCTGGAATGTGCACTAAAATAAATATTTCCTCATAGGTATTTCTTTTGTCTGGGGGTTACTAGTCAGGTTGACAGGCCTAAAAACAAGCCCCCTGCTTCGGGTTTATCTGGGCTTTGACTGCCAGTATTCTACAATGGATTTTGTGGCTTATCTGCTGAAGTCTTGGTCTCTCTTTCCTCGCCTGGTGAGAAAAGACGAGGTGATGGAACTTGTGCTGGGACAGACACGTTGTAGACCGTTGTCTCCAACAGACAGGGCCGTTGTGGAATCACAGATTTATATAGGTTGGAAGGAACTCCAGAGTTTGTCGGTCCAGCCCACACATGAGCAGGGCCACCTTCTCCTCTATAGATCTCAGCTCAATGTCAGCCAGATTTTCTATGCTCTGGACTCTTTTTGCAGCAAGCAGTAGAAGTCATAGCAAAGTAGCCGTTCACCTTTTTGATTTGAAAGCAGTTTCTCATACCCTGTAGTCCCTAAAAGCAATGTATGTTCTGTGTTAATGTCTTTGATGGGGGTTTCTTCAAGGAAAAGGATTTGCTGGAAGATGAGGTTTTTAGATCTGTGAGAAGAGAGCCAGTCACTAGCCCTGCGATGGTTTTGGAAAGGATCCACTTGGCCTTGTCCTCCAAGTTGTGGAATGAGTGTGTCACAGCTTTCATTTTCCAGAAATATGCCAGGACTGGCAAAGGAGACTGGTCAGCAGATCTTGCTAAATAAACCTGTTACAAAATCCACATACACCTCGCAAGCTGGGACGATGGAAAGGGAGCTCTGTGCTAAGATGCCCTGACCAAGCAGTTGCACTGGAAAATCTGACTGGGAGGAGGAATGGAAGGCCTGAAAGCAAACATACTGGGCAAAATGGGCAAAAGCAGTTCCTACTATAGTAGGAAGTGAATTGTGTGTATAATTTACAGCCTCTATACGTGGTCGATGGTTGTGCTCTGTGTCTGCCAGCTCTGCTGTGATTATTACTTGATAAGGTTAGGAGGGATCTGTCTCAGATCCATCTACATGTGTGACCTTCTACTTTCCGATAGTCCGTCACACCCCATACAGGCAAGATCTTCTGGTTAGTGGCTTTTTCAGTGTGTTTTTTCTGCTGTTTTTTAGCTCCTTGTAATCATTTTTCTGAACTTTGTGATATTCATGAATCCCAGCAAGTGCTTACTTCTGAAGAACACAAATTCCAGAAATAAGTTTGTGTATAAAATAAAGTGGCTGGCTAGGCTTGGATGCCTTTGATTTGTTTTCTATTCGAAGACCCACAGTATAGAAAAATGTCTTGCATTCCTAGAGCTCCTTTCATAGCAAAAAAAGCACCAAATGCCAAGAGGTCTCCTTCTCTGTGGTCTAGTGGCTGGAAACCCTGGCCACGGCTGAGACTCAGCCCTTTGGGTGAGCCCAGCAAGTCTTCTCCGTGCTTAGGGCCAAGTCCATGTCCAGGTGCTTTATTGGCTCAGGATTCCTCATCCTGCAGGATGGAGCCATAAAGGAAGCTAGAGAAGAGTGGATTGTCTGGGAATTTCAGTGGTATGTGTGAAATTAAAGCAAATAAAGGGGGGAAAAAATTTATTCTCTCTTGTCAGAAGCTCTGACACAACACTAGTTGTTGTTTGTGTGTGTAGCAGAACCCAGTGGATCTGGGTGGTCGATGGCAGTCTCTGTCACACGGGAGGGAAGGTTATAGTTTTTTCTTGGTACTACTATGCTGGAGTTGTAACTGCCACAAAGCAGACCACTGACTTTTAAAATCAACAAACAAACAAACAAACAAAGAAGTCCCCAAACCAACCACAAGCACACAAAAACAAACCAAAAAAACCCCAAATGTTTTTTGTATTCGTCCAGCTTTTGGCCTCCTCCTTCACTTGCCAGTGGCATTTTTGTATTATTGCTTGTGTTGGCCCAAAGCGAGGGGGGAGGCAGGTGGCAGCCACAGATTTATCATGTGCTGGATTTCTTTCTTGAACAAACAAGAAGAGCCTCAAACAGCCTGTGGTCGTGATGAATGTGTGACCTGTGGCAGGGACTATTCTTCCTTTGCCAGCTGATGTATTGGCGACATGGCTTTTAAAGCCATGATTGTCTTTTCTATAGAAATCGTTTCACATCACGGAGGAGAAAGATGTAGAAGGTGAACCGGTCCCACTCATGAAGAAGGAAATAAAGATTTGGGCTCTTTTTTTTTTTTTCCCCAGCTCTAATATTTACTAGAGCCTGGTGTGTGAACAAGGTGCAAGGTGAGGCAGGGATTATATCCATGATAAGAGAGAGGGAAAAGCCCTCTTTCCCCCTGCTGCCTGCCTTCCCTTTCACCAGCTTTGGCAACCTCTACAGCATCAGCTCTGACTGTGGCCCCAACTGAAATAGAAAGAAATATGACTTAAGGAATTTTCCAAACTGCAACATACAAATAAACACATTAGCCACCTTCCCCTCAGCAACCACAAGACATCCTCCCAAAAGCAACACAGCAAGTCACTTATTAGAGATTTAATGAGCTGTGGAAAAATAACACTATTCATTCTCAGCTACTTACTCTCTGTCCTTTCTGAAGTCATCACTGGGGCCACCACAGAACCACACAGGCAGCAGGCAAACTCATGGGTAAAGGCACAAGCTCACTTCAGCACACAAGCTCCCAAACAGTATTTGTTGGCTCGTAGCTTTGGCTCTGACCTGGTTTGACTCCAGCCTCGGCTGCATTAGCCCTAAATCCAAATTGGATTGAGCTCCTGAAAGCTGGAAATCGCTACCAGAAGAATGGTAGGATGAGTTATCTCTCCTAGCAGTTGATTAGCTATATGCTTCATCTTTACTTTATAAGATCTGTGGACACTTCTATGGTATGTCTTTTTCCCAGGATCTCAAAGCACATCATGAAGTGAGGTTTATTCACATCTCAGAAATCAGAAAGCCAGATACAAGGAAATTATGTGACTTATGTATGTATATATTACGAGTCCTTCCACATAAGACAGTGGAAGGACAGAGGCTATGTTTGATATGTTCTTAGCCCAAAACACCAGGCCCTCAAATGCAGTGTCTTCTCCAGTAGGCTTCTACCAGGATGGAGGATGATTTGATTTCTACATTCTTTCCCTTACTGCTGTGGTTGATGCTGCATCTGCTAGTTGTCAGAGGGTATGAATCTACTGCTTTCAAAGAATCTGCACCCTCTTGAAGTGTGAATTTGGGCCTCCATAGAGTCAACTTCCACGTAGTGCTTGTACTCAACCCACTCAAACCCAGTGGAACGTTGGTTTGTGATGGAGTTAATGCAGAGAAGTCATCCCACCAGCCTGTGGTGGGAGGTGAGCAAGTTGCTGAGGATGTTGTGGCCACACGTTGTTGTCTTATGATAAAGAGGAAGCTTTACACAGGTAGTCTTGCTGAGTGGAAGAGACCCAGAGCACATAGCTATTTCCCAGGACGATCCTCTATCAGTCCTGCTTTGAGTCTCTGCACAGTCTTCAGCGTCACTGTCTCCTCATCTCCCCTGGCTCCACTCATCACATCATGGGTGGCATAGCCAGTCCAAGTAGACTATGCTTTCCTGCTGTTAGATTATTCTTGGCAGCCTGCAGGTTCTTTATAGCTGGTTCTCCGAGGGAGCTAAGAAAGATCAACACAGGCTGTGTCATTTTGTCTGGGAGGCGAGGAGGCAATGTGGGGAGAGGGTGAGGCGTCAGGAAAAAGGGGAGAGCAGCTGACCGAGGGAAATTTAGGTCTCGTGTCAGCCTGTCTTGGGTAATATCTGGCTCAGAGAACTTACTGAGGTTTAAAACAGCACAACCGTGTGTAGGGTGGCTGGAGTCACTGGGATTATGCTACTTTATGGCTCCTGAGAATGTCAGTTGACAAAATTTTTTGTGGAAGATGTAAACTGAATGAAAAGCTGTGGCCCCTAAAACTCAAACAGGGGCAAATAGGATGTGTTTGTGCTCCAAGAACAGGACTGGAGCTCATGCTGTACTCCTAAAACTGCATAGATGAGGTACCGATGCCAGTGTAGAGACTAAATTTGTTTGAGTAGACCCTCAGTGTTCAGTCTGGGTTTTACATGGTAGGAGAGGAGTCCTGTACAGTCCTGGCTCCATCCCTCTAACCCATGGCTACAGTTGGCACATCCAGCTGCTATCTTTGACATCTCAGGATCCACAACATGTAAAAGCAAGGTTCTTTTCTCCCTTTATAGGTATTATCCAAGTCATGTTCTTGCTCTATGAAATTTAAGAGTCGTGAGTGTGCTCTCTTAGGAAAATCACAGACTACCTCCACAAGCCCACACAAAACCAAGCAGTGTCTGCTTCTGTGATACTTCCCTCTTCCAAAATATTCTGCAGATGTTAATTTTTACCCCATGGCAGAGAGCTTGGTGCCTCCCTTTTGCAGAGACTGAAGCCAAATGGTGGCTGCCAGTAGAGTTGTTGTCTTCTCATCCTTAGCCTTTCTGCATCCTGCATTTGAGCAGAAGCACAAGCTAACTTCTTGGCAACATAACGCAGTGTATGAAATCAGCCTTTTACTGTCAAATTTGCCAATATTTCATGGCATAATGAAGTCAATTGACTCAGTAGACCTGCAATTTCACACATAACAGCTCACATGTTACTAAGCAAACAACAGTAGTTCGGGAACTGCCATTCTTGCCAAATGAGGCCACGTCCATTCCACTTCCAACGCGGCATTTCTGCTCTGCAGTGGCCTGACACTCAGGTGAAAATGGTCTACTTATTTCATGCCATTTTAGCAAGGAGCTGGGAATAACCAGTGCTCAGCTGGTAAGTGATATGAGCAATATCTCATTCCACAGAAATGCAACCATCAACCAGCTCACCACAGCCTGAGCATCCAGGTGAAATAGTTCTGTGCCGCTACAGCTATCTGAGTTGACATACCCAAGCTAACAAACTGTCATAGTAGACATCATGTAGATGTAGAGGAAGTAGACAGAGTATGCCCTTTGAGGCCACATCCTAGAAAAACTTGCTTCTGTCCAGCTCTGAAGTGGCACCTTGCTTCTGTCTTATTATTCAGTGCATGGTCCATGTCCCCTTTCTGACAGGACAATGGAATTTGGGTGATAAAACTATAAACTACAAGTTTGGAGAATGAAGTTTTCCAGCACATGAGGGAATGTGATGATGTTTACCACCAAGAGGTGATTGGAGGCCAGTTGGACACAGAGTTAAGTGTCAAAAGATGATGGAGAACTGAGCACCATTTATGGAGGCTTTGAAAGGAATAAACAGGAAAGCAAACGTCAGAGAGGGAAGGAATTTGCCTTCAAAATGGATGGCCTCCAAAAGCATCTGCTCACAGTCTAACCATGATAATGATTTATTGTCTCTTTTGGGCTGACTTTAACCTCACTTGACTGCCAAATGCAGAGTATAGGCCTGCCTTGCCCCAGGGAACACTCAGTACAAAATACAGACTCACGGGGAAGATGACAGCCAGGGAACAAGCACAGGAAAGTAGTTGACTTTGCCAGGTACGGATCTTTGTCTGCCCTGGGAGGAATCTTCCCCGCTTCGATCCAAAGTGGCTTGTAAACTGATTTCTTGGTGGCCTTCAGCAAGTTATGAGCAAATTGCTCTCAAACCCAAATGAGTGTGATTGCACAAAAGGCTGCATCCCTCCATCACTGGGAACTAAAAACCACATTTAAAGGTAAAAGAGTGCCATTTTCTTGAGCAGTCATTGGGGGGAATTGGGGCACTAAAGATTAACTTACTCGCTGTAACTAATGTCTAAGTTGTAGGAATTTCTCCCATACATGTGACTGTATCAGCAGTAAAAATCAACTGCTGTGCACTCAGAAACCACGTGAGCACTTCTGATAGGTGCCTTCCTTGGGAGGGAAATGTGGCAGAACAGCAAGGTACTGGGAAATCAGCGTTGTCAGGACAATAATTCTGACTTCTCTCAGTGCTTATTACTATAGACTGCTTCCTAACGGGGAGACAGAAGTTTGGAGAAAGGTCTGAGTAAAGGGGGGAAGCCACGCTGTGAACTGGCACCCTGAGTTCTGTAAATAAGAAAAGGGTTCATATTTCTACCATATATATATTCTAATGAACTCATGGAGCTGTGGCAGTCAACCAGTATCTCGTGCTTAGAAGCATATAGTCAAACCAGAAAAGGTCCAGCAAAGGCTAAGGTGTATAATCAGAAGTACAGAACCATGTTGTACAGAGAGAGGTTAAAAAGCCTATCGCTCTTCTGCTTAGGAAAAAGATTAACGAAGGAGGCAAGAAAAGCCTATAAAATCACATCGAGCAGAGAAGAGGAATAAAGTAGACACAATTTCTTGTAATCCGTGGCAAAGGAGTACGCAGACCCTGGTACCAGACTGTTTCCCTGCATTGTCCTGTGTTGACAAGAAGATTTCGGAAACGTAGCCAACACCCTCAGAGAACAGAGTGGGAGAAGCATGTAAGCCTGGCTTTGCCCAAAGTGAATCAAGATGATATTCATTCCAGGAAATTTGTTTTCATTCACTGGAGAATTTAATTAGCCATGGAAGGAACTCTAATTACGCTTTAGAAAAGAAAAAAAAAGAAGTCTTGGGATACATGTGACTGAAAGCCAGTCATTTTCTATTGTTTCGAAAGTAAACACTGGAGGCCTGGGCAATTTTTAGATCATCTGAGTTACAATGAAAATAACAAAGATGGATAAAGTTGATTTGAACTTTAAAAAAAAAATAAAAAAGAACAACAAAGTATTTCCCAGGAGCATGGTGCCTGCATCCCCTAGCAAGCACACGCTCGTTAGCCAAACTTTGCTGTATTTGACAGAAACTGTGACCGGATCATACACTAGTGATTTCCCTGGGACAATCCCTCAGGAACATGGGTCAGACTTTAACTTTGTGTCTCTCTTTGCTCGAAAGCAGATATTCCTTGGCTACTGAATGGGCCACGAAATAAGCAGGCAGAGGAGATTTAAGGATGCTGGAGAGCGGGCAGCTTCCTACACATTAAAATGCTTATTTCGAGTCTTTATAAAGACATTACAATGAATTTAATTTAAATAGAAAAATCAAAGTCTAGGTTCCTCATTTGGTTTCCTGGCCTCCCAATGGACTTGCCTCATCGCCTGCTATAACCCTCCAGAGACCCCAGAAGAATGATATTGCATTGATAATATATCACAACATTCAAGCTAATCCCATCAGGCTCCACAGCCCTGCCCACGGCAAGTCGCTTTGCTTTCCAGTGCCTCAGTGTTTTCTTCTGTAACCAAGGGAGAAAAAAGCCTGACTTGCCTTACAGATGTGCATGTGAGGCTTAATGAGGCTTGATTAAAGGTATCAAAGCACTTTGAGATCTTTGATAGGATAAGAAGCTTCTCAAATGCCAAACAGTGCTCTTTCCAGATGAGTTAGGTCTAACTCAATCCCAGTGAGAGCACACAGATGGTATTTCCCTCGGTAATATCGTTGAATTTTGGCTATGAGGGGAGCTCTTTGGTTCTTGGCTACAGAATTGTGTAAGACAAACATCCTGAGGCTGGTGACCATCTGGAAGACTCTGATTAGTGGTAACATCTGCCTTTAGTCTCTGGACACCAGATGGCAGAAAATGACTTAGTACACTGTCCAGAAAAGCCAGGCTAACCCAGAAGATCTGTTCTGCTGGTAGTTAAAGCAGCATTTTTAAGTAAGTTGCTCTGAAGTATATGCTACGCAGTGCTTTCATTTAGGGCAACGATGCTGGTGAGGGGTTCTGGAGAATAAGTCTTACGAAGAGCAGCTGAGGGAGCTGGGGGTGTTCAGCCTGGAGAAGAGGAGGCTCAGGAGACCACCTTGCTCTCTCCAACTCCCTGAAAGGAGGGGGTAGAGAGGCGGGGTCGGTCTCTTCTCCCAAATCACAGGCGACAGGAAAAGAGGAAATCACCTCAAGTTGCACCAGGGGAGGTTCAGATTGGATATTAGGAAAACATTTTACACTGGAAGGGTTATTAAGCCTTGGAATGGGCTGCCCAGGGAAGTGGTTGAGGCACCATCCCTGGAAGTACTCAAAAGACGGGTTGATATAGTGCTTAGTGACATGGTTTAGTGATGGTTTTTTATCAGTTAGGTTGATGGGTGGACTAGATGTTCTTAAAGGCCCCTTCTAACCCAGGCAATTCTATGATTCTATGGCTGTAATATCATCCAAGCTGAAGAGACTTAGTAGATGGGAGATGGAAACCAAGCTAAGGAAAGCATTGCATCTTTGCATGATCTAGAAGGTAGCCCAGTGCCCTAAATTATTCTCTGTGATGTCTCTGTCATTGTCTTTGTGTTCAGAGAAGTAGTGCAAAGAGAAGGGCCACAGGACAATGAGTTCACTAGTAGCACTGAAACATCTTTACGAAATGTGCAAATGCCACAGGAGACACACATCTATTCAAACACCTTTTTTCTCTTCAACTTTCCCAGTTTCCAGCTAGAGCTTTTTAAAATGAGGAACGCATTAACCTCTGGAGCAAGAGAACATTTTAAAAGCTCTGATGAATTAAGAGGAAAGAATATTGCTTAGCAAATCTGGTGGCTTTTTTTTTTTAAAGAGATAAAAAATAAGTGGGAGTGACAGGGGAAAGTCAAGGTTTGGGTAAAAGCAAAGGTGCTGAGGAGTTATGCAAGGGGAGAAATTATGTTGAACTCAGGTGCTAGTTTTTGTATCCTGGCTGCATTACGGTTCATTTTACATTCTATGTTCCCTTTTATTCCCCTTGGATTAATATTATTATTATTTTTTAAATCCAAATGGCTGAATGTCTGTAGGAGGTAAAGTGATTTCTCTCTTAGGCTTGGGTTTACCAGGCAATGTGTTATTTATAGCCTTCTAAATTACTCTTTTTTTTTTTTTTTTTTTTTTAGAGTGCAGGTAGTTTTATTTTGAATTGCAGTATGTTGGTAGTGCTGAAATTGTGGGAGTTTTTTGAGCTCGCTATCACCAAGAGCCGGAGAGCAGAGCTTGGTGTCTACGGCTGAACTCCAGAGCTCAGGTAGGTGTGGATGGGGCAGTGTGTGCTCTCAAACAACCCACAGCTCTGGCTCCTGCCTTCTCTGGTACCTCCTAAGAGCGTTTCAAAATCAGCTCCAACCTTTCCTGTTTATGCCTCCCCACACCAAACAGATGCCTCTCTTGGGGGGTAGATTTCTTCCTAGCTTGGTGTGACTCGTTTTTGAAGTGGCTTGAAGGTTTGGCCATTTGTTTGAAATCTGTTCAGGCTGAAGAGCTCAATTGCTGCTGAAGACAGGGAAAGCTTTGCTGACTTATTCAAATTCTCCATTAAACCCCTGCTTAGCAGAGATGTTTAAATCTTCACTGCAATTTAGGGACATGGTGGGCTGAGATCACTTCTTGGCATGCTGAACAGAACTGTTGTGTTGTTTGACTAGTTTTTCTTTTCTGTATCTGTATGTTACTTTTATTTTACCTTAGTTTGCAGATTTTGGGTGGGAAAAGACTATTTCTCTTCCCTGGATCTGTTCAGCACCTAACACAGCAGTAGCCATGGTAATAATAGACAATACTAAAAGGAAGAGTGAACAAGTTAAAGGAATTCTGTTAAAATTGAATGTAGCCATTTATAGTCTATCTTTATTCTTCTGTATCAGCTCTCTGAGACCCAACCCTAAGCTGCATTCACCAGTTGCCACCTTCCATTAACAGGCTTCAGATCAATTAATGAACGGGCCGTTTCATTAATTACCCATTCCATTGATCAGGCCTTTCAGAAGCAGATGGCAATAAATGCAGAGAGGGATCCCTCGTGTCTGTCGAAAGCGGGAATGTGGAGTGATGGTCCTGTGTCTGCTGTGGAGTTGGCAGCTCTTGGGTCAGGACAATGTGGCTGGAGATTTTCCAGGCCCAGAAAAACTGATGCTTTATAGCGGGTGGGATGGGAGCTGACCACCCACTCTCACTAGGCTTTGTTTACACAGGAACAGTAATCCGGATTGCCTCAGCAAGGGTGTGTGTGGAGACACAAACGTTGGCCACCGTCTGCGCTTCGTTAACCTCTTCGTGGACATCACCAGGACTCGTCCTGGGGAAATGGTTGTGCTACAGGGATGCTGACGGGGAGAAATGCAACATCTCTGGAGGCTTCGTTCTCTCAGACGTGGGCAGCCAGACTTGGGATCACTAGGACCTTCTGCACAGCCTGGTTTTAGGCCATGAAGTATGGCAGAATTCTCACTCTCTCAGAATTCTCCTGTGATAGGAGGCCTGTAAGATCTCAGTAACACTGGGCTTGGACTCTGAACCAGACTTGAACATGACCCCCAACCTTGAAACTATTTTTTGACCACTTTCTGCTTTGAACAGTGACTGACATCCGGGTCTCAACAACCTCGGTGTGAGTTCTGAAATAACACCATTGGCTTTGCAAGTCTCACTCCAGGTACACATGGCAGAGACTGAAATCAGAATACAATTTAGCTCCTCCTTGGTGTTTAATCATGATCCTTCCCCTCTGAAAAGCCTTTCTGCCATACCTAGTGGGGGCTCATTAAGGGATGTCTCTGCAAACAGGATTTTTGTACTGTGGCCAGTAAACCTCTGTATTTTTTTTTATTCCCTCGCATCTGCTTATGAGCTGGAATCAAGAATAAACCTGTTCCCAATTAAAAACACACTAGTGCCCTCATTCGTGAGAAGTGTGCGCTACTGGCTGCACAGGGGAACCTCCTGCAAGATTTTATGGGGTCCCTCTTTCTCAGCATGGCCAGGTCCCTCAGGCTTCTTGTTCCACGCTCAAATTCCTGTCCCTGACATTCCCCTCTCTCTTATATTTTGCCATGAGAAGAGTTTATTTCTGTGCTCACTGCAGCCATGAATTCTAGCAAAAAGGAGCAGAATGCTTCATGGTTGAACTTTGGGAAACTCTTCATCAGTAGCCATGGGCTTCCACTGCTTCTTGGTGGCTGGGCAGAAGTTATCTTGTCCCTTCTTTGACTGTAACTCTTGTAACTGCAACAACACAGAAAGAGTGGTTGTTCTTGACTTGTGTGTTTTGTTGTGGTTGGGTTTGGTTTTTTGGGGTTTTTTTGTTTGTTTGTTTCTTTTTTGTGGTTTTTTTTTGTTTGTTTTGTTTTGTTTTTCTTTGTGGGCTCTTAAAAACCAGCTTGCACACATCACTGTTATTCCATCCTTCCTCTGCGAGCCCGTGTCCCTGTGCAGAGCGTGCTGCTGCGGAGCTGGGGACCCAAAACCACAGATGAGAGTAGGAAATGAATGTATAAATCAGAGCGTTACCACGGCGCCCGCTAGCAGTGCCATACCAGACAGGGGACACTGCCTGTCGTCGTCTCACCCGTAAACCCCACTGGAAGGGGGTTAGATTACTGCTGGAAGGTCCTCTGGCTTGGCCCCTCAACCCACCTCTGCAGAAGGTTTGGCTGAGTGGCCTTGCAGAATTTGAGAGGGGGAAAAGCAACGCTAGGTTTGATGACTGCAAGATGATACTCCTTCATGCCCTCTGTTGTTTTACAGCTCCTGCAAGTAAGCACACAGGAGAAAAAAAAAAATTAATTGGATTCATTTAATGTAGTGGAGTTTCTTAAGAAATCAGTCAGACTGCAAAGCAGATTGATCACTTCTGCTTCTTGGCAGAGGAAATACTAAATGCTAATACTAAATCAAATACTGATCTATTCCCTCAGCACCCGAACTCCCTTCATTAACAAATTACATCTTATCAAAGGCAGCTCCCAGGACTAAAGACACGCATCAATTTTTATCCAGCATACAGAGTTACAAAATTTCTCTTCTTTGACTCCTGATTATGAAATTTCCTGCATCTCCAGCAGGCTCTGGCTCAGCTGAGAAAGCCCCATGTCTCGGCTGTAGAGAGCGGAGTGAGCATGGTGTAAGTTTGATGAAAAGGCACGCAGCCTAACAGCCCATGGAGCCTCTTCTACTGGTAAGCAGGGAGTTCAGATCCATGCTGGGCCAGTACAGGAGTCCTGGGCACACACTGGGGAGAGGAATGAGTGGGTTCCATCCGGCCTGCAAAGAGCAAATGTTGTCTGCTTGCTGGTGGCCTTGGCAAAGTGACCCTGTTTGGCTGGGCTCTAAGCAGTGGATTATGTCAGCATTCTTGCAAGGGGCCCCTTCCAGTCCTACATGGAGAACAGGGCACGTAGGATGAGCTTTGTTGGAGGGTGCCACATCTCAGCACGTTCCTGGGAAAAGGGAGAGAAAGCCAATGGCATCTGCTCCCTTGGTTGTCCCAGCAGGACACAGCCCCTCAACCCCCTGAGAGAAGGCCCCATGGGTCAGTTTACCAGCAGTGGTCAGCCAGTTCTATGCCATGCTGATGTGGCTGGTGTTGTCATGGTGGGGGTCACGGTGCTTGGGGGGGCTCAGTCCTGAGCAGAATGAGATCCTGAGCACCATCATGTTCTCTGGAGCCTTTAGCCCCAGAGAGAACTCAGCCCGTTGCAGGATCAGGCCTCGTACACGCCATCGGGGCTGACCTGGGGTGCAATTCTCTGCTCTGTGATGAATGTCCCAGCCCTCTCTGTGGGTTGGGCTCAGGCTGAACATTGCTGTAACGTTGTCTTTGTTGGTTTAATTTTCTAATAACATATTTCACCGAGCAATGCAGCCAGACTGGAGCCATAACCCAGAACAGCAGTTGGCATGAAAAACTCTACTGTATTTCTGACACTAGGGTCTTTTATAGCCAGGGTATGATGGTTTCAGCACCAGCGCAATTGCAACCAAGTATTAAATATCCCAATTAGTGCAATTCACAGTTATCGACAACACTGTTTTCTTTCCAACATTCCCCAAGGACAAGAAACTGTTCTGTGTGGACCTGAAAGCTTCAGAAAGAGGAGGCGTTGAGCAGTAGGGTTCAACGTATGGATCTCCAGAGCTGGTCTGGGGCTGGGCAGAGGTGACACGTTACCTTTCTTCGGCAGCCAAGGGAAAATAGACTCAAGAGCCCCAATCCACCAGCTGAGAGGGGCATCCGTGTAGCAACAGCCATTTGTTTGCCTCTTGCTTGCAAAGGCAGAGCTGAGAGATGAGAAGAGAGTAGGCCTGAACTGGAAGACATTTGCCCAGCAGAACCCTGTCTCCTTCAGCATCTGCACGAGCTTCCAAACACAGGCATTTATTTTGCATTTCCACCTGCTTTCTGGAAACGAGAAGAAGAAAGCTCTGAAAGACAGTTTTCTTAGTCGCAAAATGCTCAAGGGAAAAGCACTAAGATATTAAAAGTTTTTCCAGTTTAAGCTGTAAATCCAGGTGTGTTCCTGGCTGTGTCTCGCAGGGTCTAGTCCCTGCCAAACCTGTGCTACCCTCTTCACTTTGGGTTTGTTACCCGTTGTGGCTACATTAAAATGCTGTTTGCCCAAGCTCATTCCATTAGTTTATTCTAGATTTGCCCAGAAAAAAAAAAAAGGGGGAAAAAATTCCTCATATTTCCTTCCCTCTAACCTGGCCACGTGATGCCATTCACAAATAAGGGCCTGATCCTCCAAGCTCAGGAGAATTCACTTGTTATTAGGCACATGCTGCAAGCAAAATGCAGGACTAACTTTGCAGGATTGCTTTCCAAGGATCAGTGATCACTAAACGATCATTTTATCCCAATAAATCTAGCTTTAATCTCTTTTGTTTTCTCCACCTTGCTCTGTGAAGCCAGAGACGCTTGAGCTGCAGAAAGATGCTGGATTTCAAGAGTTAAAAAACGACAGTTAAAAAAAAAAAAGAAAATCATAACTGCCTTTTAAATAAACATCAGTGTTACTGATCCAGTTGTTTATGACTCTCTGTTCCAGCCCATTTCACTGACAAAAGCCAAGTGAAATTAGCGTTTGATGCCTGAAAAGAAATGGAAAGCCATCGGCCGCAGATGAAAGGGGAAGCAGTGGAATAAACAACCTCTGATTGCATGGAAGAGGTTGCGTGTTCACTCAGAAAGAAATCAGTGAATCACAGGTTGTTTTCAGTCTGGAGAAGAAAGAGCACATTCTGAATAATTCAAGGAACAGGGACAAGGAGACACTTCAGGACTGTGCCCAGCCCAAGGAGAGGTGCCACAACAGTCGGGGCCCTGGGCAGGACCGTGACAATGATTTTGAGGCTTTTGATTTTGCTCCTGAAAATCCAGCAACATCAGCAAGTCCCTTGCGGTCTGTTAACCTTCAGGCATGGAAGTCTGAGAGTCTGAGCTGATTAGCTTGAGTTCAGCATCAGGCTAACGTGGTTATAATGGCTTCCTGAGGCAGCTGGTTTGTGTCAAGCTTGTGGAGTAGAAGAGAACACCTGGATCTGAAGGATGATGTCTTAGATATCACCTTGGTCCCCCTGTGCCTCAGTTACCCTCCTCTGAAATGACTCCATAGCACTAACCTTTCTAGTAGAGGGACTATGAGGATAGGATGAGCTGGGGAAGTTCTCTGGTAACGGGATCCCCATTTAGTATCTGAGCTAAATGGATACCTCGGCTCCTTGTGTTCCTGGAAGAACTACTCTAGTACGTCTAATCCTGTCTGCAAGGACAGGACCTTCCAAGCAGCTTTGTACTTGTTCAGTAATATCATAGAATCACAGAATGCTTTAGGTTGGAAGGGACCTTAAAGGTTATTGAGTTCCAGCCGCCCTGTCATGGGCAGGGACACCTCCCACCAGACCAGGTTGTTCTGAACCTGTGTTTTTTCTTGACTCTGAATAATCCTACTCCCAACTGCTGCTAACTCAGCCTCTGACAATTCCCCAATCAAGGAACCTGCAGCCACTTCCAACTTGCTCCTTGCCTCTGCCTGTTCTTTTGCTAGGGGTTCTTCAAAACTGCGCTTCCCGTGCCATGAAGAAATCCCTGGTCAATATGAACCCTCGCCTGAACATGGAAGGGGAATGCAGTGGGAGGAGAGGAAATTAGGGCCTTTGATCTCTTATTTCATCTGCAAGACATTGAGAGCCAAATGCTTTTGGATAAACAAGCTGTCAGAGGTAGGGAGTGAACAAATCCACATGGATTGGGTGGGGTGCTCTCTGCACGAGCCGACGTGGAACTGGTGTAAGGCAAGCGATGGGATGTTTCCCAAGCATTCCCCTGCCTGCTGATGTAATCTCCCATTTGTCATGTGCCCTGGCTAAGGCTGATCTCTACGCATGCCAAGGATGAGTGGAGGCAGACTTGCTGTCAATTCTAGGATAATTAACATTGTAAAAGACCTCTGGAGGTCTTGAGTGCAACCTACCCCAAAGTGGGGTCAGCTCTGGGGGGGAGACCAGGTTACTCAAGGCTTTATCCAGTTGGGTTTTGAAAACTTCCATAGCTGGAGACTGCATAATCTCTCTGGGCAAGCTGTTCCAATAACTGACTGTTCATGTGATGAAAAAAGAATTTCCTTTCATCCAATTTTAACCTCTCATTTCAAGGTGCCCGTTGTTTCTTGTCCTGCTGCCCTACACCACGGGGAAGAACCTGGATCTGTCTTCTTGCTAACTTCTCACAGGCATTGTAGGCTTGCTATTAGCCTGCCCCAACTTTCCTTCTCCAGGCTAAACAAGCCCAGTTCCTCGGGCTCTTGACCATATTGCTCCTCAGTAGCTTGTGTCTGGAAAGAGGGAGTGTGTTCTGGGGTCCTCAGGCAAGGATTTATAGGCCTATAGGCAGGTTAAGGCAACTACAATGGGTGATCAACACACCAAACAAGAAGTAGGGGAAGGAATTCTCAAACCAGGGCACCCATTTGCAGGACCTGCAGGTGGCCAGGTGCTCTGTAACCCAGGAATCGCACAGCTCATGACATAGGAAGGGGCTTCTGAAATCACATTGCCCTCAGTCACCAGCCTTCTTTTTCATTCCCAGGGTGAGCACCTTCTCCCAGCAAAACAAAATTCTCCCAATCCCTCCATCTCTCTGCTGTGGCCATGCAAACTTTCCCCCTATTAGACCCACTAGTCTTCACCCCGGTGATCTTTGAAGTCACCTGTACAGCTCATTTGGAACCACTACCTGGTGATCAGGTCCACAGCTGGTGGACACCTACTTCACTCGGGCATTGCTCACTTCTACAGGCTCCTACCCGTCACCCCAGAGCAATTCCCTGGGCTAAACCTGGCTCTGGGTCTTTTGTGCTTGTGCCCTGCTCATTTCCAAAAGCAAATGGAGCAGAGAGCTGTTGCTGGTACACTGTAATGAGGATAAAGTTCCTCTTGTTGCAGCTGGAATTAAAATCAAGGTCATTTTACCCCATCAAGTTCCTCCTTTTCATCTCAGTCCTTCCCCAAACGGGCATCTGTCTCTTCTTTAGTGACTTCAGTGCTTGGGGCAACTGGGACGGGCCATCCCTGCCCGATGGCTGATTCTACCCAGTTGCAATATTTATGTATTTCTTGCTGTCTCTCCCTCTTTGGGACCCTGCAGCTTCCTGATCACTGCATTTCATGTCTCAGGTTTTAGAATTTATTTCAGTGACTCCAGTCCTGATGTCTGAGACTGGCTGAAAATAGTAACTCAGTCTGATCTTATCTGCAGCTATTAGAGACTTCAATTATATCCTCCCGGGACTATCTGTTACTCCTAAGAAATTAGATCTTGGTTACTGTTTTCTTACCCCTCTCCCTGTCCTCATAAACCTTCCAGCTATGGGTTTTGCTTTGATGAAGCTTTTCAGGAGCCAGATTGGACTTTTATAAAGTGTAAGATAATCAGGCTCTTCCCTAAGTCCAGCCATGCCTGGATCCCACAGGCCTTTCCTGGCTTTGCTTCACAGTGCCCTGAGACCAGGTAATGTTATCACTGACTTAACGAGGGGGAAACTGAGGCACGGAGTAGTCATTAGTTTCATTTTAAGAACTATTTCCACTGGGTTCTGTTGAATAATGGATACAGAGCACATTAAGAACTCGGGGCACTGCAGACCATGGTCTGTCCGTGGCCACAGACCGGTCTGATGGTCCGTAGGCTCCAGGAGTCCTGACTACAATTAATTGGTCGGTTCTTCCTTTATAATGAAGGAGTGATGAGCCCTGGGGGCTGCATTAGCCAAAGCACCAATATCTCAGTGCTCCAGCATAGAGCTTTCAGGAGAGAGAGTTTCAGGAGTAAATGTGGATCAAGGAGCTGGTGAACCTGACTCTTTCAACCTGAAGGTGTGGAGAGCAGGCTGTCCTCTCCCTTCACAGCACATCGCCAGTACCTCTTCTCCCTTTTGCCAGTGCCTTTGCCTTTTGGTCACATCTCCTTGAGGGGCCCTCTCCTCTCTGTCCTTCTACAGCCTTCCCCTGCCATGGGGAGCCATCCATGATGGGCAAGACTCAGCGGCTGAGACCCACCAGCCTGACAAACTCTGCAGAATAGGCTGCTAGAAGGCAAATCAGAAAGGAAAGATAACACACACACACACACACACACACACACCCCAAACATCTCATTAGCCAGGAGTCCCAACAAAACCAGGGATGAGGAATGGTAATTAAAAGCCAGAATAGCCCTAACTTTTCTAAATTCTTGTGTACAGCATCTCATATTTGGGAAAATCCCTGTATGTCTGAAGATTTCCCTAACGTTCTTCACAGCCAAACTCAGCAAGGTTTGTTTTTAGGAAGGGACACGGTGTAACCTTCCCAGAGAAGCCACTTGCTGGGGACTAGAAGAGACGAGCTGCAAATCAGGGCAGAGACAGCTGAGAAAATTGCACAAACAAGCGTGCAGAGTATAAACATCTAAGGAACTACAAAATTTATCTGTCTGGCCTCCTGGGTCCTAGCAGAGCCGTAGATTCAGGCCTGGAGCTCAGCACAAAACATTTATAGGAGTGATTTTTCCAGTGCGTAGAACACTTGTTTTACTGAGGTCAAGGCATGGAAAGAAAGACAAATATATTAGACAAGATAAGATCAGAGAGATTAGACCCAAAACTCCGGTTCTTAGCACCTCAATTGCTGGTATGTTTACAATCAAGATCTACTATCTCTGGCTTGAGCCTGTCCCTAAAGTAAATATATAAAGTAAATATTTGTAACTCTTGCGGTTAGGATCCATTCTGGATAAATGTTTATGCAGTGTCTTGTGCTACAATACTTCAAAACCAAGAGGAGCCATTTGGCACCATCCCAAATTAGTTGATCACTGGCAACAACAACAACAACCACCACCTTTTCATTTCTTTAATAAAAGCCAGTGGTATTAATTTTCCAGTCCCCTCCATGGCTTATGTGTGGTGCACTTTGCACTAGAGGCTCTTTGTGTGGAACGTCTCTTCTTGTCCAACGCTTTAGCATTCAAGACTGCTCATCATCCCGCTGCCCGGAAAGCCAACAGATGCTGTCCTCCCTGGATCTTGGCTGTCAAGCAAAGCAGGGAATGACACAGGCCACCAGAAGGTGGGGCTTGTGGCCTTAAATGACTAGAGGTTCTTCAGTCTCCTTGCCAACTTGCAAGCTGCTGGGCTGGGCAGAGGATTGCTTTGGGTCCCCAGAAATCAGGGCCAGAGGGACCATCAAAGAGTGGGCAGCTGGGGATGGATGGGCGGGCTTGTGGCTTTTTGACTCTTCATCAAAACATGAATCAGAGTTTAGATTTCTCCACATTTTTTTCCATGTTTTCATTGAAACTGATAATAAAAAGAAAAGAAAAAATGGGGGGGGGGGGGGGGATGTGTGTGGGAGGGTGGAGGGATGGGGACTGGGGATTTGGGGTTGTTTTGGCTTCTTCTATACAACTGTCCACTTCATTGAAAAGCTATTTCTCTTCCACCTGCCAGCCCTCCCCCCAGACAACAAAGTCCTTTGATGTAAAATTTTTGGCCAGTTTAACCACAAACATACATAGACAAGAAAAAAGCCATCCAAAGATTTCAGCAAATCATAGCTGCATGTTTTTCCATAACAGGCCCAGCGAGTTATCTTTCCGTAATCCCGTGTTATTGTAGTCACCAAAATGTGTCTAAACTTCACAACCAGAGTGATCAAGATGCAGCTTATCATTTTCAGTTAATTTGTTTTCTCCATTTTGGGGGGGCTTTGTGGGCTTCTGCAAAGGTTTGCCTTTAAAATCTGGGCGTGCGTTATCAATCATTAATTACAGGGAACAACACGTCGGCTCCATCCATCATCAATAATTCCTTCAGAATTCCATTTCTGAATTGGAAAACTTTTTTCCTTTCCTTCTCGATCACCCAGTGGAGTCTGTGTTAAACAGCAGTCACTTAGGAGTGAACACAGCTCGAGTTTAGTCAGAAACAACTGGCTTTCGACAATGCTTAGGTTTCTGCTTTGAGTCTTTTTTTTTTTTAATTAAGGAACACATCCCATCCTGGGCTTTAAAAGGCAGATAATGACATCTAGTGACTGAATTGTACAGTGCAAGTAAACAGGAAAACTAGAGAGCGTTCCAAATAGATTATCTTGCCTCAAAGGTCTGTTTCAATAACAAAATAGAAAGCTATTTTGAACTATTTATGAAAAAAAAATAAATGGAAGAAAGGTCTTATTTTAAATCTTTTCAGGCAAGATGCAAAAGAAATGAGTTCCTTATATGTATGTGAAAGATTTTAATTTGGATGAGAATATATTTTAAAAGAATTGGAATACACATTTTAATGGTGTCAGGGGAAATAGATGGACAATACCCACGTGGGGGTGTCCCTTTAAAAAAAAAAAAGCTGAGTTGTTGCTTCCCAGCTGATTCCCTGGGGTTGTAAACAAGGTGAGGACCAGCTGGTCGTTATAAAAGCAACAGGAATAGCTCTGGGGGCTGTTGGTGGTTGTTTTTTTGGGGGGGCTGTGGTAATGGACATCATCTTGTGGAAGTCACGTTGGGTAAACAGCTTTTATTTGCAATTTTTCCTGGAAAAAAGGGAAGGTGACTTAGTTGGGAGGCTTGTTCTGGCTCTCAGGTCTTTGATCAGTGCTCCTCTACCAACAGTCGGGGAAAAGGGGGTGGGTTTGGAATTAGAGGAGATGTTTGGATTCATGGGTAGAGTATTGCTTGTCTGTTCTGCAGTGCTGTGTTATGAGGGGAAAAGGGGAAAAAAAAGGTTTCATGCTTCTCTGAAAACTTCTCTTGACTATCTAGTGTTGTGTGTTAACTGCAAACCTTCAGCTGGTGTGACCAATTTAGCTTTATCTCACTTCTCTCTTCTTATGGGGCCGATCACCCCAGCACTCGGTGCAAACCCATCTGAAGGGCGAATCTTTTTGGACCTAAATGCTGACAATTTTCCCCGTAACCCACTGACAACCTGCCAAGGGTCTCCCCGAGTGGGAGATGCTACAGGTGGGAAGAGGGGACAGTCAGTTCTGCTGTCACAGAGGATGGAAATGTGTTGGATTTGCGTGGTTCTGGCATGGGTTCCTTTGAAAGGAGGGATTTAGGATTAGCTTGTGGGTAAGATCTGGGATGATTAAAACAACTTCAGCACAAGAATAAAAGCAATAAGGGATCTGCTGACTTATGTTTGTGTTGGCCCCCAAATCTACGAAAGGCTGCTAATGGGGACAGGTTAGGACTCTGGTCAAGTGTGGTTTTAATGTTTAACTACGGAATTTGTAATTGAGAGGAGTTCTTTAACTTGATTTACCGTTGGACTTGGTATTTCTGTAAAAGGGGAGACTGCATGTGTTCTTTGGCAACGGTAGTGCTTTGCGAATTTTAATTAAAGCTCAACACCCCTGCTGCTGGAATGAGGTGAGTATGAAATTTTGCATTTAATTATGGCCTACGGGCCAGGGTGCAAGCGTGGAATCAGACCCCCTGCTCTGTAGGTCACTTGGCTTGTCTTAAAAATTCCAGGGCGTTGAAATACTTCCTTGTTCCATCCCGTAGATGAGGAATTTCAGACCTGCGCTTCTCCTCTTAAAATGAGCATGCATATGTTTACTTAGCACTGTGTCTATAAATATCTTACAAAACATACATTTTACTATTTGGCTTACCACAGTTCTGAATTAACTCCCCAGATAAAAGTGAATATCTGTTACTTCAAAGGAGGATGCGATGGGAATGGCTCTCTAGATTCTTCCTCTCCTTGCTTAAACTCCTTGGAGGTGGCTTCCCGGGTCTTCTTCTGCTGATAGAACATTAGGGGTGACACCTGAAAAATGCTGTTTTTTCGCATAGTGGGGGAAAAGCACAAATCATAAACTGCTTCAGATGTGCTAATTTTAGAGGTTAGATGCATCCTTACTGAGAATTTCTAAATATGCAGGTCCTGAGATGTCCTGAGATGTCTTTGATTTACGTGAAACGGCACAAAGGACATTGTGTTGCTATCTTAATTCTAGTTTAAATAAATCTTCATCAGGCCTTAGTGTTTCCAAGTTACTAATGCACCGGAGAAGTGTTTTTATTATTACTTGTCTGTGCCTCTGCCACAGCGAATGCAGCCAATATAAACTCTTAAAACAAATGTCACCGAGCAGGTGAGTTAAAGGCTGACAAAGGGCAAGGGAGACGTGTACCTTTTGCTCTCTCCTTAGGAACAAATCGATATGGATAGCAAAGCATTAAATTTGGCAAAGCTTTCCATGCGTCAGAGGTGACTGTGACACTTTGAGGTTCCAGTGTCACAAGGGAAAATGATTTTTGATTTTCTGTTCCGAGTGTGCTTTATTACAAATACCTCCAAGGAAAATTCTAATAGGGAATTGAAGAAGTGCTACTGAGAACCCAGGACGCTTCCCAACAACTTGGTCTTACTTGGAGACATCTTGTCCTTCTGGGTTTGAAGAGACAGGTTTAATTAGCTAGAAACAGAGGTGTTCCTCTGGGCTGGAGCCCAAAATGTTCCTCCATGGTTTTGGCAGCAGCAGCAAGAACACTCTCATTTTAAAGAGAACGGACCTGCTACTTCACCAGCAGAAAGTCAGTGCTATTTAAACTGCCTAAAGTGTTGAAATGATTTGAACAGATGTTATACTGAAAATATTTCCAATTCTTTGTCAGAATGCTGCTAGTATTCTGGGTTGGTTTTTTTTTAAACATAAACCAGGACTATAGCCAATTCTCTGTGCCTCTCAGAGGCATAATAAAATAACCACGCTTGTATCTTTTCTTCCATAGAACAAGCCATCACTTGTACAGCAAAAGTCTTTTATTAAAAAATCACAGCACACAGATCCTTTGGCCAACAAAGGCATACACGAAAGGACATAAATACATCTACAACACGCTTGCGCAGTTACCAAGAGTTTCCATCATCGCAGATAGCTTCAGGTTTCTTAGTTTATTTCCCAGATAAATGCTGAGCAAATAAACCTTGTGCCACACTGCACCCCCAAACGGGAAACTTACGTGTGGCTGCAAAAAAAATGTGCAATTTCATTCAATCATTGAAAAGCCACTCGGCACAGTACCCCCCGCTAATCCTGGTTGATAAAGGCACACCTATCTCGCGGTATCCTCCAGCTTCAGACAGGCTGTAAGTAACAGACGGATCCCTTTCCAAGTTTTACTAGACATTACCTAAATATTCTGTATTAGAAAGTAATAATTGGCATATTGTGTCGGCATAAAGTTGTTCCAGTCCCAAGGTAAAAGCGTATCTGGCTTTTACAGGTGCATGTAGCAACAG
This sequence comes from Gallinago jamesoni, assembly GCA_025769975.1. Classification (NCBI taxonomy): domain Eukaryota; kingdom Metazoa; phylum Chordata; class Aves; order Charadriiformes; family Scolopacidae; genus Gallinago; species Gallinago jamesoni. The sequence goes on along the minus strand of JAOQGH010000008.1, from coordinate 6,092,574 downwards.
ATTTGAGTCTCGCAGGCAGTGAGTTCTTAAATGAAATCTATAGCAGGGAAGGTGTTGACAGTTTGTCAAAGGAACAGCAATATCAAACCCGTATTTCAACTCCGATGCCGGAGCTGAACAGAAAGTAATAGAAATGTAACTCTTAATTGCCTCCCCTTAATCAGCCTCCCCCCCCCCGTCCTTCCTGCTGGGCTCTTCATCACATCTGCAAAGCCAACACCCCGGCCCCCAACACATGAATGTTAACAGGTATGAAACAGGCATTTAAACACTCAAAAAAAAAAAAAAGAGGCATTTCAACTACAGAAAATAACATTTGCCAAAAAGTATGACACATAGAAGCTATATTTGAGCAAATTTCACAGGAGCAAGGCAAGACATTGAGAAAAGAAAGGATTCAGTTATAGGAATAGTAATTTCTAAGTTGGGTTTAGTTTGTTGGGTTTTTTCAACCTTGAACTGACTACAGGAATTCCTAGAAGCTTGATGTTTTTTTAAGCGGAACCGTTGTTTTATTCACTATGGAAATTAATGTTTAAGCTACTTATTTTCACCCATTAAAGCAATTAAGCCATGTTGTGTATAACTTAAAGAAATTCACTGGAAAATAAAATCAACTTTCTAGTTTATGCCATTGTCAGCTCTAAATACTTCAGTATCAAGTCTGAGATGTGACCACAGAGAGGAGATGTCATGAACAATTCATTTCTCTGCTGTTATCTATTCGCTCAGGAAGAACCCTAAATGCCTGATTGAAAAAGTATTTTTTTTTTAAAGAGATCTGTAAATAATAACAAACAGCTCAATAGTGTTATAGAGATGAACTCAATGGTAGTTCTGAATATATGCCAACGTAACCTTACAGACTTGACAGAGCACGTAACACACTGACACCTAGAAAAGCCAAAGTAATAATTTTTCCCCATACGAACAATAATATAGTATTTATGAAAACTTGGAAACAAGCAGAAGCATTATTTAAATAAAGTAACCAGCCCAAGATATCACTAACCTATCACCACTAAGAATGGCTACCAAAAAAAAGAAGAGAAGTCTGTTCCTGGATAACTTTTTTTACACTAAGGCTCACAGCAGAACTTTCCAGTCTGTTATAGCTGCTACAAAGACCAAAAACTGCTTATTTCTCAGCAGAACTTAAACACCCTCCAAATGCTGGATCCGTTGACTCTCAGGAGGGATGAAGATTACATCACAGTTTTCAAGTATAAAAGCATCATATCCTTGGCTTTTGAGCTCATGTCAGGAGATATGGAACCTGGTCCTGAGAAGGTATGAAAGATAAGCTTTTAATTACTACTTTAAAGATATTCAATTAATATGTTATTCAAAATGTGCTTTATATTTTGCTTTAGAAAAAAAAAAGGGGGGGGGGCTCCAAAATGAATTTTTGACTGAAACTGTAAGTTTTGAAACTTTTGTGACTCGCTCACAGAATAGACAGATATCTCCTAATTATTCAGAATAACATCAATAGGTATTTCACGTGCAAATTTTTTCTAGTAAAATATAAAACAAAATCCTGGATTAGTTAATATTTTTCCAGGTTTTTACATACAATGTGTGAGATCTGCTCTCTCCCAAATGATTCCATTTGCTTTTAAAATACTAAACCAGACTAAAAATTTTGTGTTTTACTTTTGTGGCATTTCCCAGTTAACAGGGATTGGAACCTGTGCTGCATTTGCATTAAGGGGGTGTCTATTAAGAAAACTAAATCCCCTCACCATAGGAAAAGAACCTGTCACACCTTCCAGGCTGATTTGTTTTGCAAATAGAGCAAAATGTGGGTAATCTTAAACAGAAAAGGGTGTAAAGAAGCTGTGTCGGACCCAATACTGGAGTGTAGGAGGGGTCATGGCTGTTTCTGAGCATCCTCTTGGCAGCGTTCAGGCACCAGCTGAGTATTTTGGGGTGCACACCGTGTCCCTGACACCTATGTGAGAAAGTCTTCAAAGGAATTTCTTAGCTATCAAGTACTTGTATGCATGATGTCTTCCACGGGGTCAAAATCAGATGGAGATCCAGCATTCCTCTGTCATTAATTTTGCCAGTACAAAACACGCTATTTTTTGGTGCTGTGGGGATGGGGGTTGTGGGCAGGAAGAGTCAAAGTCAACAATGAAAACAACTTCCATGAACACAGTTATTGGTAAAAATGGACAAACAGTACATTCTTACTAGCTTGAGAGACATGCAGCAGACTTTTCATCTGCAGGTCAGATCCCAGTACTTTAAATAATGGCTTGTACAGCAATAAATTCAAGCACTGCTTGATATATAAAACGTTACAGTACCTCCTTAAACAAATTTAAAAGACATTTAACTATCTTATTTTTCCTATACATAACACATTTTCAAGAATTATAAATAAATACATTACAAGCATTTAATCACACATATACACACAATACTAGTGAACCCCAAATAGCAAATAGATGTATGTGTTTTTTTAAATGCTAAAGCCAATTTAAATTTCCTGTAATCTTGTTAAATTCTTGTTTTGGAAGAGTGTACCTTGCTGAGAAGAACACCTGCCTATCTGTCAATACGTAAGCATGCATTAGAATGGACACATGCTAAAGTAACTTTTTTTTTTTTCAGTATTCTAATTTAACTTTGTTTTAGTAGAAAGTCAAAGATTTGTTCAAATTTTCAAAACAGAATTATCATCCTCTGCAGATATTTGTTTTTAATCCTCAATAATTTAATCAAAACGAGAACAACAAACAAAAAACCCTATTCTTGATTCCTTTGGTATGAATTGCTAACTTGCTAATTTAAGAAGCAAAAATACAGAGACATTGGCACCCCTTTTCTTATTTTTCCTTTGCAGTTTGTCTTTTCCTGCAGGTGGGAACAGACACTGGACTCGGGAGGGGAGGAAATTAAATTGTATGAAAGTGCAGTGTGCAACAAACAGTAAAACTGATAATTACAAATGCCCTTCAGGCATAAAAGTAAAATTCTGCTTATACTGAAAGATCTGTAAGCTGATAAAGGTTACTGGAAGTCAGCAGCTCTGTACTAGTACTGGAAAAAAAAAAGTATTTAGGTATTTTAGAGCACCTGTCATTCAAAAATGCTTGAACTGCAGCCTCACCTAAAGGTCTGAAGATAAGTAACATGGTGAAATAGTGTAAGTGATCAGTTCTACAGCCAAGAATATCCTGTCTGCTTTTACTGTTCAATACTGCATCTGGTGCTGACAAGCTCTGTCAGTACTAGATTTATTTGTCTTGTAGACAGGACTAAGGTAGATATTCCCACTTACTGACACTATCACTCGAGCAATTAACTTAGACCTCCTAAAAATATTTTTAGTTCCCCTCTAAGGTGTTATTGGAGAGAAGAAGGGAATCCACACAGCCTAGCTTCGGGCATCTAAACGTGACTGTTGGGGGATTAGTCTCCTTAGATTGCAATGTAGCTCCTGAACAGAGACCAAGTTCTCCTAAAAAAGGAATTTAGCGGGTGGGGGAACCTATTCATCTTGATTACAGTGTTTCCTTTCTTAGCTGAGGTACCCAGGTTAGGGCAATCTTGTTTGAACTCCAAATAACTTCCACTGATCTAATTTTCCAAATTTACATTTTACAGAAGTAATCCAGAACAACATAAATCTGAAGATTACAGTGTCTGACTTGATAGTAGTCAGTGAGATTACTTACTGCTGGGAGAGGAAATGTGTCCTCATACTCAGTGTGCTTGGAGGATAAGCTGAGAACAACACCTATGCCTAACAACTGAAGGCTAGCTTCATAGCACAACTATTAGCCCCCAAAAGAAGGTAATATATTCTATATCTGCCAAATACCATCACTCACCCGTCTATATATAGACTTACCCCATAGCTGCCAGGTAATTTATGTACATGATGTCTTTAAAACAACAAAAAACCTTAGAGACAAGTTACACAGAAGGTCTAATAATTCTATTCTTGTAAATCAGAGCACTTGCCAAAGAATAGACTCTCTCTCCCTCCCCTAAGAGGAACATCCCAGGTAAAACTGTTCCCTTCACTTGACTGCTTGTGTCAATAACCAGCCACCTGCTCCCACTGGCATCAGCAACTGATTTGCGGCTCCATTAGAATCTCCAAACCTTGCCAAACTGACACTTGTTCCTTGCCAAGAAATAAACAGCAGATGCCAGCTTCACAATCTTGGAGATAACGCAAAGGCCTGTCATGATCTTTAGCAAATAAATCTTAGAGTCTGTTAAAAATCTTCCAGCAACTTTTCATCCAAGTTATCTCCCCCAAATTTGCTGTACTATTTTTTTTTTCAACCTATTATTTGCCTTCAATCCTGTCGGATGAGGCTTTCCAGGCTTTTTGTCATCTATTTCTTTTTAAACATCTCTGTACCGTGCCACACCAGTAGCTCTTAGGAGTTTCAGGGTTTCATTGATCGTGACGTAATGAATCGTGCAAAATCTTTTGAGTAATTTTTAAGCCCTAGTTACTGGGATGTTTTTCTCCCCAAGTAACAGCAACCAAGCTCGGGGAGTCCATCAAGATTCTGCCTTTTCCTTCCTCAGACTTTCATGGGATGCCATCCTTCCTCTGGCAACACTGTGAAGGAGGCACTCCCCAATCATACATGTAGGAAAGCCTGAGCTTAACCTCCTCCTTACAGAGCTTTCCTTCCTTAGCCAGGGTCTGGTGCTTTTCCAGCATGTCCTCGATGCTCTGCTTGTGAGTTACTATGTACTTATTGTTGCAGCCCCGGGACTTATACTCAGTGTCAAAACGAGGATCGTGCACTCTCTTCACATCGATGGGAGCCAACCAAACCCCCAGGGAGACATCTTCGCTCTGCCACATGTTCAGGTAGTCTCTGCTAAGACGCAAGTAGTGCACCAGATCGGCTGAAATCACGTAGCCACCCCCCAGAGCGTATGGCAGGTAGTAGTCACAGAGCACCCAGGCGCTCTCTTTCCATTTGCCACCAGATTTCACACGGCCACGGCCGGAGAAGAAGCCCCAGTAGAGGCGACGTGGCTCCTTGGCTCTCAGCTCTTCCACCAGCACATCCAAACGTACGAAGGTATCGTCGTCGGCCTTCAGGGCAAACTGGAAGTTCAGGTGCAGGTCCAGCCAGACGTAGGTGGCCAGGATTTTAGCCGTCAGGTTCTCGTAGGAATCCCTCAGCTCCGGCAGAAGGAGGAGGTCTCTGTGCCGGCTCTGCTCCAGCTCCAGGCTACGCAGCTCCTCTGCCCCGAGCCCCCCTGTGCCGATGACGAAGCGGCTCCAGATGTCATCGTGAGGGGGACGCCCGGCGGCCGACAGCCACGTGCTGCGGATGATGCTTCGACGCTCGCTGTACTTGGGGCCGCTGGTGATGAGCACGGCCAAGAAGGCGGTCTCCTCAGGGGAAGAGGGCGGGGCGGCTGGGGGCTGCAGCCCCCTGGCACCCCGTGGCGGCAGGGCGGCAGGCTGGTTGTGTGGGAGCCCACGGGGGGCTGGCAGTGGCCGGAGCCCTTCAGAGGTACACTTGGCCAGGTAAAGCAGGACCACGGCGAAGAGCGACAGGCCGCCCAGGCCCAGGGCCGTCTTGTGGCGGCACAGCAGGCGCAGCAGCTTCATGGCCGCGGGGCCTCGACGGGGCGAACCGGCCCCGGCCGGAGCCCCCGCCGCCCTGAAGGTTTATTTCGGCGGGAATGGCCTTACGGCCGCCGGGAGGGGACAAGATTCTGGTGGGAGCCCTCACCGCGCTTCGCCGTCCCTCAGAGGTGGCTTCATGTCTCCTTCCCCTGTCTCTTCGGGGAAGCGGCGGCTCAGGCCGGTAGGAGGATCGGACGCGTCCCTGCCCACCCGCTGAGGGCCGCCGCTCCCCTCGCCGCCTGCCTTGTGGGAGCAGGGAGAGGAGGCGTGGCCGCGCCACGCATCACCTGACGGCGGCGCCTGGCGGCCGCCATCTTGCAAGCGGGCAGGCGAGGCCGAGGCGCAGCCATTTTGGTTCCGGGCGTTGGTGAGGGTGAGGGGAAGGGCGGTTTCAGTCCCGGCGGGCTGCGCTTTCTATTGGGGATGGCCGCTGTGGTGCCGCCTCGCTGGGAGCAGGTAGTCTGGTGGAAGTAGTCGTGTTTTAGCTAGCTAGCTGCTGTTTCTGGTTTCGTACGGATTGCTGGCGGCGTGTTACGTGTTTTAAGGACTCCTGAACAAAACAGACGAATAAGCACAAAGCTACAGATGTACGTATAGCCAGGAAAAGGGGCCCGACAGGGAATTAAAAAGCTTCCCTTCCCGCTTGGAGGTGGTCTGCTTTATTATAAACTGAGGTAAGGAAAAACACGTAGGAAACTACGTTCAGCTTTGGAGCAACCTAAGTTTCGCCTTCTCCCTTCACCGCCCCTCTGCAACCGCTGGGCCCCGCTGTGAGGGAAAATGGCGGCCGCCAGCAGAAGAGGGCGCGCTGGTGCCCTACTCCAAGATGGCGGCTGCCGCCCTTCACGCACGCACTGCGTTCTGACGAACTTCCTCTGCCCGTAGCTGTGGGGCGGGAGCGGGCCCGGGGTCCGCCTTCTGTGAGAGGATTGCACGGGGAGCGAGGGGCAGCGGGGCCGAGGAGGGCTTCCCCGCCGCCTGTCACGGTTCTCTGAGGCTGCAGGGAAGAAGGGGCAGTCGGAGCTGTCGGTGAGTGTGTGTGGTCCAGTCTGGAGCAGGGTCGGGAACGTCACTGCCCCTTTAGGGGGCCTACAAGAAAGCTGGAGAAGGGTCTTTTTACAGTGGCGTGTAGTGATAGGACGAGGGTTAATGGCTTCAAACTGAAAGAGGAGAGATTTACATTAGATGTTACGAAGAAATTCTTTCCCGTGAGGGTGGTGAGACCCTGGCCCAGGTTGCCCAGAGAAGCTGTGGCTGCCCCATCCCTAGAAGGGTTCAGGACCAGGCTGGACGGGGCTTTGAGCAACCTGGTCTGGTGGGAGGCATCCCTGCCCAGGGCAGGGGGTTGAAACTAGATGGTCTTTAAGGTCCTTACCAATCTAAACCATTCTATGATTCGAGTCGGGCTGGGCGCCCCTCTTTGTCGGTGGTTGTTTCTATATTAGACCTGCCACGGGTATTCCCTTCCCAAGGCTCTGCTGTGCCTCACAGAACTGTAGACTTTGTGCTCCTCGTTGCTGTGCATGTTGGGCTGTGGTCGTTTCTCCTGTCCCCGGAAGCTTGTTTGTGGCAGCTATTTTCAAGCAGGTTCGTGACAGGTCTGCCCCTGGGGTTGCTTTTCCTGCCAGCTGTTTCCTGTATGTTGCCAGCTCCACTTTACGTGGTGGCATTTGTAATTGTATTTCCCTCAGTTATCTCTTCCCCCAAAGACCTTTATGTCTTTCAGCCTTTCTGAAGAGGGGATCTGATGAGTTCTGTGGTAAAGTGGAAGAAATTCTTTGTTGTGAGGGTGGTGAGAACCTGGCTCAGGTTGCCCTGAGAAGCTGTGGCTGCCCCATCCCTGGAGGGGTTTGAGGCCAGGTTGGACATGGCTTTGAGCAACCTGGTCTGGTGGAAGGACCCCCATGGCAGGGGGTGGGACTGGATGGTCTTTAAGGTCCCTTCCAACCAAAACCATTCTGTGATCTGTTGTGTTGTCATAGCTGTTTCTGCAGCTTGCTGGGCATTGGAGTGCTATGTGAGGGGCATTGCCACCGCTGAGCTTGGGCTGCATGAGGGGACAGTAAGTGCTCTGTGCACTGGGCTGGCTTCTCAGTGAATGTTTGGGTTTCAGTTGTGAGGTCAGCTCATGCTATAACATCTGAAGGTTTTCAGAACAGAACTCAGGCCATTAGAAGGATTTTCTCTTCCAGAGTCCTCTGACAGAGGTTACAGTTGTGCAGACTGAAAACTGATACAGTTTAATTTCATGTCGTGTATTTAACAGGCTTTTTATTCTTTCCTAGAAATACTTCTGTGTGTAGGTTCTTCTGAATTTTAGGAGATGTTTTATTAGTGACATAATATTCTAGAGTTTAATTTGCATGTGTTTTTTCCTTTTTGTTTTTAGATCATTTAATCCCTTCACAGTAATATAAACAGCTGATACTTTGAATAAAAAGGAAAAAATGATATCAAGGCAGGCCTTTCTCTGCAGTTTGGGATCTCTGTATTTGTCCCTTCTGTTTGTGTTTCTTCTGATGGATGTTTATGCAAGGCCTGCAAATAATTCAGCCCTCAAAGAAAAGGCAGCTGACAGTAAAGACGAGAATGAGATCTTGCCCCCAGATCACTTGAATGGGGTCAAAATGGAAATGGATGGACATCTGAACAAAGAATTTCATCAAGAAGTTTTTCTAGGAAAAGAGATGGAAGAGTTTGAGGAAGATTCAGAACCCAGAAAAAATAGGAAGAAGCTTATGGTCATCTTCTCAAAGTAAGTTATTGCCAAGAACAGTGCAGCCTCTTTCTCTGCTCTTCTGAGTAAAATTAGCAATTTTTTCTGTAATAATTAAAAATTGTAATGACGAGGGGGAAAGCATCATATTATAAGCACTGTGTTCATATTACTAAGGTACTAATATACCCGTATAAACCATTCTCAGGAGTGTTTTTCCCTTTATAAAGTACTTCTTGTGCTAAATAAGGTTTGTGTCAGCTAATAAATATTCAAGATGTCAGTAAACAAAAGGGAAACGTATCAAAATCAGTGCATGCTTTTAGACACTAGATGGCAGAATTGATTTTAGTTCCATTTTTGTGGTGAAGAATTAATTTTATTAGGACAGCTTAAATTACATTGGTGCTATTAATGCTGACGGTGGTGTGAGGATGCACATATTCTTGAGATAAAATGAGGGCTTGATGAAGCCCTTTTTCTGCAAACTTTTCATTAACAGGGAAAAAAAATCAGATAATAGCATTGGATTTTTCTTCTGGTATTCTCTTGAGTAAAAGGCAGCTAAAGCAATTAGGCAAACCAGGGTGCCTGTTTCATTTAGAGCAAGATCTAATTATTATGTCTACTCTTCAGACCACTCACTTCATTGGTAGGATATATACAAATATTAACATGGTGCTTAGAAGGTTTCATTTTCTTTATTGCTGTGTGTTCATTGAAAAGATTCAGCAGGTGGTTAGTAACTTGTCATTCACAAATTGCAAACTCCATTCATTTCTGCCTACTTGTCATGAAAGAGGTTGTTTTAGGACGCTTAAAGCAATGGGATTCAAGATCAACTTCACTCAGATACTTAGAATTGCGTCCTGTCAGATGATCGGATTAGAAATGTAGAAAAGCTTTCTGAGGAATGTGGTTGCTTTCTAGAGATACTCTTAAAGGTTGATGAAAAGAGAAATACTATGAACTTCTATGAGAAGCTTGTAAATCACAGGCTTCCAGCTGCTTTGGAAATATTTTCTTTGAAGACACAAAGAAAACACACAATGTGTTTTCAAGTAATGACAGATGAGATTCTGTGGTGTGTCAGTATGATATAAAATAGTCAGTTCAAAGCATACGTTATTGCCTACTGAAAATAAAGCTGAAACATGGAAGTAAAGTTCCCCAAACCATGTTTTTTTCTAGGAGCTATCTGTGACCGAAAGAAAGAGGTTTTTGCAAGTTAACTGGTACTTCTACTTTTCCCTGTGAAATTGGGGCTGGAAATCTCGTGTGAACTTAGTTGACATCCTTTCTTCTTGTACTTCTCCTGATTGCCAAAAAGCACTTACTATAGTCTCCATTTGTATAGTTAAATTTAGTCTGGAATCTATAAAAAATTCTTTTGCTGCATGGTATAGTTTAACTTGTGTAGGTGGATGTTGATGGGAGGGAAGAAGGAAGGATATTGAAAGCAATCAAGTGTCTTTATGGTGTTTATTGCTTTAGATAGTAACCTCATGGCAGGATTGTATTGTATATTTCATACAGTTACAAATATTCCTGTGAAAAGCAGAAGTGCTGTTTATGGACCCTGAAAGGATTTCAGCTTACCTTGTATGGTGGGTGCCTGCTGGTTCTTGAAAATCTGAGCCATTGGAGACTTCTCGTGAACTGTGGTAGCAACACAAAGGTGTACTTTTCCTGAGCTAAAAGAGCAATAAATGTGATGTTTGTTACCTTTCTCCTTAGTTACAATGTGATTTAGGTGAAAAGTAGGGCTTGGATGTAGTAAGTTTGATAGCTTTGATCTAAGAAAACTACAATGTTAAATGTTGAGGGGAAAATGCTTTGTTTTCCCCTCTCGTTTTTGGTAGTGCCTTTTCCTTCTCAAAACCCACATTTGTTCACCTGGTAAGTGCAAGGTGGCATGAGGGGAACAAGACCATTTTACACGTGTTGCTGTTGACACTGAAAAATTGCGAATGCTGAGCCTGTGCGTATCTGTCTGGAAAGATGTGATACAATATTTAAAACCACTAATACTGCATTTATTAATACAGCTAAGTGTTGTAGAAGATTAGATGCTAGGCTTGTTATTTGGCTTAAACTTTTAACATTTAGTTGACATTTAAAGGCAAATCACGTATTTAATAACTTGAGTTTCAAGAACACTTCAGTCCTGATACGAACAGATTAAAAACAGCCAAAGTCAAGCGGGTTTTTTATGTTTTGGGTTTTTTTGTTGTTGTTGTTGTTGTTGCTTTTTTCTTTAATTCAGTCAGAGCGGTTTTGGTATGCTTTAAATAGAAGCTTGCCTTCTAAATGTTAGTGATGCCTTTTCAGTTTGAAACATTGCTATATCTGTTTTGAATAAATACTTAATAGTATGCTCAAAAAAACCTTAAAGTTGCATATTATTGGGTTTTGTATTTTTTCTTCAACTGTAATTTTTATATTAACTTATTTTTAATGAGATAAGCATTAATGGAATTGGTGGTGTGGCAGTGTATCTTAATACAAAAAAGCAGTATTGGCAGTGCGTTAAGGAGAACAGTGGATTGTCAGATTGGACTTTTAATGATAATTTTAGGCAAGTGGAAAAAGCTTGGTTCTGTAGCTCAGTAGTTCAGTAGCACTGAGGACAAGCATATCCTTTGACAAAGCAAGGTGAGCCTGATAACTCAGAGACCTAATGGGAAATGAATGTATGTGCAGAACTTCTGAATGTGTTCAGAATTAAAACCCATCAGCTATAATGTGTTAACAGAGATCAAGGTATCCCAGGTTCAGAGGTTAAGGTATCAAACTGCTTTTGATATCCTTGATACCTTTGATAAGGTATCAAACTTCCCCCAGTCACCAAATCTAAATCTTGTTTGCTATTCATCCATAGAGTGGATATAAATAATGATAAGAAGATAAGTGCAAAAGAGATGCAGCGCTGGATCATGGAAAAGACAGATGAACATTTTCAGGAAGCTGTGGAAGAGAATAAAATGCACTTCCGAGCTGTGGACCCTGATGGTGATGGTAAGATGAATGATTCCTTCATCTCCTGATGACATCTTAAGGCAGTTGGTAGTAGCCAAACCTACGGGCTGCTCTTCAGATCCGCTGTGATAAAATCCAGGTCCCTTTGAACTCTATGTAATTACAATGTAATCACAATTTTGATTCATACAGAAGACAATAGAGCAAATAACTGATGTGCTCTAGTCAGCATTGTAGTTCTGTGTTGACTACTATGTTATTTCACTTGTGGTCATAGGAAATTGTAACAAGTGGTTCTGACAGGGATGGGATGAGGATGGTGACATAAAGAGGTTATTTTAAGACATAAAAGTGAATCAAGTGATAGTTTTTATATTGCCACTCATAAAGCTCAGAGTGATGGTTGGAGTGCTGAACCAAAAACTTACTGTTCTAAGTAATGAGACCAAAAGTTTGTCATTTAAGTATACTGTGTCATGTCTGAGATACAGCTCTTTCTTACAGGCCATGTATCCTGGGATGAATATAAAATTAAATTTTTGGCAAGTAAGGGCTTTAATGAAAAGGAGATTGCAGAGAAGATAAAAAACAATGAAGAACTGAAAATAGATGAAGAAAGTAAGTGCAGACGGTTGGTGCGCATCAGTTTTTCTTTTCCTTTCCTGAAGCCTGAATGTCAAAACTGTTCTTAATATGAGATAAATGTTGTTGTTGTTCTTCTGCTTCTACACAAATGTATAATATGTAAGTCATAAGACAGAAATACTGGATTTCTTTCCAATGCAGATCTGCCTTCCCAGCACTCTTGATGTGGATATTAAACAGTGAAAAATCTCAGTTCCTTATTTGTTACTGCCTATTTGAGTAGTTTTCATTCATTCATGTTTAACAGTCTGCTGAAATTTGTCAGACCTGTGTTGTCTGTGGACCATTGTATTGTTAATGTGAGAACTGGGTCCCATGTTGCCCCAAAATAAAGGGAGCTGCTTTACACGATTTCTGTTCTAAAATTAGGGAGGGCTGCATGTGGTACCAAACAGTGCTGTGTTTAAATAGGTGTGTGCTCAGGCACTGCAGAGCATACGGGAAGTTAATAGCAGAAGGTTGCCAAACAGTTTTCCTCTGAGCTCTCTATGGAGACGGATTGATTCTTTAGGTTAGTGAGACTAATCATTTCTTCCTTGTTACTTTTGAAACTTTCATTTAAATCTAGCTCGGTAGAGACATGGCAACTCTGAACAGAGTAATCTCCCCACTCTCCCCCGTCTAAAAGTGTTTAAATTTACTGTTAAGTAAAACATGAAGCCTTAGCCTTTCCTTGCAGGAATTAGTCATTTTAAAGTGGGTTATGTTATATTTTCCACTTATCAAAAAGCAACTAAAATGCAAATAGGCCTTTGAATTTTATGGCAGGGAAAACACCTGTGCAGCAAGTTCTATGGCAGTGTGGTTAACTACAGTTTACAGGAATGCTCATCAGATAAGATTTGCTGAATAAGGGAAGTGTGTACATAATCATTTTTCTGCCTAGGTAACAGGCCTTGTTTGGGAAAGTCAAATTAGTTATCTACTGCTTCCTGAAGATGAGAGGCAAAACCAATTTCCTACTCTAGAGCAGTGTAAAAGTACTCTTTTTCCGTCTGTATAATAAAAAATAACTGAATGTGTGGATCTTAAGGCATGTTTTGAGTCTTGCGCAGAAGCACACTACGGTTTGGGTGCCAGGCCAAAACTAGGGACGCGGCTTTATGTAACTTACGCAGATAATGACAGTTGAGTTTCTGAGTAAGAAAGGTGGGAAAAGGGATTGACTTGTGACGTCCAACATGTGGGGTTGGCTGTAGTGAAAAACCGTAAGCCAGGGATTTGATTATTCTGTATTTACAAGTGTCCTTGATAAAACTAGAATTTGCCATTTGCAAAGTTGCCCTAAGATTCATATTAAGACTGAAGGATTTCTTTGCTCTTCACAAAAAACCACATTACTTAACTTTTAATTGCAATTAGCAGTTCCAAAAATGTAGATGTGACTGTTGGGTTTGGTTTTTTTCCCTTGTAACTCAACAACCAAAAGCATGCAGGAGCTATTTAAGACAGTTTACTACATTTTTTAAAAAAAAAAGAGTTTATCTGAAGACTATAGTCCTTCAGAGTGTTTTGAAAGCTTGTGAAAAGCAAATGCTTCAGATTTGTGTTTGTTAGTATGTTTGGCAGATAGCAGCGTGTGCTACAGTCAGTATTTTTTCCAGTGTGTCATTTAGAAAATGCCTACACCAGAAAATGATTGCTCTACACAGGTGTTTTTTTCCTGTTTGGTTATCTTCAGCACCACTAGGTGCATATTATATTCACATTGTGTGTTGCAGGGTGGTTTTTCTTCAAATCAGATGCATGGTTTTAGTGGAAACTCATATACAAATTATGATTCTCAGTTGAGTTTAGGAGAAACTCACTTTAAAAGTGCTTGTCTGCATGATGTAAGATTAAATGAAAGAAGATGAAATGAAAGAAGTAGAAATGTAAAGTGTTTTTGGTGCTGATGTATCTACTCCTGTGCGTGTACTTCAGCTTGCATTTGCTGCTTGTAGCAAAAATATTTCCTTTTATTATTAAATTAAAGTGATAGCTAAAGCATATGCAGAGCTTGGGTTTGAAGTCAGAATGTTTTCTGATGCAGAATAGACACGGGAGCGAAAAGGAGCAATAAGTACCTGCATCCTTAAGTAACTGAAAACTAAGTGCATTTCTTGGTGCTTAACTTAGCAGCTGTCCTTGATGTTTCCAGACTCTCTTTTGCAGAGCTACCCTCTTCAATTTCTTGTAGTGCCAACAAATCACATTTTTAGGCTGATGTATCAGAATCTAGGGATAGACGATCTTTCAGGATGGGTGATTCTAAAAGAATCCCATCAATGTTGAGCCTTTGATGGGGTAAAGAAGAAGGGAGGAGCAGAAGCAGAGCAGAAGTCCCTTCATAGTTTTCCTACTCCATTGCTTTATGGCTTGGCTTACACTGCCTTTTCAGTCAGATGCTTTGTTAAGAGCAGCTGTTTGTTGAAATATGTTGTTGATTGCTGTAAAAACTATGCTTTGATATTTCTTTTTTAGAATTTGTTTAATGCAATTCTTAAGCTTAATTCATAGGTGTAGTTTTGTGGAGAGTGAGGGTGCTCTCTGGAATTGTGGTGTGGCTGGAGAAAAACCTCTGCATTTAAAATTGTGTGCAGATGCATAATGCAATCATTACTTTGGGGTAGGTTGCTGTATCATGTTCTTAACTCAAATCCTGTGAGCTTGAACATGCCTAAAAAGAGTTTAAACCAATAATACAACTAGTTTTGGTTTAGATAATGTTGTGTTAAGAAATACCAAGTTGAAATAAGGATAGTTGTGTTTTATCATTGGAGTAATAAAGAGTGTCCCTTTGGTGATGCTTGGCAAAGAATATTTTCTTGCCTGTGGTAAACTTCAGTGCTGTAGAGTACAATAAACCTACATGGTGCTGGTACTTAAAGCACTCATACAACAGTGCTTCACAGATCAGAAGCACCTTTCTTCACAATTACAGTCTTGTTATTTGGTCTTAGAAGAAAACACGCTCAACGTTAAAGGGTTTGTTGTTCTTTGGTTATTATTTTGATAGGAAAAGAATTGGTTGACATCTTCCTTTCTTGAATCTATTAACCAGGTGTGTGATGTCACAATTGCAATAATGGAGGTAGTGAATCTGAAGGATATTATTAATTTGAAGAATGTTTTGGCTGTTTCAATGTGCAGGACTGGTTTGCAGTAGGAAACAGAAATGATTAATTCAGAAGAAAGATGCTACTGGTATTCAGGAAAATGAAAGGTTTCTGTAGGTAGTGGGCTTCAAAATCTGAAAATAAGACAGGAGAAAAACAAGCAGCGAACAAAGTTAGATTATTCATACCTCCAACCAGAACCAGCTAACAATACTCGTGCGACAATACTTTTCACTTGGTAAGTTGAAGTTTTGATACAAGCTTAGCTAAATCTTTATTTTCATCTCTTAATTTCAGTTCAGTTGTTTGGTTAAAGGATTGGTGTTTCAGCACAAACTAGATGACACTAATTGCACTTTGTTTTCCCTCGGCACCTGCTTTCCCTGGGAGTTAAACAGTAAAATAAGTGATTCATCCTTGTTTAAACAATTGAGTAACATAGGAAGGTATATTTTATGAACTTTAAATAGAATAACATGATAGCTTAAACCTTTTTTCTTAAATTTCTAGCCCAGGAAGTTTTAGATAACCTGAAGGATCGATGGTATCAAGCTGACAACCCACCTCCTGATCTGTTGTTGAATGAAGAAGAATTCTTGTCCTTTCTTCATCCAGAGCATAGTAGGGGAATGCTGAAGTTCATGGTGAAAGAAATCATCCGAGATTTGGGTATGCCATTTTAAAACGTGTTTCTTGGGAGCTGTTTACTTGCAAACCATTTAATTTGGTAGACGTTGTTAGGTCACTGCACTGGCATGGATCAGTATGAAATTTTGGCACATCTTGTTTGCTTTGTTCTACACGTTTTCTACGTGATGAGTAAGGAAAACAAACTGCTAGGAAAAATGCTGGCATCTCTGGAGTTGTCTGTGCATCTCTTAAGACTAAATTTAGTCTCTGGTTGTTAAAGAACAGCACAATATTATATATTAGAAAGATACTCTGAGTACTTCATACAAAGAAGATCAGCTGATGCTACTTCACACTGAAATGCTGCTGCGTTGTAGGGTCATTGGAGAAATAATAGAAAAGGTTTGATGGATATTACAAAGTATATTGATGTGAATGTTCTGTGAGAAGGGCATTAATTGCCTTGTACTTCCCCAGTACAGCAACCATGTAAGGATTGTGACGTACAGTTGTGAAAGTGGAAATAAATGGTTGAGGTTTCTAAGAAAATAATAATTTATTTTTTTTTAAATTCATAAGTATTGGCACCATATGGTTTGTTTTTTTTTTTCTATTGAGTCAACAGTGGTGCATATTTAAAACTGCTACAACACCTGGATTAAAAAAAAATAATCAACTATGACTTTGCTAGTTGTAAGCTTATTAAATATGAAGAGTTTCCAGTGATACTTGAGTGTGAAATGCACAGACAGAACAACTCCAGCACATAGTCTTTTATGTGCTTTTAGCTTTTATGCATGCTAATACAAGGGAGACTGGATACAGCTGTAAGAAAATTTCTGTTGCAGTAGATTGTTGAAAAAAATTAAAAAAAAAAAAAGCTCAGCTTGACACCTGATGTGTCCTTTAGGTCCAGTAATATTTTTTTTGTATTGATGAATGTATGTTTTTTAGCCTTCTAAAACATTGTGTGTGTACCCTAATACCAAGAGGTTTTGGCTAACCAAAGATATAAATGGTTACTGTTCTTCTCTGCTAGAGTCAGGATTGTGGACTGCTGAAACCAGGCAGACTGTACCAATGACATCTCTGACACGAAGGAATTTCTCATTTTTAATGGGCAGTAAGCAAATGCTTCTCAGTTACTGTGTCCTTCTGTTGTAGATCAAGACGGAGATAAGAAGCTTACCCTGTCAGAGTTCATTTCATTACCTGTTGGTACTGTAGAGAACCAGCAAGCTCAAGATATCGATGATGACTGGGTAAAAGACAGAAGGAAGGAATTTGAGGAGGTCATCGATGCTAACCATGATGGCATCGTCACAATGGAAGAGTTGGAGGTAAGTCTTCTTCAGATAGATAGTTCCAGCATTTTTAAAACCAAGAGTTGGTTTTTAAATACAGGATTGAAACTACTTTAGAGAATATTAAGTCCAGAATTATTTGAATTAATGGTACCATGTGTCTATTTTACAAAACCTTGGAAAGTAGTATTTGTTCTGTAGTGCTGGGAGACAGTGTTGTTATGCATGTTGTTAAAGAGGAGGGGGAGTTTTCCTTGCATAACTCTTATTCATAGGTAAGTTTTTGGGGTTTTTTTTGTCACATAGACACTTGTATGGATATGGAGTGCATGAAAGCAAGTTACAGACTGCATTAGCTGCATTTGTTAATGGGACAATGAGTCATACTTTCAGTTGCAAAAAGAGTAACTGGCAACCTATATATTCATTTAAAATAAAACAAACCAAAAAACCCCAACGACCAACAAACCCCAGGGCCCCAGTAGTCTAGAAAATAGCAGAGATCTCTTGTCTTTTGGGGTGTTTTTCTTTTTAAAAAAACCCAAATACTTCTTTTCAATTGTGTATTCTAGTTTGTGGCCTTCTTTGGCCTTTGGTTTGCAGAAGCAAGGCTTTCTTCTAATAATTCTGTCTGCAGAAGAGTACCAAACGTAAAATATTTTGCACTCTACAGTTGTGGCTGTTTTGTGGCCCATGGAAGAGGCTTGTAGCTCATATTTTTGCTTTCTTTCATTTCTGGGTAGAAGAATATACTTTGTCAAGCAAAATTCAAACTGCAGCATAGGCAGTGCGAAAGGAAAGCCTCTAAAACGTTGGCCTTTTCCCTGAGTCAGGACAAATGTTACAAGTTCCCTTCTCAGTATGCAAATATGTGGGCATGAACAGTAGCAATAGTATAGATAAACAGTTCTGTTGTGACATAAACATGTTAATAGCTTTTCTTATTGAGAATTTTCTTTTAAAAATGGCCATTTTCTTTGTGAAGGCTTTGTATACATACACACATGTAGACGCATGCACATGTATGTCTTCTGGGAAGAAATTGAAGGTAATCTTGAGTCTTCTACATCATGAGATTAAAGTGCACTGCTTGAAATCTTTTAATCTATTTCAAGTTAGGTGAAGGAGCAAAAGGCTTTGTTTCTGAGACTTCTGACCTCTCTAATGTCTGTCTGGTGGTTTAAAAGGGAACAAGAAAGTTCTAGATTGAACACGTTATAAAAAGATTATCTCCAGAAACAAGATAAAAATAGGTCATACAGATTGCTAGTGTGCCACTTCTTAATTTTGAATTGATATTTCTTCACGAAACTTACCAGATTTGATAGTCAGTTTAGTTTGCAACCAAAATGTCAAAAATATTTCTATTATAGACACTGCCATAAGCTGAGAAAATCTGGATTTATGTTGGAACAGCCAATGGAGCAGTGAATAGAAAAATAGCTAGGAGAGATACGTGTAAGCCTGTTAAAAAGATGTGCTAACTGGTTTTTCCATTACTTATTTTCACTTTGGGATGGCTTATGTTGGTATTATAATTGCTGAAGCTTACACAGAGTTAAGGTTCATAATTCTGATGTGTGGAAATATGTGCTTAGTGATTGAAAATTATTTTCTTGGTTTAGGAGTATATGGATCCTATGAATGAATACAATGCCCTAAATGAAGCGAAGCAAATGATAGCAGTAGCAGATGAAAATCAAAACCATCACTTGGAGCTGGAGGAGATCCTGAAATACAGTGAATACTTCACGGGCAGCAAGCTTATGGACTACGCACGGAATGTCCATGAGGAGTTCTGATCCTGCTCGCTTTTCCAGAGCTCTGAAGCACTTTCTTGCTTTAAAAAAAAAAAAGAAAAAAAAAAAAAAAAGAAAAAAGCCCATCCCCTAAACAGACAGTTACTTTGCTGCTATCTGTTAAATGCCTACAGTGTGTTGTCCTAGATTAAAAACAACTTCCGTCCACACATAAGATCTACAGCTCTGTTGCCTTGGGTATAAGGGGGGAAAAAAGGGGGCATGTACTGGATTACGTCGGTTTGCCCTGGTTTGTACAGTTAATCCAGCTGAAATTTCAGCTGCTTTTGGCCAATTATATTTGTTGGAGGCTTCTTAATTATTTAACTGTTCTTGTTGCCCTCATAGCTGCTGATCCAGGGAAATCACAAATAACACTGAAAGATGTTTGCTTTTGTAAAGGGGATTGTGGTTCAAATACGTGTGTTCTGACCTCAGGAGAATATCCCTGCATAGACTGATTGGCTAAATCTTCCAGTGTTTTTCTCAGTGGTCTCAACCTACTTATATATTGTTGAGAATTAAATACAAGTTCTTTCTCCATCGCTGAACTATCTTTAGGAGCCATGGGGAAGAACTTCTGGATCCTTTAAGAGGAAAACTAGTTTTAGTGTGACAGGTTTTATGTTTGCACTGGGAATGTGAGCAACTTGAGATTGCTTATGTCTTAAAAAAATCAAATTTCATCCTAAGATGAAACGATGGGGAAGGTTTCTTTGTGGACTTCAAGACGTTGGAAACAGCATTGTGATTACCTAGAGGTGTGATTACTACTTAACTAAAATTCATTGTTAAAACTAGTTTAATTACTAGTGGCAAATTAATGATGCCCATAAATTCATGAGTGATGAAGCTGGGGGAAATACAGGCTTTGCTTTTGTACTGCTTTTGCTGGAGCAATGTACAGTCAGCACTTGGAAAGCTTTTTAATCAGTCTGGTTTTGGGTAATCTCTGAAAACATCTTGCAACAGAAGGGTCATTTCCACTACTGTCTAAAATAGAAAATTTATTTTTACTCTGGTTCCATCTTTACTGTAAAACCCCCTCTTTCTGAAGGGTTGCCTGAAAATCCAAGTGAGATGTTATATTTGATTAAATTTATTCTCTTAATATAATGTAAATATAAGTATTGCTGTCTGGTTCTGTTCCAGTATTCCCTCTCTCCTTTTTATTTTATATTTTTTTTTATTTTTGTTAAATGGCTTGTATCAGAGTCTTTTTATATACATATCTTTTTTTTTTTCATTAAATATTTTTCTCCATGCTTTGGAAATGTTGCTCTTTTTAGGTTTGTCAGTGAGTGGGGAAAAACTGAAACTCTTTGGAGGACAGACAAATTAAAATACAATTTTGAAAGAACTGTAAGGCATAAATTCAGTTGATAATCTTGTATTAAAATTAGTTTGGAATGTCTGCCATATTAGTCAGACCCTGCTCCCACCCACTACCGACACCCCACATTTACTTTATTGCAGCATGGGGAGATTTTAATATGGCTGGAATCTGGAGATGTTCAAAACAAAATCCCATGTCTAAAAACGTGATGCTTGGTGGGAAGCCCTGGGTATGGCTGGTTTAGATTGACTGGCAAAAAGTCTAGGTTTTGCTCTGCTGTTGTTTTAACTAAGGCTTCCTAAATGTGCAACAAACTGCACTTTTACACACAACTATACGTGTAAACATGCAGGTTTGCAATGTGGTTGTTGGCAATTTAATCAAGACAAAAGTTTTAGCAATAATGATTGATAATTGTATAAATGTCCTGACTGCATTCTTGTGTTATACTCTAGTTGTTTGCATGGTTTAGGTGCAAGTTCTGTCTTGTCACACCTGATGCTCAGAGAACAAGTGCTAGTTTGCAGCGGGATGCCTGAGCAGCTGAAATATGAAGATGAAATCTGGGATGTTATCATCAGCAGAGGCAAAGATTTGCATACACACTTTTAGTTTAATCTTCTGGTAATGCAAGTGTGGAACCCCTTGAAAAATAAAAGGTAACACAGTATTTAGCTACCAACTGCAAAAATGTTGAAGTATGTACTCTTGTTGCGGTATTTGCCTCAAAACTGAGAAATGTGAAACTTGAACAATTACGAAAAATTCATTTTTAATTTATGCATGGAGTTCTGCACCTTAATGTGTTTTGTTTTTCTCTGCCAGAAATCAGGATTGTGTGTAAACTAACAGCTGTAAGGATAAAGTGGACTGCGTGGTGAGATTTGAAGGTACACAAGATTATTCCTGTCTTGGAATTTTAGAACTTCAAACTGTTCTAGTTTGTTCATAGACTTATTTATTTTTAAAAATTCTTCAAGAAATTTATATGCACTCAATCTGTCTTAAATTCTTGTAGGTCATTTCCTGTAGGGGACCCCTTACTTACTAGAATCCTTAAGGATTCTAGTAACTTTTTTTTTAAAGCCTTTTATTAAGCACTAGTTTTGAGTTCAGTGTTTGTTTGGTTGGTTTTTTGGATTGTTTTAATGTACACAAGCAATCTGCCTACTTTTAATAGGACTTGGTATCTGAGTGCTACGATCTCATGGGTGTGTTTTGGCTTTCCAGAATTCAAAAACTTGCATAGAAAATCTATGATAAGCATTTATAGTCATAAACAATACATGTATATTACATAAAAGCAGAACAGGGTCTTATTTCTGACCCATAGTGTGGCTCAACTCACCACCCTGGAGTTCCCCTCTCCTGCTACAACCAGAGTAGCTGCATCCAGGCTGATTTTGGGGAACAGCCCATGATCCCCATGGCAAAACCAAGCAGCATTTGGGAGAGGTTAATCTGCGTTGGTGAAAATCCAGCCAAGAAGTGTGCGAGATGTGAAATGTTGTGCGATAGTCACTGTGTTCTCTCCCTGTTTTATTTACTTGTTTAATATTGCCACATAAAGAAATCTGGAAGTATCAAACCTGGCAACGCTTAAGGATGCCATACACAAAAGTTGAATTCTCAAGGTGGTATATGAGGTTTGTGTGCTAACTGCTTTTTTTTAAAAGAGCATTTAATTTGTATTAAAATATCCTTAACAAGACTATCAATATTTTGGGAGTTTTCAGTTTAAATGTATATATCCGAATTTTAATCTTACTTTGTTAGTGAACACCACAGGAATTTGCATTTTCAGTTTCTTAATGAATAATAATTGTCTTACTGAATATGTAAAGTCTTTAAAGTCTTCTACTAGTTTGTGAAAGAGAATTGGGGGGGGGGGGAATCTACTTAAATATTGCTGAGGGAACGACTGAGTCATGAGGTGAAATGCTACTTAAATGGCATCGAGTGTGATACTGCAGTGGGAAGAGAAGTGGATATTTCCTGCGTGCAGGTACTGAGTGTGAAGGTGGTTGAAATTCAGCTGGTATGATTTACTCGCTCTGTCAGGTTTGCTCCCTTTTGGAAAGACTGGCTCTAAGGTATAACTTTTCTGTAGCGGTTGTTTTCCAAAATGCTTGGAAAATGGGAGAAATAGAAAAATAGTTACTGTTTTGCCTCACTTTTGCCTCCCCTTTCACTCCTAAAACAATCTTAACAGAAATCTCAGAAAGAAGTGAGAAGCAGCAGTTCTGGATAAGTTAGGCCAGGATATTGCTGTTCGGTCCTCCCAAATATTGCAGGCTAATTGGGATTCCCAGAGTACTTCCGTTTAGTTGTTCATTGACTGTAGATCTGCTTTGTCTGGGAAGCCTGGCTATGGTTTTTAATTAATACAGATAAACCATCTTTGATTACTGTAGGATGTCTTGTTTACTTGGGCCTTTGTATAGGATGTGCTCAAGTCCCTTCGAACCAGGAGACCTACAATTTCCATCCTAGATCAATAAGATCAAATTAGTAAAATTCTAATGGTGAGCCTGGAAAGTTAAATCCCTTAATTCCCCCTTCTTTCTCTGCTCCACTTGCTTGTGTTAGGTGAGGGCAGCATTGCAATGCCAGTATGCTCTTCAGCCTCCTCCTTGCTGTCCTGTGTTCTGTCTTCCTGATAGCTGGAAGGAGAAGCCTTGTTAGGGTTTGGGTTCCGGAGTTAATGTGCTTCTGTACAACAAAATAGGCACCAAAAGCAGCTAGTACGTGAATGTTGCATCCTTGGCTTTCCTTTTCTGAGAAAAGAAAGCTTTTCTTTCCAGGGGGGGAAATGGTAGAGGTAACACAAAGTCTCTGTTCTGAAGTCGTGATCTTACTTCTCTTCAGTGGCAATGCAAGGGAGTCTGGTATTACGAGTCGAAATGGAGCCTGCAGATGCTTCTCGTCTGCAGCATTTGCTAGCTTCTGAGGGCAGTATCAAGATGACTGATGATTTCTGATTCCGCACTTTCCCTGAGAAGAGAAATCTATTAACAATGTTGGTTTTCATGCAGCAATAAAAGTCACGGGTCTACTGTTACCGCAGGACCAAAGGGAGAGAATCTGTCTGTACTTCTAAGAAGCAAGGCTTATGTGGGCTATGTTTCATTTTACCTATGGCTCTTGTCTGTAAAGGTTTTCAGGGGTTGCCTCTGTATTGCTTTAGTACTTTTCTTTACAATAACAAGGATTATCTCTTCTAGTTCTCCTGGCAGTCAAGGCCTGTGCTGTAATACAACGTAGAGAGAGGTATGTACCTGGCTGGAGGCTCTCTGTTTTAAGCCTACGAATAAAAATCTCTTCGTAATGCTCTTCAGCACGCTGTCTTTCTGCCTATGAATATTTCAGTTGCCAACTGAAAAAAAAAAAAAAAAAAAGTTTGTGGGGTGTGGAAAAAAGGATGGGGGCGTGGAGCACATGCTGGGACTTTCTCAGCAACTGACATATGTTCTGGTCACCAGCAGTTTATAATCACTTCTCCAAGAGTTTGCAGCTGTCGAGATTTTGCTGGGACAGCAGGGCTGCATTATGGTAGCTGTAGCTTTTTACTCACATTTTTCTACTGTTTTGTTCTTGCTGCTGGCAGTCCCTATGATCCATGGCTTGGTATTGAAATGCAAAGAACATCACTATCTTTTCCGTGAAAAATGCTGCAAGGACTGTGCCCCTGGTAAGTAATTTTCATGGGATGTTGCTCTTTGCTCGATGTAATATCTATTAGTTAATAACCCACAGGTGGTAGAAAACAGCTCGATGGAATTATCGTTCATATGGAAGAATAAAACGGAGAAAAAGCATTTGATGAGGAGACTTTCCTATCAGTCTAGACCGACAAAGATTATTTCTATGATATACTAAATTTATGAATCCTCTTTGAAAGAGCTACATGTTGTTTAATTTATTTTGTGTGGCTCAGCTTTCTTAATGTGTTGGTCTGGTACATTTTCATTGTGGGAATATTAGCTGAGAAAAGATAGTAGCATTTATATTACTTCCTTCACCTATCACATAAAGAAGCTCAGAAATTTTACGTAATACTGGAAAACTTTAGGTAATTAATTCTCTTTCTAAAGATGATTTGTTGAGTTTTCTTCTGTAGCAAGGATTGTACTACTTAAGACTTGGTGGTTTTTTTAAGGAAAAAAGATCTGCTTGATTCATAGGCAAAGATCAGCAAAGTATAGCTTGACAGGAAATGTATTTGTTTCCTGCTTTCTTATTGTAGGAACTAATTGAGTCTGAATTCTGAGTTTTGCACACTTTGTGGGTTTTTTTTCCACAATCTCAATCTCTCTGAAGGCAATGCCATATTAGGAAGCACAAATGCAAAATATCAAACCTCAAATACTTTAATAGCTGGGATTTCATTCGTGTAGAAATGACTTAGTGATGAAGAGTAACAACAATTAACAGGTAATATTGCTGTTCAAGGGGCAGTTCCCTTGTCAAAAGGGAGTATTTTTAGTACGTACTGACAATGTACAATACAATACTGACTGTACTAAAAGAAGGGTACGTATATGTGCCTAGAGGGAGCGCAGATTGTGCCTGTAAATGCAGTTGCAACTTAAAATCTTGCGTATGATTTTGTGTGCATCTTTGAGAATAGTTACTTTCTCTTTTCTTAAGTGATCCACACCAAATGGATGTGGAATGAATTGAGGCAGTAGTATTGTCTTCGAAGATGCTAATTGGAATAAATTCAACCTTTCATCTAAGACTTGAGGCAGTTTATTGCGTTATTCTCAAGACTATTTAAATCTGAGTGTTTCTGAACTTAATTTAAAGAAAGGCATATTTTTATGCAGATAAAGATCGTCCTTTATCTCTAAAATTTTTTGTTCTTTCTTATTCTGAAACAACTTTTCTCATTTTTTTTTTGCATTGTTAGCAAATCTGCTGCTGTTGGGGAAACATTTCTTCATAGTCTCTTCCTGATTGTATAGATTATAAAAATGCAGAAGTGATTTTGAGAAGCGTATATTGTGATCACTAAAAATCTTCTGTATTTTGCCATTGGGAGCACTTAATAAAATGCAGAGAAAATTAAGAGTGAGCAAGAGACCTGGTGCTCGTTGTTCACCTACAGAATGAGAAAATGGGAGAACCAAAACGAAAGAAACAAGTCTGTGAGATTTAAGCTCAGCTGTAAAAATTCTGGTTGTTAAAGCTGCCTCTCTAGATCCTGCAGCCTGGGCTGTGTGGAGGGAAGCTGGGAGATAAAAGGAACATGTCTGACTCCTTTTCCAGAACCCACTGATAACTTGCTGTTTCAGTTTGGGCGAGTGGCTTTGCTCAGAGACCTTGCCATCCCAGTGCATTCATCTGAACTTCTCTGGAAGCACTGTGTATCGTACTGGTTGGAGTATGTGGGTGCAGGCATTCAGAGCTCATTTCCAAATGCAGTGTGTGATGCACACATGGCATTTGGAAGAGTAAAAAATGCCCACCTTGCATCTTGCACCATGTCTTGCTGTTTGAGAAACAGAGCTGGTAGCACCTTTGATGTTTCTGGGCACCAATACAGATGCACATCAAAATCCAACCGCAGTCTTTCACGCCTAATGGGCTTTCAGAATGCCAACAGAAAGGTACTGCGGACATTTATTCTTGGCTGCTTCACTAATAAATTTTCTGCAAAAAAAATGTCTGTTGCCATCTTTTGTACCTGTTTGGTATTACTTGGAATCCACTGGGAGAATAATTTGAGGCATTGCCTCAACTCTCAGCAAGTCATCAGGCCGCTACTAGCCCATTTTAGCTGCTTAATTTGCTATAAGTCAAAACTTTTACGGATTCTGCCATTGTCTAAATCTGAATGTTTTCAGCCAGAGTTGTAAGTGGAACTGTTGCTTTCTGGGCCCTCTTTCATTCTAATGCATTAAAATGAAGAGGATTTTGTTCTGAAAACAAACAGTTCCTCCTCCTATGTGCTCTTTGTTTTAGGTGAAAGAATGAGAAGCCGCTGCACGGCAACAACAGACACAGTCTGTGCCCCCTGCCAAGATGAGTACTTTAATAGTGAGCACAACCACAGCTTCTGCAAGAGTTGTACGATCTGCGACACTAGTAAGTCAGCTCTATCGTGGGAATTTCTTGATAGGAATTTGGGAAGCAATCGGTGTTCATACCTTTGTGTGTTCCTTAAAGGCTGAACGACCAAGTCCAAACGCTGGGTTTCTACTTCAGTAGCTGATATCTCCTTGTTGGTACTGATGGTAGAGCCTTCAGAGGGGAAGCAGGCTTGCATAGCCTGAAAACTGGTGTCTTCAGAATTTATTAATAAATTCTGCTCTCTGCGGTTGTTTCTACGCATAACAGATAGGCACTGAGTAATTAATATTTTTTCTTGTCTTCCGCTTGCCCTGGATTCTGTTGTTGCCAGCGAAGGGGAGCAAGGAAGTGAAGAAGTGTGAGAAGACCTCTGACAGAATTTGCATGTGTGCTGCAGGCTACATGCCAGATGTCGGCCATCCGCTGCGAAGCGGTAAGTTAGACGTGTGTCAGACTCTCCAAAATCTTGCCTCCGCTTCAGGTGAGACGGCTGTTATTTCTTGTGTAAAAACTGTTTGTCTCACTGATGTCTCCACACAAGTGTTAATAGCAGGGTAGTTGTGCAAGCTGTTCTTCTGTGATACCTGAGCTGTCAGAAATCTTAATGCTCTCCTTGTTAATATCTATAATTAGCCAGTAGAGGAAACAGCAAGCCTTGCCAGTTGCAGACTAAAATGAGCTTCTGAGCACGTTGTGTTATTCTGACTCGATGACTGTGTTTTTCAGAGGCTCTGTGAGTTCTGTTGGGTCTGTTCTATAAGCTGTGCTAGTATAAGCTGTGAGTGTAATTCCTGTGTAGCTGTCATACAGTTATGTTGCTAACTGAACACAAATTCCCTCTCTTTCTTTTTTTTTCCAGCCTGCTCACCATGTCCTGAAGGGTTTTATTCCACAGGAGGGAATGAAAACTGCCAACCTTGGACCAAGTATGTATCACTGACCATGTTCAGAGCAACAGTTTGAGTTTATCTCGATAGCATTTGTTGCCCAAATCATGGTGTGTAGAGTAAACCTGCAGTAGGTGTGATAAAACCATGTTCCTCATGACTCTCAGGATCCTTGAGCAGTCTGTGTACTGATTTGAAGCATCCACCCTTTCTCTCTTCACCTAAAGAAACAACAGTATTCTCAGCCTTTTGGTTTTTTAAAGGTCTGGATGTTTTGTTTCTGTAGCAAAGGGTTCCCTTGCCAAATGCAGATGTGCTTCAAGGCTGTTAGGCACCCAGATGTGAAAACAGAATGTCAGGTTTTTTTCCAGTAATAACTTTGATTAGCTTAGTTGTTTCTCACATAGCTATAGAACCTAGGAAAGGTGAAGCCTGAGTTTGTACTGATGAAAAAAAGTATTGGAATATTCACTCATTTTTTCCATGGAGATTACATAGAGTCATAGTACAACTGTTTGAAACACTGCACTAATTTATTTTATGTCTGTAGCTGCAGCGTTCTTGGGAAAAACACCCTTCAACCAGGGACAAAAACAGCTGATGCTGTTTGCAGCAACCATGTCACACAGCCAGCCACCTCTCAGAGTGCAGCGGCTGCTCTGAGTCTTTCCACCACTGACCACAAGAATAATATGTCAACTGCAACCTTCTCACCGTCCAGATCCAGCGTGATTCCTTCCACTTGCACGGATACAAACAGCCCCACAGAGACTAACTGGGGTAAGGAGAGGGAATAACCAAATCTAGTCTCTATTTAGTAGAGCTAAATAGAGGTAAATAGGTCAGTAATTTTCACCTGAAATTGATTTCATTGGGAATGAAATCACACTCATTCTCAGAAGCCACATCTGTATTTTAGAGTCATTCAGTGAGACACATACAGGATTCTAGACTTCTTGCTTGGCAGCTGGAACTTCTAGGCTTTGTGGTTGAGGGGTACTTCTGGAGTTGTAGGTTCCTTCTTTTGAAGCTGGAAAGCCGCAGGAACTCTAGCTAAAACTGGAGAATCATTTTTAGTGTATTCTTCTATTTTTCCTTCCAGGGTCTTTATCACTTATCCTTATTTGTCTGATATTGCTCATGGTGAGTGGAATGTCGATCCTCCTGTTGATTATCCAAGCAGCCAAAAAAGAAACCAAGAGGAGGAAAACCCGTCAAGGTGAGTTTCTTTTTATGGGTAAAAATTTACAGAAAATAATAATCGGGGCCCTGTATTTGAACTGTGATAATTGTTTCAATCATTATGAGGGGTACCTGACTAAGTAGCACAGTGTCATCTGCAGTTGATGCCAGTGATTTATTATCTATTTAGTCCTGATGCAGTGGAGGTCACAGTGTCTCAAGTTTTGCATTCTTAGCACAGATTGCCCTACTTGTTGCCATGCAGAAGGATTCTCTCTCTTTCTCTAACTTTAACTCCTTCTAGATTTTTCCTCCCTTATGCCCTGCAAAAATGATGTAATGATTTTGTGCAGGGAATTCTGTTCGGTACAGAGAGGATCCAGGATCAACAGTCTTTTAAAGGGCATATGGTGAACTTTTTTGCCTACGTAGACATGAACTGTCTTGAAGTATCACTTGCAAATACAGGAAATATTTGACTGAGAAGAGCTGAACTCTATAGTGACAATTAAGTGGCAGCTCTTGAATCCGGTCACAGCTGCCTCATGTTCCCTTGACAGAGCTACAGGAAAGCGTATTTTCACTGTCGCCTTAGTATTTCCTAGCACTGGCTGGAAAGGCCAGCACCAACCCAAATGTCATTCAGGTCCGTGGTCATCTTTGAAAGTAGAAAAGTTCCTGCCTTCCCTTTTCCTGCCCTTTCTACTCTGTACAGTATTTTAAAATTTCTTACTATTATTCTCTGTCTTTCAGGAGCGGGGAGCTGTCGATTTCCTGTCCAGGAAGAACAAATTGACTCCAATTCTAGTCTCATCAAAAACTGACTCCCCGCTATGTTACTGTTTCCTGCATTTCTGAGCCGATCGATTGTAACAAGTAATGTGATGGAGCATTCTGTGGCACGTGGATGTGTGTAACTGTTTAATTTTACTTTGGTTCCTTTGGGTCTCGTTGAGTGGCCCCTTTGGCATTAGGGCTTGTGGGAGTAGATGTTCTTACTGGAATCGTGTGGTTCTTTCTCTGTGGCAAATCCTGTGCGGAGCATCCTTGTTGCCAGGACTGAGTTGCTAATAGTCCCCTCTGCATTTCTGGCCAATTCTGCACGTAGTGATGGGCCTGTCTTTGGGCTGAAGAAAGTGTCTCTGAAGCTGTAAGAGTTGGTCATTGAGCAGACAGAAAAACAGGGAAATTAAAAAACTTGCTTTATGGCTGAGTTTATGTCTTGGCTTACAATTCCGAGCTGCTAAGCAGAGCATGTCTCTCTTTTCTCAGTGCAGGTATCCCCAGTGTTTCAGTCTAGTTCCCAAATGAACTCTTCTCGCTTTAGGTGGAGAATCTCCCCTGATGAACCAGTGTCCTTTGTGCTTCTGTTTTTTTCAAGTTATTTCTTCTTGGTCAAATTGAATGGCATATGTCAGCCAGTCCTCCAGAAGTAGTGGTCGCTGCTGGTCACTCTGATACTGGCCGTGTACCAGAACAGCACCAGAATTCTGGTGCTGGCTGGTGACTGTTAAGAAATGGCTGTTCAATGCCACTTCTCTCTATTCTGCATTTCTTCAAATATATCCATTGAGAAATTGTCATGTGAACATATTGAGCATTCTACTCATTATGAGGCTAAAAAATGGAATTACCCATGATCACCAGGTAGCTCCAGATCTCCAAGGGTTTAGAAATCTCCATTGAGAACATGTGTGTGGAAAGTAGAATATGTGGATTGCCAGAAGGCAAAAGGAATAGTGATTTCTGATTAGAACATTATTAGTGAAAACTGTATTTCAAAATAGGGGTGAAATGCCACTTGTCTGCAATGTAAACTTTAGTACTTGTCATGTCTAACTAATGTTTTATCTATAAGCCCTGTGCAGTTGACACACTGTGTGGACATCCTGGTGTCTATCATCAGCAAGGCTGCTTTGGTCAAGCTTGGACACAGGCAAATTGTTCAGCTTAAACCACTTTTTTGGGACTTGGTTGCTTGGAATGTAAGGAGAAACCCACAAGCAAGTTTGGTTCCAAGCAGTGCTCTGGCTTTGGGGAACATCTATATCTTAGACTTAGGAGCATGTATGTGGACATTCAGAGTTTTTCTGCTGCTGAATGACAATTTGGTGATGGTTTAGAAAAGTTTAACTCCTTAGATGTTTTCTGTTGATAAGAGGCAACTCTGAACACGGTGCTGACTCTCTGGGCCTTCAGGGGTTGCATTTTAGCAAAGGCAGCCAAAGATCATGTAACGGTGGATGGATGTGCTCTGACCATTCGTCTGGATGATCACCTGATGTGTGCTGTCAGTGGAATCTGCATTCAAGAAGTGTTCTTGATTTTGGGTTTCTGTGCGGTTAAAATGCCTGGTGGTTTTGCCCATACACCGTGTGAAATGAATTTTACTTCTGTAACCTTTTACGGCAAGTTCATCAGTCTGTAGTGTTTGGAAACCGTTCAAGTTTTAGATGACAAGTTCCAAATCTGAAGTGTCTGTGAGAAACTTGAAGTATTACTGTCAATAGCTTTTGATGTCATTTAAATACCTCAGTGTAAAAGTTCAGGAAATAGTAAAATTTGGGGGTTACATAATTCGGAAGTGTTTTTCACTTCAAATGTAACTCCTCAGTAGATAACTCATTAGCGATAGGTATTTCATAAACACAGTACCAAAGCATATGCCCAAGTATTCAACAGGAAATGTATTCAAGAATACAACTGGTGTCTAGAAACATGTTTTTAAACATATGTTTTCCTATATGTTATACATATGTTGTACTTAACAGTGATTTCCTATTTTGAAGTGCATATACAATGTATATAAATATTTGTATTATATACGAAGCGCGATAGTGACTTTTTGAAATAAATGGTGGTAGCAGCTAGATGTGTGTGTATGAGGTGTGTGATTGCAGAGGACAAATGAGCAAAAAGTTATTCCAGTGCATGTAATTCTCCCCGAGAACAGGATCCCCAAATGGCCAATCCTATGGCGTAGCTGGCTTTGAGTTCACGTTATGCCTTGCTACTTGAGATCGCTGTGGATAGTGTTTTATCTCTGTGAATCTGGCTGGGCAGCAGCTCTCACCTGAGAGTTCCTGGGATATGTTCAAGGTGACGAGGCTCAGCCCCTTCAAATGCCGAGGTCTTTGGAAGTGTGCTATGACCTAAATGCTGTCATCTTGTGGGGAATTGGATGGAGTGATAAAATCTGAGAAATGCATTCCAGGGAACCCCCAGCAAGTTCTCAGAAACGATGCTTATCAAGGTTGTAGGCTGCTCTGCAGAGGCACTAAAGCAAGTACTGTGTTTCCATGCAGCTGAGCATGGTGCAGATAACTAATGAGCTATCGCAGGTTTGGGGTTTCACAGTGAAAATACAACCCACAGGCACGGATGAGCTGTTGGCTTGGCAGAAATGCCGCTGTGGCAGCCGAGTTCCTCTGTGGTGTGGGCTCAT
The DNA here is from genome assembly GCA_025769975.1 of Gallinago jamesoni. Lineage (NCBI taxonomy): Eukaryota > Metazoa > Chordata > Aves > Charadriiformes > Scolopacidae > Gallinago > Gallinago jamesoni. Next base: position 6,060,852 of record JAOQGH010000008.1, on the reverse strand, counting down.
CGGCTCTTTCCACGAATCTGACTTGTTTTCTGCCCTCTGGCTCAGCAACACAGGATGATGCCTGAGTACACTCACCATGTTCTCGTGCCTTCCTGCAGCCTCCCCAGCAGGAGATTTCCTGCAAACTGGGGCATGGCTTCACTCTGCTGGGAGAAGGAACCGATACTGGCCCTAGAAGTGCCCAGCAGGGGAGCTGAGAACAAGTTGTATTTGCTCTTTGGAAGACTGAAGACACACAATCCAGTGTGATGTGTAGCTGAAGGTCTGTAATTCCAAGCCTTTCCAGGCTGAAAATGCTGGTTTGTGAGAGAACCCCTGCCTATGAGCTGGTCTGTGCTGGCTGCGCTGCTGTAGGACTGTGTCCAGTCTCTGTGCTGGGATGTATAGTCCTACCAGAAGAGTTAAACTATAATAACATTTGATAGGATTGGAGACATTTATGATTTGACTTGATTTTTTTTTTTTTTGAGGATTTGTATGTTGGTAGACTGCTGGTTTAAATGAAATAATGTAGATATTTCACTCTAAATAAAGGAATAACTTTTTTTTTTTTAATTGCCATCTTCAGTCTTGTCACTTTTCTGTGAAAAACTTGTTTGGATTTTTTTTTTTCCAATCATCCCTAAAATGGCAGAAAGTAGTTAAAAATAGGCAGAAAATCTTGAACAGATTGGTTCCACCTTCTGCCCACGCTTGCCTTCCTACCTGCCAGAAAAGAAACTTTCCCTTCTCAGAGGTACGAGTGTGTGTCACAAAGTAAGTTCCTGTTTTTCAGCCATTCAGATTTCCCCGGTTTTGGGCATTTGAGAGAGACAGACCCAAAGTTGTGCGGCTTCATCTAAGCTGATAAAGATAGGGCTGGACTGGAAATTTTTTTCCAGTATAGTGCAGTAAGTTGAGGTTTCAGTACTTCTCCTGTTCTGCAAACCAGTGCTAACTCTGGTTTTAGTGGGAACTCTACTGGCAGTTAGAGTAGTTGGTAAACCCGTATGATTTCTACATTAAATGCATCTCGGTTGCCATAGAGCCCTGGTTCAGGAAGTTGTTTGTGCACGTGCAAAACTGCTTGGATGTTGTCACTAAAATTTGACTATTGGTTGTTTTAAGAACCATCTGTAAAACTGACTAATTTCCGGGTGAAAATGAATAATTTAACATCTTTTCAACTGTACTAGTCAGGAGTTGGAGACCATGTGTCCAGTCCCTTATATTGTTAGTAATTAGCTACAGGCAGAGGTTAGGTCAGACAGCTACAAAAAATAGGAGGAAAACCAATAAACCCAACCCCTCTTGTCTTTGAGATTTCCATCTGCAGTATTTTTCTTCTCTTACATGTGAGGCTCTCACATGTGGCTGCCTGGAGTTTTAATAAGGCTATTTGTTTAAAATGGAGGTTGGTTTTGCTAATTGCTTTGCTGCATTCAGTTTTGGAGAAGGATTAGGACAAGAACAGATGGTATTTGAGAGCCACATTGGAACAAAATTACATAAATGAGCTGGGTTTTGCAGTTCTTGAACGCTCCTTTCAGACTGCAGGTTTGGCAGTTAACATACGTATTTCATGTTTCAGTAGATGTTACAATAAAAAAAAAAACCAACAACCCACAGATCCGTAAGTTTCTGCTTTTATGTTCACTTCCTCCTTTGTCTTTTTTGGTTTTCCCCTGAAATATATGACACGTTTCTGCTACGGTGGCTGCCCCAGATCCTTTATCTCCTGCCTTTTCTCTTCACATTCTCCTGTGACTTAGAAGTGCATCAAAGTGACTCAGGTTTGCCATGAGAGACTTAAGAAAGGTCACATCTGTTGGCAGGGGCCGTGCCAGGGCCTGAGCTGGGAAGGAAGTACTCGGTAACGTCAGGGACTTGGGGTTTTTGCCTCTGTCTGGTTTGGTTTCCCTCTAAGAAATGTCAGTTATGGTGCCGCCTGCCTCTGCGCCACTGGGATCGTCTGATGGGGTTGCCACTCTTGGTGGCCAGGCTGTGCAGACAGCCCAGAGAGGTGGCCACGAGACTCAGTCCATCGGCTAAGGCAGAGCTTCCATGAGCGTGTGCTGCAGGGTCCTTACGTGCTGCTCAAGGGAAGGATCCCAGGGGTCTTCCCAAAGCCCTAACGTTTCAGGGTGAGAATTTAATTTGCCTCGGGAGCCCACGTGTGGCACTACACGAATCACGCGTGTCTTTGGCATGTTGTCTGACTCCTGTTCCCCTGCCGTACGTACCTGGGGCAGGTTTGCAGGGCGGTCATTCCCCTCGTGTGCCAAAAGAGGGCAGGCGATAGACGGGCGCTGCAAATACCCCCGGATCTGGAAACCCCCAGGGGAGCTGGTCCTTGTCACTGCAAAACATCAAGGCTGGCCTAAAGGTCAGCAGAGGTGGAAGGAACACAACAATACTGTCTTCTGCTTTCAGGTTGCAAATAACTTATTTGTCCTTAAGCTTTTTTTTTCTTTTTTTTCCACCCTAGTCTTTGGGACAGTGCTATGTGAGCTGTCACCACTGATACATGGTGTTCTTCTGGACAGCTGACGTCCCTGTGTCCCCTTGGCCTAACCGTGTCCTCGCTGCACTACTGACCTGAACCCCATGCACTGGTTGTTCCTTCGCATTTTCCGCAGCCCATCCGAGCTGCTGTTCTACCACTGGTTCCCTGGTGTGAGTAACATCTCCTGTAGCTGTCACGACCTAGGGAAGGGCTCTTTAAGTAAAGACAGACTGACAGTTGGACAACAGAATGTGAATCCTGTAGCTGTCAATGGAGTTTTCTTACAGGGGGATGTAACAGCTTACAGATGGAGCTTACAAAGCAATTTATATCAGTCTCTTACAAATACTATTAATTACCCAGAAATGACGTAGAACAACCTCTTCCTTGTAGGACAACTGCTTCTTTGGTCACCTATTGTGGGTAATCAGCAAAATCTTGGTGTCAGAAAACCAAATAACTCTCTGTGGTAACAGTGCTATTTCATTGATGACATTAAGTCCAAGGAGTGTCAGTAACGCTACTGCACTTGCGAGAACTAATTACATGTTTGAGAAGTGGTTATGCTCTTTGGTTTTTTCCTTTCTTTTTTTGTTCTTTCCAGAAGGTTGGTAATTTGGACAGTGTGGCAAACTGCTGGCTCCAGTGGCCCCAAGCAAAAAAGAAGCTGTAGAATGAGGCTCCTGGAGATGGGTGTAATGTTCTGTTTATGGCTGGATATCCTTAAGATGGGCAAAAGCAGAATTCACGGCCAGTTCTGTAAGTACTCTTAGGACTGTGGGCCCTCAATACAGAGCTACAAGTTGCCCCATCAGTGCACATCGGCGGGTGGAAGAATCCACTGGTTCTTCCTTCAGACCTCATTCTTGAGCACTCCTAGTGTGATGTGTGAAGGTCATGGTAGCACAGAGGAGGGAGAAGAGATTAGGAAATCTGTAACGTTTTTTGTTCTGTTCCATCAGTGTGTGTGCTTATGTTTCAGCCTTAATCTGCCCTGAGCCACTGCATTCAGGGGCTTTTGCCCCATGTGTTTCTGTACCTCCCTTCCATTGCTGAAGGAAAGAGAAGAAACCCATCTTCCCCACGTTTCCTGATGCAGTGAGGCCCCACGCTCAGAACTGAGGTTCGTTTCTTGGAGACAATCATAAAAGATTAAGACCTCTTCATCCACAACTGAGGAACTGGAGCCTGGCACACAAGAGACCCTTTGGTTCAAGCTCCAGCACGCAAGCCCTTGGAGAGTCTCTCTTCAAAGGGACAGCAGCGTCAGTGTTTGGATGCTCCTTTTCTGTGGCAACTGGGAGCTCTGAACCCTGAGATATTTCTGAGCATCTTGGCCCCTCACTTCTTCTCTTTGCCTCTTCAGGTCAGTGCTATGTCTTGCTGTTTTGTGCAAAGGAGAAGGCACTGCATGACACGTGCTCAGCCAACCCCAAAGACCACACTTCTAACCACCTTTCAACCCTTGGGATTATAATTTTGAACACAGGTGACATGGATAAAAAGAAACTCTGCAGGTGACAGAACCCCTGTGTGTGCGTGAAGGTAAACACTGAGGATTCCTCATTTCTGAAAAGTCTTAGTCAACTATTGTCTAGTTAACCCTGTAGCTGCTGCTGAGTAAAACCACCGAACAGGTGATGAGGAGGTGAGAACTGATGCTTATCGATGAGTGAAATAGGCATTTGTTCTATCAATAGGTGCAGAGAGAGCTGGAAATGGGTGAGGCAGCACAATTAACATGCATCACATGCAGGACTGACCAAGAAGGGGATTGACAGACAAAATGTCACTACCTTGCGTCAGAGACAGGTAAGGTTAGCTATAGAAAAAGCCCCTAAAGATTTTGCAGCCAGATAGTCAGGTTGTCTCTGAAAGGTCACTGCTGACTCTACAGATTTAGCCTTGGCATGTGCAACTATTGTGTGTGATCTGACTGTAAATTTTCCATCAACTGGCAGTCTGTGCACAACTGTAATGCTTGAATGATAATGAAAATATTTAGACACCAATTCAGAAAACACTGACATTGAAAAAAAGATAGAATGAAATAAATTATTAGTTCCCATTCTGATAAACACCAGGTGTGAGATATCACATCTGCTGACTGCCTGCCTGCAACCAGCCTTGGGGGTCCCTTGTGTACCAACTGCCAGTTGTCTTGGTAGGACCTTTGGAGGTCCCTTCTCTGTTGCTGTGTTTACGACACTGAGCAAATGTCTGATTAACATTTGTATTTGGTATTTCATCAGTTCTAGTTATTCATGTCCATCTCTGAGGTGCAGGGGCATGGCCAGTTCCTCCCTCTTAAAGCTTGTCCCTTCCGATAAACATGGTCTAGTCTGTTGTTACTGTGATACTTCTAAAAATGAAGAAAGTAAAGCATCAGGAGGCTAAGTAAGGTGCCCAACTAGAAACCTGGTCTTCTACCACTCAAGTCTTTCTGTTAGTTATAAAATTACCCATCCCAGCTATTACTGGAAGTAAAAGTTGTTCCTATTGGTGATTCAGCAGCATTAGTTTTCGGTGGCCGGTGTGATTGCTGTTCCGGGACATGGCCTTGAAGTGTATCTTCCAGAAAGTAAGGCTCAATGACTCTCAGCTCTGCAGGACCCCAGCTTTGGCATAAGAACAATTGTCAGGGTCCCAACAGGGTTTGTCTCCTCTGCATCAGCATTGACAGTGGGACACCACCCAGGGTAGAGGTGCACACAGCAAAGCCTTGGGGAGTTTCTGGGGAGCCTGAGGTGCACCCCTGGGTCAGTCTCTCAGCAACGCACAGAGCTGATCCCATCCCTTCCTATTCCCGAGTTAAGTTTTTCTCTGCACACCTCATCTATGAATGTTTTGACAGGGTTACTCCTGAGGCCATTTGTGATATCCCAGAATTTCTGTGAGTGTGGCCAGCTACTGTATGAGGGTTTGCAGCCCTTTTATGTTTGCAGGGAGCCTGCACACGATCTTTTAATGAAACTGGAAGCATCTGACCTCAAAGACAGGAAAGAAAGAAATCTTGATTTCAAGTCTTTCCTTCATGGAAGGAAAGACTTAGAGAGGTGGTGGAGTCTCTTTCTCTGGAGACATTCAAAACCCACCTGGACAAGTTCGTGTGCAACGTGCTCTAGGTAGACCCACTGCGGTGGGGGGGTTGGACTAAATGATCTCCAGAGGTCTCCTCCAACCCCATATGATTCTGTAGGTCTTTTGTTCTTGCTTTCTTCATGCAGTTGAGACTCAATACCTCCTTCACAGGCTCTGAGAGAGACTTGCAGAGCCTGGGGAAGTGGTGGGATGAATGGGAAGGTGTATCCCGTCCTGTCCACAAATACTTTATGCGCATGTTGAGGAGCTTCTAAAAACTGTTGGTGCCACATTTCCCCACTCTACCAGCCTGTGCTGGGTTGGGGGTGAAGGATGGTAGAAAGTGGCAGGGAGGGTTTGGCTTGCACGCTGTTTACAGGAGCAGGAACAGCACGCGTTACCAGGGTAGATGTGGGCTGCTCTGCCCCAGGAATTCTGGCTGCAGCCATGATGAAATGGAGGGACTTGGTGTGCTCTGGGTGTTCCTTGCCCTATCACGTGAGGAGGAATTTCAATACCATTTTCAAATGGTATTGCAGCCAACATGCCTTGGGGTGGATCTTAATGTAGGGATTTTGAAACAAGTTCTTCTTATCATTGGCCTATTCTTCTAAGAGCCAGGGGTAATAAAGATATCCTCAACGTTGGTCAGGGCTTGTGTGCAATTCAGAAATGGTCATGAAAGATTGGTCTGCAGAGTGTATTGCTGCAGTATCCAAGTGCTTTACCTAATAACTTGTCTTCATCATAAGGCTATGCAGAGTTCTGGAGAGGGGGAGACAAAGTTCTGTGTTCACCCTGTTTTCTATGCAGGGCCCACACCTGTAAACCCTCCCTGTGTGGCCCAAGCAATGGGGTGATGCTATTTGGAGGAGCTGGTGAAAGGAATCCTGATGTTGGGGACCAAACCCAAGAACCATGGTGTCCAGGGCTCTCCGAGGTTGGCTGGGCAGCAGCAGTGTCTGTCTTTCCAGCATGGCGTGAGTGGTACGGGATGTGACGAGTGTGAGGAGCTGTGCTGTGTGGGAAGAGGAGGGGGATCTCCTGTGTGAAAGAGGTACGAAGTAGGAGGCTTTTAGTTTCTGAAACATAACACTTGGCCTTCTAGGGGCATTATGTGGGAAAAAGTGACGGCAGAGATCTGTGTCTCTTGCCTGCTTGCAGCTATGTTGGATGTAATCTTTTGATGGAAGGGTTTCACCTAGCACATTTAAGAGTACAAGCAGCTTTGCAGCATACATTTTAAAACTAGAAGGGTCTGTAGCATACCAAACCTATCTGATTGTTTCCAACCCATGATAGGAACACAGATAGGTCCCTGAATAGAACAAAAACTAAATGAAGGGTGTGTTGACTAACCTGCTCTTTGAGATCCAGAGATTAATCTTCAGGAAGAAAGTGTAGAACACACTAAAGAGGGAAGAGTGTTGGTGTCTGTGTGGGATGTTAATTCAGACTTCATTGGCTGTGTATTAAACTAAGGAATTAATGGGGCAAGTGTCAAATGCTGTAGGCATGACATTTTCTAGAGGCGCTCATCTCCCTTCACGGGTCTGACTCTCCCTTGCCTTGACGTATTTGTCATTACATGCAGTGTGGAAAAGAATCCGTTAAAAACGGCTTCTGCATCAGAATTCGTCTGTTCAGTTGAGAATGAGGTTGGACTTTAAATACTACCCTCACTCTGCGCACATAAAAGCAACCACAAGTGAGAGGGATAGAAGCAAACCCTGGGGCGCAGTGGAAATAGAATCGGGGGGAGGAAGTGGGGAGCAAGGAAGCTGTCTCCACGTAAAGCCGGGGTTGAAGTTTACGTATGCATTTGTATAAGGCAAGACATACTGCAATTGAAACCCAGCAGCAGGTGATGATTATAGGCAACATGTCTGTGCCTATTTACAATTTTACTGAGTCTTTTGTTACCTAAATCCCTGTGGTCTGGGGCTCAGAGGAGCTGTACGTGCCTCTAAAGAGCCCATTGCAGCCTTGTTCAGTTTTGGTACCAGGGCTGATTTTGGTTCATTCTCTTGTTTTCATAGTTATCCATATGGAGTTACGTCAGCTCTGGAAAATAATTCAAAAGTTCTCCTGATCCAGAGTGAAAGAAGTTGAAAACAATTAACAAAATCAGAAAATCTGAGTGCATAGATGGACTTATTATACATTGCAATTTGATATTTGGAAACCTTCAAGGATTTAACCTCATTAGGAACTCAAGTCAGAATGAAATAGTCTGAGAGAGCTGCAGTTCACACACTAATTTAATATGCATTAATTTTTGATTGTATATCAACTTGCAAAATCCTTTGAAAACCAAATTGCATGATGCTACGTCTTGCTCCTAACCTGCTGCACTCTTGATGGAGTCAGTGGTGCGGGGTTGCTTCTTTTTTAAGAATTTGATGATGTCAAATAAAATCTTTTCCCCGCCCCTAATGAGACAGGAAGAGTGAGGCCACAAAAAGCCCAGTGCCTTCCCGCAGTGGCAGGGCAAAGAGTGGTTTTGCAGGAAAGCCCTGATACAAGCCCACCCTCCTGTGCTTTTGGGTTTGTACAGCTCCAGACATGACCGAACTGGCCAGTGAAGTCGCTCACCTCAAGATTCGAGCTTGCCTGCTGCTGATGGCCTGCCTGTGGCAATGGACACAGCAAACGCTGGCAACACCGTGCCCGGATGGTGAACTGAGAACCATCATGAAAGACGTAAAGAAATGCTGCCCCAAATGCATCTCGAGCGCAGGTAAAGGGATGATGTGTCTGTCTCCTTTCCGTTTGTCAGTATTGTTTTCTGTCAAGCAGGGTAATCGAGTGGGGGGAACCAGGCGGGTGTGTATGTAAATACATCCTGAGTTACTGTATATGCAAAACAAAATGGCAAGGGCTTCCCTCCTGCCCCCCAAATATATAATGTACCTTAGCTGTAAACTGCAGAGTGGACTCGTGTTTCAGATTTGTTATGTGTTTATACTTGATATTCTGTTCTGGGAAAAGGAAAGCTGAGTCTCTGTGGGCTGGTGGGCTGGTCTTGCTCACAAGGAAAGAAGGTGTTCACTTAACACTGATTTTGAGCCCTTGCTCCATTCTAACATGGTTTCAAAGTTTGTCTGTGCCTTTCAGACTTCAAAGGGAATACAGGGAGTGATGCTCTCTGTAAGGCTGTCCTTTCGTGGTCCTAAAGAGCAGGAAACATCCCACTTTAATCCCTTGTTCCACTGACTTGTGCTTGTCCCAGGAGTAAGTGCACAGACAAGGTCTCAGGGGATCATTGGTTTCAGCAGCCTGTTGTAACCTGCATCCTTGCCTGATCTGAGGATGCTGGTGACATAATGGATTCTCATTTGCTTATAGCTTTAAGTCAAATTAAGGCACTGGAGGTGGAACAGATTTGCTGCAGGACTTACAGGGTGCTGTTTCTGTGCCTGTTAGGCTGAAGGACAGAACAAGTGATTCTAATGGCCTCTTCCACGGTCCCAGGAATGATCATACCATTCTTCCTAATTTAGTGCTGTCCATAACAGTAGGCAGAGCTGAACAATAGGGAACATGGAGCTGTTTATATGGCCTACAGCAAGGAATGCACCTTCCTTTTCAGTTTGTCCCAAAACAGGGTTGCTGGAAGCCTTGGCTACCCAGTGTGGTAGTGCTGTTGTCCTGCTGGTTAGCCACAGGACTAGCTGAGAAGTTACATCTTTGGTTGGTGACTTGGTAGGAGTCAGCCTCCACCTATTATTAGTGGCTTGAATAAATCTGCCTCAACCAACAGCAGGGACAGTGAGTTCCCTGTGGACACATGGGAACAAACAATAAATAGGGGAAGAGCTATAGAGTCCTCAGGAGTGTGGAGACCCCAGGGTATAGCCCTTCCCACTGAGATGAAGGCATCCAGTATGAGGTAGGAGAGTCATTGCTCAGTGGGATCACCTCCAGAATCACCCATTAGTCATACACAGAAAGAAGCACCCCCGGGCTGTTTCCTTTTTGCTGCCAGACTTTTGACTTTTGAAGGCCAGTAAGAGGAGGCCAGTGGGCAGAGGAAGGCGCGGGCAGTACATTCCATCACCAACCTCAGGAAATAATCTTTGCTTGATCTTTGCTACTCACGGTGGGGTTTTAAGCATGCTATTGAACTAGCCAGCATTTCCCTCTATTTTTTTTCCCTTAAACTTCCTGGTTGAACAGCACTTTTCCTCTAGCTGGTCTCCAGCTGCCGGAAGGACTGCTTGATCCCGTTTACTGATGGGATCAATATATATGATAAGCCCTTTGCTTTCAAAAACTCAGGAGCCTCTCTGAATTAGAGATGACATTTTTTGAGTGCAAACAAAGTTCCTAACAGAACTCCTCTAGAAACAGAACAGCGGGTAGGGAGGGTGCTGGTTTTATGGCTTGGATTTAGATTAACTTCTGCCAGCAGAGTGTAGGAAGCAGCTGCTGTTGTTGGGAAAGGTGTGGAAAAGGAGCTCTAGCTTCACTGGCCAAGGATCTTTTGGGCACCCCTCCTCTAACATGGCTATGCCAAACTCAGAAGAGTCCTGGCAGTGTCCAGAGAGCTGACTGGGTGGCTAATTAATGTGTAGTGCTTCTGTGGGGCACTGGCAGTGCCCTCCTCACCCCACAGTGTCTAAACCTGCATGACGTAGTAAAGCATATCTGCTGCCTGACTTCTGTCTACCATGACCTACACTCGTTTTCCAGATAAGAGAGAAGGGTCACAGTGGTAAGTCATGCAGGGCTCTGATAACCATCTTGGAAAAATCTTGAGTGGTGCTAAATTTGAGTACTCTAGACTTTATCTGTATGTGTGGAAATGACATCTTTCTGATATCCATTTTTTCCACCACAGCAAGGAACTATTTCACCTGTGTCAGCCAGTAAGACTAATGCTTAAGTTGATTTCTGGCTTATACAACAAAGTCAAATCTAACTTTTTTTCTTCTTGACAGGAGACAACAGCACGTGTCAAAACGTTAAGGACCATGACTGCAGATGTCGGCAGGGATACAGCTGCGTCGATAGCGTGTGTCTTTACTGCAAAAAACTGCCTGAGTGTGCAGAAGGCGAGGAGCTGGTTAAGCTTGGTAAATAAAGAAAAACAAAATACTTTAAAAGGCAGAGTTCCATACAAGTGGGTAGTGGAGCAGCAAACCATAAGTCTGTTTCCTTCACTTATTACAACCTGCTTTTGGGAGGGCTTGTTGACGCAGACAGAAATGTCATTTATCCTGTGGCCTTTGTGACTAAACCCCTTGCTTCTCTATATTTTTGTATATTCTCTATATTGTAAGTCTTCCCTTCCTAAATTTGAGACTTTCACTTTCATTCTCAGGCTTTCAGTATTATTTTTCTTCCAAGCTGCTAGAAGTGTCAGTAGAAGAGTGTTTTACTCTGTGTTGCCTCTTAACTTTACACCCTCCGCTGTCAGATCAGATAATTCTCTACCTCTTCTCGAAGGGGTACACCCATACGCTCCCCAAAACGCAAACGTGGCAGTAACCGCTTGTGTGTTTCTCCAGGGGGGTGATTCATAATGATGAAAGAGCATAGAGGGGATGCATTGTGCTGTATTCTGTTATATCCCCATCTTTCAGTAAATCACTGACCGCTAATAATTCATGTTTCTCTTTTCTTGTAGGCTCTTTAGACTTCACGTTCAAATGTAAACCATGCAAGATAGGAACCTATTCTAATGTTAAGAATGGCTGGTGCCATAACTGGACTGAGTATGTATTTATTGATACTTTCCTTCTTTGGACAAATGCATGATAAAATTCTCAAATTGTTAATACTTAAATTAGAAAATAAAATTGGATCAAAGATGAGATCACCCATAAGATTAAATGATGAGTCTTTTAAATTCAGCAGTATGATATTTCACTCTCCTTTGGCTTCATAAATAGTTGGTCTCAAAGTAGAACTTAATACAAACTGCTGTGGATTCAAATCAAGCTTAAACTGATGCAAAGTCAAGCTTAAACTGACGCAAGTCAAGCTTAAACTGATGCAAAATTATTCCAAACATGGACATCACTTGAAACTGAGACTAAAAAAAAATGGGCCCATAAACAATTGCGATGTGTTAACTTATGAAGGAACAGCCATAACCTTACCTTCACTGCTAGAGAAAGGAAAAAAAGGAAACAAGTTGTGGAAAGTGTAGGGGGAAGGGAGGAAGAAATGAAGGAAGGGAGCCAGGAGAGGAATGAAGGGAAAGGCAGGGATGTTCTAAATGTGATTCTTCTTTTTCTTCTTCTTTTAGTTGTGAAAGTTCTGGGTTTCTAACGATCAAGCAAGGCAACAGTACACATAATTCAGTATGTGGTTTCCCTTATAAAGATTTCGAGCAAGGTACCGTCTCACAATCATTTGTTTCTTTGAGCCTATAACTTTTCTCTGCGCTTCTTTATTTGATGACTTGCTGCATAATTATCATCCAGAGTTTGCTATTGTGAAAATTTGCTTTGAAAATTACTGTTGTGTTTCTTGTAATATTAATATAAGTAGAATTGTTGTCCTGGGCAAAGATTCCACCATTAAAGCACTATCAGTAATAAAGGTAGAGAAAATCCCAACAATTGTCCCTAAATAGAGCACACTTATTTGACAAATTGTCGGAGTCTTCCATTGAACTGCTCTGGCTGTTTTGCTACATTTTCTTAGGAAGAAAGAATTGCTTAATTAGTTATACTGTTAGTTATACTAAAATTGCTTAGTTATACTGTTCCTTTGGCTGCGTCCACAACACCCAGGATTGAAATTTCATGTCTTCTCATGGATCAAATGAAATAGAAATAAGTGGGTACAGGCTTTGCAGGTACAGAGAACCTTAACAATAGTCTGGACACATGATTTCTTAATCTTTATTAAAAATGTATTTAATTGCAGTTCCCATTCCAAAGGACTCTCTATACACCACCATCCTGGCCATCCTTACCGCAGTGGCTGTATTTGTTCTCATCTTGCTGACCTTCTTCTTGCATTTCTGCATATGGTCTCTGAAGAAGGAGAAATACCACATAGCTGACAGTAAGTGCACCTCTATGGATTTCTATAGAATCATAGAATTGTCGAGGTTGGAAGGGACCTTTCAGATCATTGTGTTGGTGAAAACAAGAGTTAAATAGAACTATAGAGTTGAACCATAATCACTATGACATTTGTGATTAAACATTGTAACTAAGAAATTTGTAGGAACACATAATTATAGGAATGTGCGCGGTGTAACTAACGTATAACTATCTCGTGTAGTTATGTGTCTGTCTGCCAACAATTGGGTCCAACTGCTAACCTAACGCTGCCCAAACCACCACTAACTAATCCATGTCCCTCAGCACCACGTCTGCCCAGCTTTTAAATACCTCCAGGGATGGCGATTCCACCACTTCCCTGGGCAGCCTGTTCCAGTGCTTGATAACCCTTTCAGTGAAGAAGTTTTTCCTAATATCCATCCTAAACCTCCCCTGGCGCAACTTGAGGCCATTTCCTCTTGTTCTATTGCTTGTTACTTGGGAGAAGAGACCAACCTCCCCCTCACTACACCCTCCTTTCAGGGAGTTGTGGAGAGCAAGAAGATCTCCCCTCAGCATCCTTGTCTCCAGGCTGAACAGCCGCAGCTCTCTCAGCTGCTTCTCATAAGACTCGATCTCTAGACCCTTTATTGGCCTTCTCTGGACTCAGTCCAGAATCTTTCAGTGGGGAACCATGTCTCCATTGATCCAGAGTCAGAATGGAATAAATTAAGTTGAATAAATAGAGTAAATGTGGATTTACTCTGTGATTTTGGGCGGTGTCTTAGTTTCATTAAGATGCAGTGCATCACCTGTATCTTTGCCTTTTTCCCCAGCGAGAGGCTGTGTTGGTAAAGGCCAGGGGCAGCTGACGGATATGTGTGAAGATCTCTTTTATGTGCAGTGCTTTTGCTTATTCTCACTGCAGATCTGGAACATAACCTCCCTAGGCTGCTGGGGGCTCCACAACTGTCACACCAGAGAGAAGAGACTGACAGCTATCAACTTCCAGAAGAAGAACATGGAGACAAAACACCAGAAGAAAAGCCTTGCCTTTTCCACCCTCAGAGTCCATAATGAAAACCGACCAATTGCAACCTGCTGTGAGAACTGGGAGCTGAGCTCAGCTTTGAGAAAAAAAGAAAAGAGGGGCTGGGTGCATAAAGCATTGTTATGTAGATAGCAGTAAGGAATGACTTTGGAGGGAGTTTTGCTTTGTTTCTTCTCAGCAAACCTAGCAACAAACAGAACAATCTGCTAAGTCAGGCTGACTTTCTGTTCAGCTGCATTGTGTTATTGCAAGTTTCCTGGTTTGTTGTTTGTGGGTTTTTTTTCATTTATACTCTCTTCAACTCTCTTTGGGACCAGAGACCCTTCTTGTCATTATTCCCCTTTGCATCTTCTTAATATGTCTCTGTGATGTTCCCATGAAATCATCTCCTCTCCAGTCCCCACGGAAGGTGGTGGTCAGGCCCATCTCAGTGTACAGAGGTGCCAGTGTGAGACTGCCAGGGCCACAGCATTTCTGTTTGCAAAAGTTTTCCTGTGCAAATTCTGTGACTCCCTCATCCCCTCCAGGGAAACTAAAAGGGAGAAGGGGGTAACATTTATCCTCCTGCTGTTCTATAACTCAGCAATCTTGGGTACCTGGGATGCTGGATTACAAAAGGGAGACTTCTGAAAGGCTCAAATGAGGATCACAATGTCTAGAGAACAACATTCATCTAGTTTATAGAGAAGGAAAAGACAGTGGAAGAAAGAGAAAACACCAACATTTGTTCTTGATGCTTTTTTTTCTTTTTCATATATGAATATTTTTGTGTTATGTGACTGCAATAACAGATTCAAATCTTTGAATGAATTCTGGTTTGGCCATCTAATGAAAGCTGCTTGGAGTAGACTCTGATGACCAAATCACCTCTGGGCAAAAATGAGGTTTGACTCAACCTTCACATGAAAGTTTATAAATATCTGACAGTACAACCATTACGTCAGCTTCCTCATGATTTCTTAGAGGTAACCTAAACTGTACAGGGCTTCTAAATTAAATCCTAACAGAATAATGAAATTTCTGTTAATCGCCTTACTAAATGATCAGAGAGGATTATTCCATCTGAATGACGTGCTGTTTTAAGTAGGGCTCTGTGAAATTACAGAAGCTTCAGAGCAGAAGTTATTGCCTCCGCAGATGTGTGTTGCAAAAGCACTTGAACAGAGAATCTGAGGAAGTGGGACATGTTATTCCCTTGGTAAGCAAGTCACAAATCCTTTGTGCTCTCAGGCAGCCTTGGAGCGACTGGAAAATGATCTCCCTGTTAGACTTCATTGAGGTGACTCCATGACCTCTCTAGGGAATCCAGTCCAGTGACTGATTTCACATCAGAGAAGGAGAGAGAATTGTTAGTTAAAATTTATATTATCCATTATGATGGATCTATCCTTGGTTTCTTTAGGCTCCTATGCTACTTCGCAGCCTGAGGTTTCTAGACTTCTTAATTTCCCTAAGCTTTTTCCAGTTGGTCTTTGTCAAAGCCTTCTCTGGAAGAGGTCTTGGCAAGCTTGAATTAAAGCTGAAGGATCGATTTTGTGATCCGTGGACATGGTTTTATTGCTGAACATTTCTTCAGTGATTATGTCAAGAGGTGTTATCCTGTCGTTTTTGCTTTTTGCATTTTTTAAATTTTTGTGCATTGTAGAATCTTGTAACTGGCTGTAGTAATTGTAAGGGAAAATGAAGTGCAAAGGGTTATCCTTATTCACTGTAATTCCTAATTCACTATAATGTATTCCTCCATAGTCCTAGTTTTAATCTTCAAGCTTCTCTGTTACTGTGTATTCTGCAACTGACATCCCTATACCTTATCTTCCCCTTCATGCAGAATGGGAGCAGTGGTACTTCTTAACCCTAAAAGGATGTTGCAAGACATAATTAGTACTTTAAATGTACTTTTGCCTTCTTCGATCCTCTTACTGTTAATTCTTGTGTTACGGATCATTTTTCCCATAGGTGTCCCTATGTGAAATTCACTTAAAGAGTGAGGTTTTCCTCCATTGCTTTGGGAAATGTGCAGATTCTTAATTGAGATGAACTGGAGTTTCAGCCAAGGAAAGATGGAAGCATTGGAGTGGATTAAACAGGGTCACTTTTTTAAAGACTGTCTCTGTCCTGGAACAGTTTCTCTGTGGCATTTAATACACTCGCAAGTCTAAACACTGACTAGTAAAGACACTTCTTACTGTTCATGCTTTGTTGGCCATGTTTAGTCTCAGCTCTGTATTGACCCTTCTTGTTTTTTTAATATCTTCAACAAGATTTCTGACTATAACCTTTTGTAAAGGTAAAATAAACGTGACAATTGATTGAAGTGCCTATGTGATATAATTAAGCAAATTGGAAAGGGTTTTATTCCATAGGTTGTCCCAGTGTTCTTAGCTTTACTTTCCTGATTCACTTCCCCTCTCTTAGAGAGCGCCTGGTTATTTCAGCAATGTACCCCCAACCAAATTCTTCTGTCACTGACTTTTAGATGGCTGCACTTGCACTTTTTCACCTTTTTAAGCAAGTGGCTTAACGTTTCCTGGCTTTTCAGCTACCCGCTGCCAAAATAGCAGGAAACTGTGGCTGACAATTTTTTCCGTTCCTGACAATGGCAGAGAAGCAGCAACGTTTTGGGCCAAAAAAAAAAAATTACATCAGAGCTTACTGTTTGAGGAATGAAAGATTTGAATGTCTGTTGGAGCGCCTTTTGCCGCATGTTGCCAGAGGCACATGTCAGCGAGACGTACAAGACTTTCTGGGCCTGTGGGTGTTGAAGAGCCAACACTTCTGCCAGTTAATACTGAAACACGATGAACAGAGCCCTATTATTCACTGGAAATTTGCACGGTGGCCTTTGGGTTTCTATATGCCTACCTTGAAGAAGAGTTCCACTTCCTGCTTACCTAACCACCTGACTTTAAGGCTGCTTCTTGATGGGAAAAGCAACCAATTTCCTGACTTCTTAAAGCTCCAATTCAGAGGGAAAAACCCAAAGTGTGAATCATTTAAGCCCAGGAGAATTTCAGTAGAAGAGCGGTTCTTTGCATCAAAGGAAATGAAAGCTATTGGCTCAGAACAGTGAGCTTGTAAGAAAATACTTTATTTAAGTTTCCATTCAAAGAGAACAATAGCTTTATTTTATCAGTGTGCAATTACTGCAATATTCAAATCAGATCATGGCTGAATTTTCAGCTCAAATCCCAGAATTTATGGGGTTTTTCAACTT
>JAOQGH010000008.1:6016530-6038713 GCA_025769975.1 Gallinago jamesoni | reverse complement strand
AGTGGCAGTTGCAAATTTGTGTGCAGGAAGTTTACTTGCCTAAATCAGCATCCTAAAACAGTAACACCACTGATCATTTCCATCCTGCATTCTAAAAATCCCTGAAAAACCCTGCCCGGTTTCAAAGCTGCCGCTGTTCCCGTCCCATTCTCTTTACCTCTCTTCTGCACCAACTCACCAGAAAAGAGATGTTATTGTTGGGACTGACTGGGCAGTGAAGGTTTGCCATCTTGATTTGGTGCTGGAGGTTTTGAACCCACATGTCAAAGTCGACTGAATTCTGGCAGCAAACGAGCCTGGATTCTATCATGGGCCCTGTGCAAAGAAACAGAGAAGCCCTGGGTCTGAGGAAGGACAGTTGGGATCTGCCTTTGAGCCTGGTGGGTTAATCTGTGTGCTGCCCTCCACTCTGTCATTCATGATCTCTGTATTCCACCTGTGCTTTGATGATGAAACATGTTTTGCGTCAAGGGGAACCTATAATTTTTGTTCATGGAATCATAGAATGGTTTGGATTAGGAGGAAACTTAAAGACCATCTAGGAGGCATGTCCCTTCCTCAGCAGTTCTCTGCGTGGCCACCCAGCCCCTCTCATCTTCTAGCCATGTGGGCCAGGCCTTGAGGGCTAGAGCATGAGTATCACTGCTTTGTGACTGTCACAAGCCCTTCAGGAACTGGAGAACGTGCTTACCAGAAATTTCAAATGTGTGGTTGATTGCACCCGTGATCTCTCTCAGACGCATCGCAGCGAGAGGAAGGAGACCCTGGTGTGGAACGGAATTGAGTTAGAAATTGGTTGGTAACAACAACCTCTCTGTGTCCCACTGTGGTCTCTCTGATGTACAGCAAAATGCTTATCTGCAAGCCAGGCTGAAGAATTTCCCATCCTTGGAACTTTAGACTTTAAGGAAGTCTGTGTGGGACAACACTCAGCTCAGTGGCTGAAGACGCAGGGAATGGGGGGGGTGGTTATCCATGTTTTCCTGTCCATAAAATGACTGTCCTCATTCATAAAGTGCTCTGAGATTTAGGGGTGAGCTCCACCAACAGACCAAGGCTGGTGCTGAAAAGTACTTTGTATGAACTAGATGGAATTTTGTCTGCCTGTGCTGTGAGCAGAGAGATATTTAGGAAATCTTGAATATGAATATGGATACGAGAGACACAAAAGGATTCTTGTGCTTTACCTCATAAACAAACGCCTTCTTTCTATGATCCACTGAAAGAATCAGCAAGTGGAAGGAGGACAGCACAAGGTAGCATTCACACATCTCCTGCTGAAATAAGATCAATTACATCTTTCCTGAAAAATGTTTCCAATTCTTTTTTTTTTTTAAGGAAATTATATTTCCTCAAAGCTCTTCACCTTCCCTTCCTTACTGTTGTCACCTCTAGCACCTGTGGAGAGGGCTTATTTGTTGCACAGACAAGTCTGCAGAACACCATTTTTGTTTCTTCAAGGAATGAATGGAAAGATTGATGCTGCTCAAGGAAGTGTCTATGAAACCCATTCAGCTTTTGCTGGCACTGGTGAAAAAACTGGAGTGTATTAGAATTAACGCTTGAAAACAAACACCAGGACAAATTGTAGCTTTAGTCAACTTGACGGTAGTTTGGACAGAATGTGTGAAATCCAACTTTACCCCCACCTTATCCCTTGTGTATAGTAAGAGGGTGATTACCTCCATGTGATAACTTCTCAGGAAAACCAGGGAGGACCAAATAATTTCCCCAAGAGACTGGATGCTCATCCCTTCCCAGCCGCCGATGGGTTGTGTGATCAGCAAGTTCTCTAGTTCCTCCTGTGTTCTTCCCCACAGCACATCTGTCTGGAACAAACAAACACCAGCTTGCCTTTCTTCTGGTAATCTTGCCAGGCAATTAGATGTGGAAAAATGAAAAAGAGAGCCAAACAATAATGATTTATGACACCAGCTAAAAGAGAGAAGGGGTGGTTTTGCAGCCTGGACAATAGGAAATTTGGATGTTGACCATATATTTGAATTTGGATAAATCACTTCCCCTCCCTCTGAGTATCTTCTCCAACAGTGGTGATAAAATGTGGTCCCTAGGAAAAAAGTTCCAAACTGACTGGTGATGGCAAACTTTCTTGCATGTGAATTTGTAGAGCAACAGCCGAAAACCTACACCTGGGCCTCAAAACAGGGACAACTGTTGGTTACTTGCTTTCAAAACAAAGGGCATGTCGGAGCCTCTGGCACTTTGCTGTAATGGGATCCTGCATCAGGATAATGGTGGGTGAGATAAATAGGCCTCTGATTTCTTTCTTGGCTCTACATACAGAGCCTTGCTTGCGTGACCCTGCTCATACTCACATCTTCTGTTTCTGCTGGGATTGCAGGGTCCTTGGGATGGAGGGATGTCTCACTCTGGCTTCCTGAGTTGGACCACATTCTGAAATGGAAAAGAATATGGAAAGGCCTAGAAAAACACTTCTGTGTGTTGTGTTTTTCAAAAAAAGGGAGAGTAATACTCAGTGAGCAGACAAATTTATGGATTTCTGGCATAAATTTGATATATTTTAGAATATGCTGTTCTTGACAGGAAGATTGGTTGGTAACAGCTCAGTGAACTCTAGGGAAAAAATGCAGCAGATGCAAAATCAGAAAGCAGGTGTGTCAGGGAATAACACAGCTGAACTTTGGGGGAACATACCTCTAAATATCCCCTCACATGAAGCAGAGAATAGGTCCTAACTTCAGCAGAGCACTTAGGCTCCAAATTTTTTCCAGCATTACACAAAAAAGAGTATAGGGATGATGGCGGCACTCTCAGTGTGCCTGCTTTAATGGACAAAGAAGGAATGACACCGTTTCTTGTAATATGGTGAAATTATGGAAGGAAATGTATAAAGTAAAAAGTAAAGAGCACTGAGGTGGTATGGTCTTCACATCTGTAAAACACCATTAGGAAGAGGAGAAGAACACTTTTTTCCTTTTTCCTGTGGTAAGATAGAGCCATGGCCTTACCTGCATTAAGGGTTAGCTACGAGGAAGAAGCAACCCTCGCCTGGGACATTGCAGAACCTACATCACTGCGGGTTTTCAAGGACAGGTTAGACAAGCGTCTGTCAAGCAAGATTTAGGAAGAGCTGAGGCTGCTGCAGACGTGGAAGCAGGACTAGAGGCCTCCTGAGCTGCTTTTGAGGCCTCCAATCTGTCTCTGATATGTGAGAGACTGATTGAAAATGTCCATTTGTGACAAACCACGAGCAGTGCTTGCCAGAGTCCCAGGAGTTAGCTGTGATTGCCCACCCAAAACGGAGTTACATCCCTGGCAGGAAGGAGTATTTCCACCTTCAGCTTCTCAAATGCTGACCCTCTATCTTGAAAGACTGCAAGACCTGGGGGGAAATACTGAGGAGAAGTAAGCAGGCTCTTGTTAGAAAATTCACCAAATCTGACAGTATTACAGTAAATTCTGGTGAGAAAAAGGGAACAAGAGAAAGCTTTTCCATGAAGGGACTCATATTTGGAAAGCAAACACAGCCACCGAGTTTTAGTCTCCGGCACCAAATGCCTTTCTGTTTTGAGTGAATCTGACTGGTTTTTTTTTTTCCACATGCCCCCAAAATCGCTACCTACCCGGTCCTGCCTGTCTCCAGGAGCTCCAGCTCAGCCTGCCCTGTCCCTGCAGAGCCAGCTTGCCCGGCGCTCAGGCTGCAGCATCCCATGCTTGGTCACCGTCTCCTTGGCCACGGATGCTTCAAACTGATGCTGCAGTCCCGGGATGGCATGAACGTGTCCCAACTGCGGTCAGTTTAGAGTAAGCGCAGGAGGGGAAGGAAACACGCACGTACCCGTCAACTTACTGCTCATTTACATTCCTCTTGGGCTAGAAGCAGCAGCGTCTGAGGTGTAAAAGCATTTCCTGTCGGTTATAAACCTCTCTCCCTTCCTCCCTGTCTCCGTGGTCCCCCAAGCGTCATGATTTCCTGCTGAGATGGTGGCCTGATGCGATAAGTATGTGCTTCTGCTCAGCTGTCACCTCAACCAGATGAAAAAATGAAGGCGAGTCTTAATATAGCAAGGTTAAATGTACAAGGGATGGAGGATTTAATGAGTGAGGGAGCTGGAAAGGGTCATCAAGCCTTGGGACAGGCTGCCCAGGGCAGTGGTAGAGTCACCATCCCTGGAGGTATTTAAAAGACAGGTAGATGTGGTGCTGAGGGACATGGGTTAGTGGTGGTTTTGGCAGTGCTGGGTTAAGGATTGGCCTTGATGATCCTAAAGATCTCTTCCAACCAAAACGATTCTGTGACATACAGCTACAAATGATGGGACAAACTGGGGGGTTTCCATTGCGAAGCATTAGTCTCTGCAAGCTTTTCTCCCTGCCTTGTTGTGTGTAAAAAGTCTGACTGTATCTGGATTGTACCAGTCAGATCAATGTTGTTTTTAAAAGGGATGAGTTTCAATGTGGTAAAGGTTATCTCATTTTCAGTAACTTTCCTATAATTTCTGGCTGGCTGGTTCAAGTAGAGCTTTCCACAGAACTAAGAACTTATAGAAATAGTTCCTAGTTTTCCATTTGCAGTTGATACCTATAGAGGTGAAAATGAGCTGGACATGCATGGCACACGCAAGTTTAACTTTTATTTGCTTTTTATGTCTTCTGAGCTCATGAAAGCCCTCTTGCTCTGCAGTGGTTCCGAGGGTTTTTCCACGATGGTGGAAGAGCTGCAGGTCTCCAGCCTTTTGGCAGGTCTCTGGCCGAAGGGGCTGGTCTTGCCTGTTTGTGGCTTCAGAAATCGGCCGGAACACGGGCCAGTTTGGAACTTGGAAGACTGTTTCTGGCCCAGGTCGTCAGCATCCTCGTGATAGAGAAGCACAAACCGGCAGAGCGTCTTTAAAGGCAAAACTCTCTGGCCTTTCAGGCGCTTTTTGAAAACCTCAAGAACCAAGTCTGGAAAAGAAGATGTGGTTGTGAGATGGTCTCAGCGCTCTGACGCTAAAATGCACCCCAGCTGTCATGTGTTCGTGCGGAGGGAGGGGAAGTGGTTTCCAACCTGTGATCTGTGGCCTCTGTGGACTATTATTATTAAGACAAAAAAAAAAAGAAAAAAAAGAAGGACAATAGAACACTATACTTTTCTTTTCTCGCATGCACTTCAGCCAGCTTCACCTCCACTGGAAACACTTTAGGAAAATGGTAGGAAATATACTGTAGAACAGTTTACAATGCAAAATGGGATATGAATATACCCCCAAATAAAAATACATCTGCACAGGATGGTAGCTGTATCTGTGAAAGTAAACATCGGTGGGCTGTTGCTAATACCTTTCAGGCAGACATAGATTCCCCCTTTACTTCTTACTTTACACAGAAAATCAGAGATTTTGGTCCTCCAGGCAGCAGCAGTTCTAGTTAATGTATATCAGACTACCTAAGGATTTTTTCAGGCTCTGTATAGTTCCAGTAAGAGCTGCCAGCTGTATTTATGAAGTACAGGGGGTTACACTGGCATTTCAGCCCTGCCACGGCCAGGTCAGGCAAAAACCAACTTGAATTTCTGCACATTCAGGGCAACAGGCATGAGAAAAATGTGCAGGTGCAGTTTATAGGGTCGTGTATTAAGATTTAGCCTCTTGTATGTAAATATATAAGAAAACATTCTTAAAAGTAATTATAACCAAAAAAAAGAGTTTAACCTCTTATTTCTTTCTAATGAGTACCTGGTGAAAAAGACTGGCTATTCTGGTATGGATTAGAATTTTCAGTGCTTTCTAAATTTCTTACAAACTCAGCAGTGCAATATCTCTGTTGAAAGACTGGTTTTGACCTACAACTGATATAAATGGAAGTCTTTCCTCTGACAAGCAATGGAGAGATGGGATTTTCTGCCACCTGCAACTTACCGAGACTCTCGTAGACTACGGTTGGGATGATGTCCCTCAAGACCTGGCAGTTGGTGTGCAGTGCTGGGTTGGCATTCATTTCTAGGAGCCAGACCTAGAAAAGACAAATGGGTCTCCTCAGAGGCAGAATAATGTCCTTCTACTGACTTGTTGAGCACCTTAGAGGTAGGAGTACTAATTAATCCCAACAAAATCCTATAACACAGAATGCAGGTAGGACAGAATTTTCATAAGGACTGGATGAATTAAACAATATCCCTTTTTTTGCATACATTTACATACTTGAGAACAACACACCATGTTATTTTCTGTCTCCAGCTGATGGTCTTTGGATGAACTCTTGCTCTGTAGATGTCATTCTTAACATACCAGTTTCCATAATGATTTCTAGTTCAGCTTTTTGGATACCGTGAAATAAAGTTATAATGAATCAAGGAATCATTTTGATTTGAAGTGGATGTGGAATCAAAACCAAGCAAACGTTGCACTGAGTTTTCGATGAACTATTGGCCTTAATTTCCTGGCTAAGCTTTAGTTTCAGGTAGAAGCCATGTAAAATACTGATTCTCCATATCTATAGCGGTCTCATCTCCGCTTCCCTTTGAAATGCCAAGATCTGAAGCAGCAAGTGCAGAACACGATGGTCCAGTTACAAATCTGTGTGAAACCAAGCAATTGACTTGCACTTAATTCTGTTTACGATTTCTTTTCCCTATAGTGAGAGAAACTCACCTGTTCATTTCCTGCCTCTACCATACGGTGCTAAATGCTGTATATAACACACATAGGAACTACTTGGTGCTTTGTAAGGGAGGCTATTTAATCGTGTAACAGCCCCAGAAGAATTTTACTCCTTTTTAATTGATTTTTTAAAATAGCTTAAAAAATCTGTTGGTTTTTTGTTTGTTTGTTGTTTTTTTGTTTTTTTTTTTTACTTTGAAGCAATGAGTTTGCTTGCAAGTGGCTGTGAAATGAAGTCTCAGTTTTTGGTACATTTTGGCAACACGATATCCTTCACTTTGGCTCTTTATTTCGCTAAGAATAATTTACAACCATAATTTTCACTTCTTTGAAATACTTTATTAAACAAATGAAAAGACTGGTAAGTGAGGGCAGTGAAATGTCTTTTTTTTTTTTCCCCAGCAAACTGGTACAGCTGATCAAAAAAACCTGCTTTGCAGATGCCAACAGAGGGCACCTCAGTTACATATATTTTTCTTGGCAAAGTCATTCATCTTCCAAGTGTTCTTTTTCCTATTAAAAGTTCATAAGATTTTGTGCTGACAGATGGACTCAATGACCCTTCATAATTGTCTTGATTAGGTTTTGGTTTCTTCTCCTTTGAAACAAATAAAAGTGACATTGAGGAGGAAGGAAGTTCTCTGTTCTCATGCTCTTCATTTTCTGCGTTCCCCATTTTTGTGCTGTCTGAGCGTCTCACAGTTTTTAAATGCTTTTAACCTCTCAACAACCAGGGCAAGTTAATAAATCCCTTTGGTTCCATTTCAGGAAGATCAGAGAATAAGCATAATAAAATATAATGGAAGATAAGCATATTATAAGCCAAGAGTCACCATATCTCTGTGGTTATCTATAATTTCAGGTAGAATGAAATTCCTATGCTTCTTCCTGCGTCTGGCATGCAGGTGCCATGCTCAGAATTTCCTAGCAAACATATGACAAAGAAAGGAACCCAAAATCCAGAATGTCTGTCCTTGACTTCCTAACCATGGACCGTCTTTTCTCTTTAGGCCTCTCAAGTGATGAGAACAGTAACGGGTGCCCTGTGGCTTTGCTCAGAAGTGCTGCTCTGGGTGTTACTGAGGTTTGAAGAGCCTACTGCTTCCTGCAGCCTGGCAGTGCAACTCCATGCTCCATCACATCTTAAACTCACTCTGTCAAGACACCACAGGTAGGCTTAAAATCTTTAAATATTAGGATTTTTCCACAGGTTCTTGGAACAGTTTCGGGCTTCAACCAAATCATGCATTGCACCATGATCTGAGGTCTCATTTCTTGGGTTTTTTTTGTATAGTGCTAGGTGCAATATTAGGATGTGCTAAATATTTTTTTTATTTTCATCTAGTTTAATTGCTATTGTAGTCTCGTTGCTCCTTACAGCAGCAGTGCAGTGTCTTCCAGAGGAGTATTGGACGATGACATTGCGCTCTTATCACGTGTTGTCGTGGTGGCTCACAGACAGCACAAGACCTGTCTCAAGGGTCCTTTGCCTGCTGACATGGGCAGAGGTATGAGCTTTTTGGTGTGCAGGAAATGCATGATAGAGCCAGAGTTTTGTTCTGCTTCTGAACAAAAAGCTTTTAGTTTATTTAATTGTGTGGGTCTTTGCTGGAGCTCGCCAGGTGGAAGCTGAACATCCTGCTGGGGTCTCAGGGAGGGGGAGAGGGCATCGGTCCCCACTCCCAAAGGCTCCAAGTGATGTGATAGCTGAGACTATGTGATAGCTATAGACAATGGGAATGTCTGTATCTTTCTCTATCAGAACTTGTTCTTAGGATGCCGTAACATGCTTCAAAGCCCCAAGTTGTCCACAGCAGGGCTGTCTTGTTCTGCATTTGTGTAGCAGCAGGTCTCCAGGGAGCCTGACCTCTGGCTGCAGCTTTCAGGAGCACTGAAATGCCAGTCAGAAATAGGAATAAAATAACTTCATCCATCTGGACAGAGCTGAACCCACGTGCACAGTCACAAACCAAGCCCTGGAAGGGCTGCTCGGATGTTGCTGACCCAGAAAGGGACCAGCTTAGCGACAGTGGAGACCCCAGGCCAAGGCAGCGAGGTTCTGTTTTCTGTGGTCATGACAAGCTTTTATCAGATTTTTTTATCGGTGTGACCTGGAGCAGGCACAACTAAATCTTACAGTATGTGTGGTACCTCTGTGTCATTCAAATCAAAGGAACCGTCCCTGCTTTAACTAGTGATTTGAGCGTTATCTTCACGTATGTACATCCACCACAAGTTGGCAAATGGCTTATCTATGTTCAGTCTGTTCTCTGCTGATAGATTGCTGGATCTCTTTAGGGCTGATAAAAAATTTACACATCTGTCTTCCCAGCTCTCTGTCTTCCAGAGAGAAGGCCTTTTGAAGGGCTGATGCAATGCTTTCTGAAAACAGGTTCCTTGGGCACTGAAATGATGCTCTCCTGAACTGTGCAATGACTTCAGCATTTCCAGTGCAGCACAAGGAAGCTCCAGAAAATGGTAGGAAAAAAAGCCAACAACAGCAAAACCACATCCGTCACTTTTGGTCTCTCTCCTCTTCAAGTGCTTCGTTCTTTTCTCAGTTTATATATGAATATGCAAAGCTCTACAGAAAGCTGTGGTTTCTCAGCAGGCTCTGCTTTCCAATCTGTGCTTCCAAGAACTCTAAGGCAGGAAAAACACCTTCCAAAGGCTGAATCGGGATGCTGCAGGGCCTTCAAGAATTATTAGGACTGATGCTGGGGGCATTTACGTCTCAGACAAATAAGGAAGAGGAGAAGGGATGATGAGCTATAGGACTGAACATATAGGACCATGTTAAATCAGCATCAAGGAGATTCTATGTGTCATGAAACAGGATGACAGGGGGAATAAGGCTGTTGTGTATTACAGGCAGAGAGGATAGGATGTCAGAGCAGGAAGTGTGATGTCAGCCCACAGAAAACTGGGAGTTTGCTGCACCCACCAGTGTTAACTGGTGGTTGAAGCTGCCAGTCCTGCCTCTGCAGAGAGTGTGCATGTGTCTCTTGATGCAGCACCGCTCCAAGAAAGAAGTAGGTTTGTTGCTCCCCAGCAGGGGCAAGAAAACATAGACAAACCTATGCTAAATAAATGCCTAAATTTCCACGTTGCTCTCTCTCAAAAGGAAGTTCCAGTTTCCAACTGACTCTGTCACCACTAAGTGGCCAGAAGCCCTCATCATTCTTACAGATAATACCTGTCAAGGAACAGATTTGGTTTGTCTCTCCATATGTAAAATACATGAGGATGTAATGGTCTTTAAACGCTGAAGTTTTTAACTAGCTGAGAAGGAATTGCCACAATAGAGTGATACTGGATCTTCTATTCTACTTAAAGTTTACACAGCCAGGGCTTTGCATGCCGACATTGCAAACGACAATTCCCACTGAAATCCGAGAAGCCCCAATTTCTATGTCTTTGCCATTTACTCTCCCTTGCCATTGACTTCCCGTACAAAGGAGCCTATTGTTCAGGTGCCTTACCCACTGCCACATACATTAATTCCATTCTTTCATAGGGTTTGCTGTTCCCACTCTGCCCTTGGCTGGAGTTTGAGTTCCTTTCTGCTTTAGCAACAGCAGAATCTGCCAGATGGCTTTCTGTTATGTTCAGCCCAGGTGGTTTTGAAGGACTGTGCTGCATTGAAACCACCTCAATCCCTGTGTTTAACATTTCCCTTTCTTTTTCTTCTGGCTTTTCTCATCTGCGTTTCATTCAGTCTTTACAAGTTTGAGTTGTAATTCTAGCAGATTTTATAGGCTCATTGGGCTGACCTATTGCTAAGTGGTGAACGCACAGCGAACGTGGAGATGCTGATGCCAACACCTGAATCGATAATGACTGATCTTCAGTATGGTGAGGGCAAGTTCTTCGTTGATCTCTAAGGTCCCTTGCAGCTCAAACCATTCTATGATTCTATGATACCTCATTGATTGAATGCTCTATTTAATTCCTAGCAGCAGAGCCTGTGCCCACCATGCTGTACTGCTGGCATTAGACATCTGGCCAACGTCACACTTAGTATTTGACGATACTGCATTCATACCTTAAAGTTTTCATCAATTAAAAAGTCACAGCCGATGAGATCAAAGTAGCCCAGCTTGCGATCCAGTTTGTGCTTGGCTGCCAAGAAGCACTGCAGCATGATCTGCTGCATCCTCTTCTGAAAGGGAAGAGAGGGAATGGTGGTAACTGATCATCACGAATGCCAAGGGCATAGGAGTGACTCTAAGCCGTAGGTGCTCTCTTGGCTTAGGGACATTATTTTGTCCCCTGCCTCAGCAGAGCTCCTCTCTAGACTTTGCAGACCATAAGTCTGTCCACTTTGAGTTGATCGAAACCCCCTCTTGAACTTGGTGTGGTGGTGTGTATAGAAGTCTTGGCCCTTGTCCCTTACTCAGAAGGAGCTGTCTAAAGAACTTTTAGGGGTGTTCTTTCCTTTACTCCCATGGGGCTCTAATGTGTATTTTCTTTTTTAATGCAGGACCACACCATTGGGTAAGGAATGTGAAGACCGTAATTGCATTTTTATAGTTAGAGTTTATATTCACGCTCTCTTTGTCAGCAGATCACCCATTTTATTAAAATCGAACTCTTTGTGTCTTCACTTCTGTGTTTAGCATCTGCAGAGAAATGGTTACCATGGGGCCACCAATACCTTCTCACTCAGTGTATGTCTTTCCTTGGGGGCTCCAGTGACCTGACGGGGTTTCTCCCTATTTCAGTCACCCTCATTAGGCAGAGTAGCACACCATGCACTTACGGTAAACACAGTGAAAACCCAGTCTTTGGGGAGGCCATTGGTTTTTCTGAACTTCTCATTAACGTAGCTGTTGAAGTGCTCCATCCGCCAAACCGTCTCGTCTTTCAGCTGGCTGTACAGGGAGTTCTTCTTCTGCATGTGCTGGGGGACAGAGCAAAGGGACCATTAGATTTCTGGCAGTGAAGAGCAACTGGGAATTGGCTAGCATAGCAGATGTCCAACCACCCTGTTGTTCCAGGCATCTGGTGTCAGGAAGAACCCCAGGATCGAGTTATAGAGGTGGAAAAAACAGAGCCCCTCACCAGCAGAGCTAAACCCTAGGAGTCGTACAGCACTGCCACGGGCAGAAATGTGCCTGACCCATGTGGCCCTTGGAGAGACAATTTCCCAAGGTCACTGTCAGAGTGGTGTTTTCTCTGTGTGTGTGTGTGTGTGTGTGTGTGTGTGTGTACGATACATGGCTGTCAGAAAGGGAGAGGTGCTTTCAAATCATAGTCCTGGTAGTCTTTGAAATCAATGCGGTTCCAGTGCCTGGTCCTCTCCTAGAGGAGACCACATCTGGGAGAGGTGTGGGGATGTATCCCCAGAGGAAACCAAGGTGAGGGCTTCTCTTTCCACTCTCATTAATCCCTGTGTCAGCTGTGTCATGGGGTATTTACGTCGTTCAGGCAAAGGCAAGTCCCCTTTCCCTGTGAAACAGCAGGGAACCCAAGGGGGACTTGGCTGCAGGTCCATCTTGGGGGTGGTCACAGTGAAGTTAGTGATGCTGTCTCTGCTGCCTCTTGGCTTTTGGACACACAGTAGGAAAATGACTGATTCCAGGTGGGATGAAAAGGTAGGAAGGAAAACGAGAGGAGAATCAACTGTAATTTGAAGGAGTCTGGTAATAACCAGCTGCTCCTGTAAATTTTTTTTCCCTCCTCCCAGCAGGAACCGAGATAATTTATGTTCTGCTAATAAACACCTGTCCTCTGTTTAATATCACTTGTGCCCTGGGATCCTACCCGAGCACCTGAATTCCCGTGGGGATAGCTCTCTAGCTGAGCAAACAAACTATTCCAGGGAAACAAGGGGCATAGTGATAATGGCAGATATTGCAGGAAGCAGCTGTAATCTGCTGTCCTGAGCTGCACTTCCACGGGAACCGTAAAACTCCAACCGAAGTGGGCTCATCTGATGCCTCTCGAGTGTGTATTTTGCAGGTTCTCAGAGCACAGCGTGACACCGGGAGGAGAGAAGGGCTTTAAAAGCAAACTGGTTTCTTCCTTCTGGTTCTTTTAATTCTCTTTCATCAGGGCCGGTTCTGACTACAGAAGGGCCTCATTTGAAGCAAAACCGCAGGGAGATCTGAGCAAGGCAGGCTTCTGTTTTGTATGATGTACAGGATACGAGCCAGAACGGTCTCGTTCTGTTACAGCTCTCATCTGAGAAGCAAGACAAGCAAAGACGAAGATTTAAGAATGATGGCTCTTGAAGAACACTTCGGTGTCTTACATCTTTATGATTATTATGTTTAATCACAAAATCCTTAGCCACAATTAAGGCTCCGTTGTGCTAGGTAGCTGCAATCAAAGGCTTCTTGCCCTAAGAAACTTATCATCTACAGATACATGAGAGAATAACGGCAGGAAAAAGGAGGTCCAGGAGTAAAAATTGTCAGGTTAAGCAGAGAATTGGTCCATGGCAGAGAACAGAACCTGATCCAGTACTGCTTATGCTCAGCCCTGTTGCCATGCCTGACCATGCCTCTATCCCTTTCCTGGGTGCGTGGATTCTGCACGCACGAGGTATTTGTTTTTAGCCTTTCAAAAAAGTCTTTTTTTGCTTCCCATCTTTGCCAACGGCACCCTCCACTTCTTTTGAGCTAATTTACCTGGTTGGTCAGATGAACTGTCAGATCATCAGAAGCGGCATCATAATTGACGCAGGTCAATCGGACATAACCCTGGGCAAAAAATAACACGTACGGCGCCGTGCAGGCGATGAGGAGGTAAGACCGGACATCAAACTTCTTCCCTTCCAGGAGCAGAGGCTGCTGAATGTACCTGTCAGAGCAGTATTTCAACACGCATCACCAACAAGTAGCCATAAAACGTGGCAGTTCCAAGCTCACACAAAAACCTGTTCATTTCTCCCCACAGAACGGATCTGTTTGTCTCTTTTTCAACACTGAAAGGCAGCAGAGGGCGCTCATAGGAGAGGTTAGAAATGCCAAGAACTGCTCTTTTCAAGAGGAAGAGAAGCTGTGCTGTCTCAGAAGCGGGAGGTAATTAAAGATTTACTAATATTTACTGGAGAATATACAAAGTTTATGTCTGAACACAAAGAGCCCTTCATACAGCACCATTGCTTTTATTGCCAGCCTGATGTAATCTGGGAATCGTTTCCCTTTATCATCAAAGGTTGCTGGATGTCTACGTAAATGACAAGGATATGCTGTTAAAACGATCAACGCCAACAGCAGTTTTCAAAGGAATATGGAGCCTCGTTGAGCAAAGCACAAGCCTCACGAATAGAAATGGAGATGAGCTATAAGATAGGGTCCCCACTTCTTCCCCAGCACTGCTGATTGTCAGTATCAGAGACACAGATTGGTCTAATGAAGGCCCTTGGTCTAATATATAGATATATATAAATGCTCCTTATACTGGCTGCTGAGGAAGCACAGTCAAGTGAGTTGTGTAAGAGTGACCAAGAAACGTCCAGTGGCTGAAACTGTTCTTCTGCTGCCTTATCTTTCCCTTCCCCTTTCTGCAGTTCTGCTACTCTACAAAACGTTCTAGCAGTGACTGAGAGGGGGTGTGTTCTACAAAGAAGAATCTTCATAGTTCTTTTATTCATGCAAGGAATAAAAAATAAAGCAACCTAAGCCAAAATTTTAGTGACTGGTCGCCACAGCGTGTTGATTGAGGTAGACTTTTACAGCATTGAGGCAGAGTTCAGAAGGTATTTGGGAGGCTTTACTAGATTGCATGGAATAGATATTGTAGCTGTACGGTTTGTAAAATCCCGTCTTTGTATCAGAAGCCGGGATAATATCTAATTTAAATTGCTTTGCACAATGCTTTCTATGTAGCATTCATGTACAGAACTGCAGCACCTGGCCTTTTGAAGTCATTCTTAAATTTTCAGACAAAGGTAAACTCGAATCTTTCTGATGACAAAGACCTTGAAATGACCAAAGCGTGTCTGCAAGATGGACTAACCAGAGAAATAGCCTCTCCTCACAAAATGGAATCTCAAAGGTTGATGAGATGGGGTGTAAGCACATTAAATACCTATGGAAGCTTGCTGAGACCACTGTGCTTCATCAAGCACAGGAATTCCCAGCCTTTGGTCTCTACCTTTGCACTATTCTGGCCTTGGGAGCCTTGTGTGGCACCCCCTTATTGAGTAGATGTTCCTCGGTGCTGTGGAGCTTGTCTTGAAGGGTGTTGACAGAAGCTGGATTCTTAAGCAGGAAAATTCCTCGACCTTGGTTGGAGCAGTTGGGTTTGCAGATCCAAATGTCTTCTTCTGCGGAGAGGACAAGTCTGTTACAGTGATGTGTGTCGTGTGAAACGCCTATGTGCCCATTAGCGGACTCTGAAAACTGCTTGCCTGATACACATGCACATAGATATCAATTATTTTTACTGTGTATTATTTTTATGAACATTTTGGAGGATCACATAGATATCTAGATTGGTTGCCACAGTCATTAAGACAATTTACCTTTGCAAAGCTCGAAAAAGGCATTTCTCTCATCTTTTAAGTCCAGGCGAAAAGATTCTGGGAAGAATTCTTCCATCTTCAGTAACCTACGGGAGAATCAAATACAGGTAGAAAACCCTATCCGACACTTTCATAAGAAAGAAATAAAAGCCAGATATTTTGTATCCTGTACTGTTAGGCATCCAGAAGGAACTGGTCCTTTGTTTGTGTCTCTCACTTTCTGTTGGTGTGTTTCTGGTCGAGGCTCAAAGGTGAGAGTTCTTACTTGGAATTGGAGCTCGTACTGATCTTTTTCATCACTCGCTCTTGCTCTCTCAGGCAGCATAAAAGCCCTATCTTACTGGTGAGGACTCTGTTGTTGGGAATCTGGTAGAGAAGCTGTTCACCTGCATGAGAAAGAAAAAGAAAAAAAAAGGGAAGCTTTCCCTCATTGTCCCATGCAGCAGGATATGAAGGATGAAGCTGACTTTGTCACTGCTGACTGTCACCAATTTGCTTTAAGACAACTCAAAGAGTGCCACTGCCCTCACACCGCTCCAGCTGCAGGATGGCATTGAAACACATCCGCACCACTGTAAATTAGGCCAATTGCTGTAACGATGCAGCCTGGCAATTAGCCACTGCGTTCTCATCAGAGCTGGCAGGAGGGGACGGTGGCTGCTGTACATGGGCTGGTAGGGAGGAGTTAACACACTCCCTCTGGGATGTGCAGGGTGACCCATCTTACTCTAATTCTGTCTTCAGGTGCACCCTTCCTTCCTTTTCTCCTCTCCCCGCCTCCACTGCGGGAGCATCTCTAAACACAAGGCACCCTCTTTATGCAGAACCTGGACTTGAGAGGTGCCAGAGCAGGCTGCATGTTGGTCTGAGACCACATTGTGGTCTGTGTCCATCCTGCTCAAAGAGGGAGGATCGCCTTTCAAAAGGGATTGTGGTGGCTTGTGTTTAAATCTCTGTATTGCTAATTTCCCCGTACTTCGTTCATTTCAACAGTATCTTTTCTCCCAAAGCTGTTTTCTTGCCTAAGCCCCTTTCTTTAATCACCATAGCAATCCAGCTCTGATGCCCCCTCTGAGGCCTCCTGAGAAGTTGAGGTTACCTGTTTCTCCTACCCCCAGGTGACCTCCTCCGTCCTGGGAGTCACAAGTCCAGTGTACTCAAGTTTTTTTCCCACTACCCAAGGCCCACAGGCACCTCTACCTTCTTTGAAATGGTAATAGGTCTCTCGGCACTTGATTTCACACCATTTCAGTGCATAATCCTCTCTTCTGTTGTCATAGATACGCTGCCAGCCTCTGCTCTGGCAATAGATGCTCACACTGCACATGGAAAACAAAATAGCAAAGTAGCCTCCTGTCTATTAACAAATACTTCGTTAGCTCAAATCCCTTGAACTCCTAGTAATTTTCTCAGGGAGCCTGACGTGACTCACCCGGAATCCCCTGGGTGGGGGATAAATTGGGAAGCATTAATTAGAATGGCTACCAGTGGACCTGCTGGTCTGAACTTGAGAGGGTCCGGGGAGTAACTGAGGATGGTAAGAACCTTGTGATTCAGCAGCTCTGCTGAGAACTGGTACCTGCTGGAAGCAGGGTTTTTCCAATTAGGATGCAACTGGTACCCGTGGAATAGAAATGTTGAGGGCCCAGTCTTAATGAGGAGCCTCTTCACTGAGGAGTTTAGGGAGAGATGGCAAGCAGCAATAGAAAAAGCTGTTTGTAGACAAAACTGTGGAAACATAGCAAGGGAAGTGCTGTTTGCAGCAGAGATTGTGGCGACAACAGCGAAAGAATGCCGACGAGCTGGAAAGAACTCAGAAAGGAACGAATGGAACTTCTGATCTGACAGCTTTTCCTGGGCACAAATCTCTTCTTATTTTTCACTTGTTTTACAACACTTAGCACAACAGAATGTTGATCAACAACAGTGGCTCCCAGCTCTAGTGATGGTGCTACCAGATTTGCTCCGTGGCGTAGCTAAGCGATTTCTGAACAGCCCCAACAGAGAAACTTTGATTAAACAAATAGAAGTATTTCATTTCTTTGCAAAGGTACAGTATTTAGCTACTTTACCACAGGTGGCCTTCCACTGGATACTTTCTATTTGAATTACCTTTAAGTGGTTCCCCAGGTGCACCACTCCAAAAAGACAGGAAATCAGAGGAAAATTATTTAAGGCCAATGGATAACACTGCATGAGTTCATACATGGTCATAC
The DNA here is from genome assembly GCA_025769975.1 of Gallinago jamesoni. Classification (NCBI taxonomy): domain Eukaryota; kingdom Metazoa; phylum Chordata; class Aves; order Charadriiformes; family Scolopacidae; genus Gallinago; species Gallinago jamesoni. The sequence continues at coordinate 6,021,401 of JAOQGH010000008.1, read as the reverse complement.
GAGTCTGGGGAAAGGACCTACTTACAGCCCTGCTCCATTAGATCCACTGATATAAAAATATGGTCCTGATCCCATTGGTGCTTTTGGTATCTCTTCTTCTGGCTGTTTTTCTTGAGGGCACCCCTTACCCTCTGTTCTATTCTCATTAGGCTTGGCTTTGTCAATCTCCGCTTCAGAATTGGTAGAAGTATCTGCAAAATTGGAAGTCAAGAAACTTCAGTTGGTCTGGGATCTTCTCCATAAAACCCACATCGAGAAAGTGAGCTGTTACAGAAGAAAATACTGCAAGGGAAGGGACCACTTCAGTTGGTTTTATAGCCATCACTAGGAGCATTGTCATAAAACAATTGAGAAATTACTGCTAATCTAACCTGATAGCAGGTATTAAGTGCTCAAGACTATTTATTTAACTAGCATTTGGGATAGTGATACCCAAATCACTGGCTCCAAACCTATGGAAAACATACAAAGCTTAATATTTCCAAGGGCTGAGAAACTGCTCCTCTGGTTTCTCTTCAACTTGGCTACGCACAGAACTTTTGGGAATGGTGAAGCCGGTGAATAGATGAAAAAGTCCTCTCTATCCTAGTTCTAATCCCACTGGGATGAGGTGGTATCAGGGAAGAGGAAGCGAGGAAGCGAGCAATGACAAGACTGGAGTTTATCTACTCTTTGGACTGTTCTTTTATCATTATGTGTTACAGTGATCGCGTGAGTAAAAAATTCCATCTCAATGGCAAAAACTCTTTTGACTGAAGTGGAGCAAAGCTATTGGATGTCGTTATCTCTCATTTTACGAGCTCTTGTTTTATGTCTTCGCTGCTCTCCACCTATGGACACAGCTGCAGATCGTGGTGAACTGGGTGCCTGCGGTTATTGGAGTTCCCAGCAGGCTCCCACACCTGGCTCCATTTGCTTTGGAATAAAGGAAACACGTTGCAAAGCCTTTGAGGCGGGACTTGCTTTACATTTTTGCTCCATCTACTACTTGGCACCGAAGGGTTCTAACAGCAAAAGCCTGAGCGTGGTTAGAAACTGCAGCATTATCAGTGCTAATCCCTGGACTCCTGCCTTGAATTTCCTCCTTAAATCAAAACCAAAACAAACCCAAAAAACTTCGTGCTAAACAACCAGTCTGAACAAGCCGGGGCACAACATCCATGAAGGAGAGCGCTGCCTTGGCAATGTCGTGTAACCGACCGAAATGAGCTTTTTTCCACAGTGAATTTTCCAGCTGCCCGTGACCGGTTCTGTGGGGCCGAGGTTGCTCTCGCTCCTGCCCCGATGATGGGATGGTTGCAGTGGGGAGGAGGCTCCAGCAGAGAGCGGTGCCTGGCTCCTCGGGTACCATCTCATTTTGCCATCACCACGCCAAACCGGGCGAAAACATAACATATTGGGTCTTCCTCCAGAAGAGACCGTCCTTGGCGACTCAGCCGAATTTTGGGAACAAACTGAAAGCGGCTCCAAGACAGGGGTTGATGGGTTATGCCTAAGTGAAAGACGCCCAGAAAAGCGTGACATGGCTCTTCTGTTTCCTAGAACCGGTGCGTTTTATGGAAAGGTTGTACCACAAAGCGGTGCCACCCCTCTGGCTCCCGGTATCTCCCTCGAGGGGGGCTGATCTCTTAGCACAGGGTGTTACACTGCTGCTCTTGTTACTCTTTGATATGGGAATGTAAATATTTATTTATGTCTTTTTAACCTTTAATTGCTCATTCCTACCCCTTGCCAGAGCTTTTGGCTCTTTTATCGCCTCCCTCCGTGCCTGGATTGCTAAGAAATTAACTCATTTTAAACAGTCCCATTTATCCCGAGACATGGACACGTGAAATCCCCTGCAATGATTGAAGTGCTGGTAAGGTTATTCTTCCATTAGTCTCAACACAGACTTGTCTCTCCCTCTCTGATCTTTATACAGAGACCCAGGGGGTGGGAGCCTTTTATCTTCTTTTTTTTTTGTCTAATTATGGAATCTCCCAGTATTCAAGTTGAACCTTCATTTCGCTGAATCTTTCGACATGTATTATTTAAACATGAGTCCCCTCCGTCTTCATCTTGTGTGTTTGGCATCCTTAGGTGGCTAATTATTAAAGAGGCAAGGAGAAAGAGGGATGGGTGTGTGTGTATCTCTCTCTGTGTGTGTGTGTGTGTGTGTGTGTGTGTGTGTGTTATTCCCATTGCTTGATTGCATTAATTTCGGGCGAGGGCCTTTTCACTTGTTTATCAGCGGTGGGATTAGGTGCTTGTTGGGACTTGAGCTCTTGGGAAAGAGCAGGGAGAGCGGCTTGGCTTGCAGAGCTGATCGGCAGCGAGGAGGGGATGTCTCAGAGGCTGTTTGTGTGTCTGAAAACTCAGCTCTTCCTTGTCCTGTGATGTTTCTCTTGTGGAGGGGCGGGGGGAAAGCCCCTGGGGAAACAGGCTTCTAACTCCTCGAGTTAAACGAGCAGCGTGACATTAAACAGGATGATTCCCTTCCAGACAGCCCGCACGGAGATGGGCTTCACACGGGGGGCAGCCAGCGAATGACATTGTTGGGGACAATTTGGAATTTGGCTCATTAATTTCTTCGGGACTCGTGTGTTGGCGGTGTCTGTGCCAGAAGCTCCTATCGAATCTCACCTCTGCTTTCAGTGCACCCGGTGATAAACACACCGGCGGGGATGATGCAGTCTGCTTTGTGTCATTTGCTACCAAAAGGGAAAAAAAACCTTGTTTTTTCCCCTTTTCCATGTAAAGGAAGGTTTAACGGAATAGCAGCTGACTGATTTCTCTAGAATCCAGAGTTTAAATTTTCATTTAGGGAAGCAAAATGATCTAATCGTCTTTCTAAAGACAAGCATTGCCCTAAACATTACCTCCTTTAATACCTCTGTATTAAAAAGGTTTTCATTTGCAGCAAATAAATGTATTTTTTACTGCCAATTCACGCAGCTGAGTTCAACGACGAATACATCAGAAAAATAATACTGTTGGTTTTGTCATCGAAAGACTAGTGGTGTTTCAGCCAAATTATCTCTGCCATAAAAATGTAATGGTTTCTTTTCAGAGACACTGCTTGTGTTTTATTTTGCATCTTCAACAAAACGCTGAAAATGTTAGTGTAAAATATTTTAATTCCACTAGCGATTTGTCAGCCAATATCAATAATTTCTGTCTTGGATTATTTTAGAAGCAAAGGGGTGGGCTGGTATTTTCACAGGGTTTAAATGAAGCTGGTGTAAATTACATGCAATATGTCTGTAATTTATGTCAGCACTTTGGATAGAATAAAAAGATAAAATTCCCTTGATACTGGCATCAACTGAGAACCTGATGCTGGGACTTGGCACAATTAATAGCTAAAAACCAAGGAAACAAGATTCACCTCTGTCAGCTGATAAGGACCCAGCCGGTTGTTGGTTGCTTCCTCGCATCGTGGGTTTGGTGTTCTTTCTCCTCTTGGTTGGCACAAAGGCCATCGCAGCCGAGCCTGCAAAAGGGGAGACCATCGTCAGCTGCTTTGCCAGAGCCAGGAGTGACCTGGGAAAGTGTAAGGTGTATTTTTCTCTTTGTCATCATTCCCTCTGTTGACCGTAGATGCCATTTTTCACCGTTTTCTGCAGTTTTTTTCATTTCTTCGGAATCTTGAGTTTGGTGTTTAGCTGGGAACACACAGGCTCTGCTTTCCATCTACGGCTGCTTCTGGGTGGTCTCTCGTGATAAGCTGGTTGGTGACTATGCTGGGGATCTGAATGCTTTTGGGTCTAATCTTTGTGCTCTTTCCACTTCCTTCCCATCGATAACACCTCGATGTAGGTCTTGGGATGCCTTGCAAATGTGCTCTAAGGAGCTAGCTGCTTTTCCTAAGTCTTGCTGGAGTTGTTTTCAGATCCAAGAGCTGCTTTCAGATTTATCTGGTATTCTTTGTCTAAAGCATCTTCGGGCTCCAGTTGTTCAGCCTTGGGATAAAAGACATTCTGCTTTTCAGCAGACTCATTTTGGAAGCTCAGACTCATTTTTTGCCTTCACAATGGATGTGGGAACAACAAATGAGATATTCTCTCTGGAGACAGAAAGCATAACCCTGGATAGTTGTTGGACATGAGGTAGGCAGAATATTTTTAGCAAAGTTCATGCTTAGAATAGTCAGTTGTAAAAAAGGACTTGTTCAGAGGCAAGGCTGCAACTGTTTTGTAGTAAGGATGCTCACCTTAGGAAGCATAGGGCCACTGAAACGTCAGCTAGAATTAGAGAGGGAAATACATATTTGTTACTTTTATTTACAAACAAAAGTAACAAATAGTCTAAGAACAGCAAATAAATGGAGTCCATAAGAAAGACAAATGCAAAAGTGCATTCTTATGTAGGAAGATGTAATGCAATAAGCTAAATTGTAATACTGAGCTCCTGAGCCCACAGTTAGATATATATATTTAAAGCATATTTCCCATTTCACTGTCCTCCCCCACGTGATTTGTTGGTGTGGGTGGGCAAGGCAGGTGGACAAGGGTGTCAGTGTCACTGATTGACTGTGTCACTGGTCGCCTGTGTCTGTGGCTGTGTCCCAGCCATCACAATGCCAGCTCCCTGACCTGCAAATCTGAGTAATAATTGTGTAATTGCACTGGGTGGGACTGGAATTCTGGTTTTGTCATCCATTCAAAGCCTGACGGTTCAACTCTGTTTACATGGAGTTTTATTTTCAGTTGGAGGCCAAAGACCCCTGCAGTTTCCCATGACATGACATCTTAAGCTGTCTCAAAAACCCCTGAGGTTTAGAGAGGGGCAGGTGTTGTGGAGCCCACCTGCCTTTAAACCTCAGTCTGGCAAAGCCACAAGGGGAATTAGAGGAAAAAAGGTTCTTTGAGACTCTGATAGGAGGTAAGGAG